>JAWNZC010000360.1:0-70000 GCA_035771165.1 Paragorgia papillata
GTTTGGAAAAAAAAAAAATCGGTCCAATCAGTCAAAAAAAAAATCTGGCAGTGCAGAATTAATGTAGTAAAAAGGCAAAGCAGTCCAACTATCATCTTGGCGGAGCAGAGTAAGGGTAGTCCAAAGGCATAATCAAGTCCACAATCATCTTGCTGGAGCAGAGTAATGCTAGTAAAAAGGCAAAATCAGTCCACTTGGCAAATCATACTTGGGTGGAGCAGAGGTAAAAGAGTAATTGGAAACTAATGGTAAAAGGCAAAATCAGCCACAATCATCTTGGCAGAGGCAGAGATACATGGTGGTATAAAAACGCAAAAATCTAGTCCACAGTCATCTTCGGCAGAGCTAGATATAATGGTGGTAATTAAACAGGCAAATTAAGTCCTCAATCATCTTGGCGGAGCAGTTAGTATTTGTGGTCAAAAAGCAAAATCAGTCCACAATTATCTTGGCCTCAGTAGGAATAGATGGTTGTAAAAGGCAAAATCAGTCCACATTCATCTTCGCAGAGCAGAATAATGGTGGTACATTGAAGGGAAAATCAGTCCACAATGATCTTGGCCAGAGTTTGATAATGGTAGTCAAAAGGCAAATCAGTCCACCAATTCATCTTGGCAGAGCAGAATAATGGTCGGTATAAAGGCAAATAATCTGGTCCACAAGTTATCTTGGCGGAGCAGATTTAATGGTACTATAAAAGGCAAAATCAGGTTTTCCCCTAGTCATCTGGGCATGAGCAGATTAATGTGTAGTCAAAAGGCAAAATTCCGTCCACAATCATCTTGGTGGTGCAGAGTAATGCTAGTTAAAAACGGATAAATCAGTCCAACAATCATCTTGGTGGAGCGAGTAATGCTAGTAAAAAGCAAAATCAGTCCACAATCATCTTGGCTCAGAGCAGAATAATGGTGGAAAAACGCGTAATCAGTCCACAGTCATCTTGGCAGCAGCAGAATAATGGTGGTGGTAAAAAGGCAAATATCAGTCCACATGGTCATCTTGGCAGAGCAGGAATAATGGTGGTCTTGGAAAAAGGCAAAATCAGTCACAAGGTCATCTTGGCGGGAACAGAGTATTTGTGTTTAAAAAGGCAAAAAATCAGTCCACAATTATCTTGGCACTGTAGAATTAATGGTTGGAAAAAGGGAAAAATCAGTCCACAATCATTTGGCCAGGCAGAATAATGGTGGTTTTTAAAGGAAGCAAAATCAGTACTCTAGTCAGCTTTGCCACATTAGAATAATGGTTGTTATAAAAAGGCAATTATCAGGTCCGCAGTCATACTTTGGCACAGTTGATTAATGGTAGTCAAACAGGGAAAAATCAGTCCACAATCAATATTGGCAGAGTTAGAAATAATGGTAGTAAAAAGGCAAATCAGTCCACAATCATCTTGGCAGAGCAGTAATAATGGTAATTGTAAAAAGGCCATAAATCAGTCCACAATCATCTTCGCCTGAGCAGAATAATTGTTGGAAATAAAGGAAAAATCAGTCAACACTGGTTTCTTGGCAGAGTAGTATATTGGTAGTCAAAAGCAAACTCAGTCCACAATTATCTTGGCAGAGCAGAATAATGGTGGTAAAAAGCGCAATCATCAGTCCACAGTTTATCTTGGCAGAGCAGTACAAAAAAAATAATGTACCCCAAAAGGCAAAATCAGTCCATAGTCTTCTTGGTCAGAGCGAATAAATTGTAGTCAAAAGGCAAAATCCAAGTCCACAATCATCTTGGTGGAGCAGAGTAATGCTAGTAAAAAGGCAAAAATCTGTCCACAATCATCTTGGTGGAGCAGAGTAATGCTAGATAAAAAAGCATAATCAGTCCACTAATCATCTTGGCAGAGCTGTATAATGGTGGTTAAAAACGCTAAAATCAGTCCACAGGTCATCTTGGCAGAGCGGGAACTAATGGTGGTAAAAAGGCAAATTCAGTCCAACAGTCATCTTGGAAGAGCAGGAATAAATGGTAAAAGGTTAAAAAGGGCAAAATCAGTCCACAATATCTTGGCGGAACAGTTTTTTTGTGTTTAAAAAGGCAAAATTCAGTCCACAATTATCTTGGCACAGTAGAATAATGGTGGAAAGAAGGGAAAATCAGTCCACAATCATCTTGGCCAGAGCAGAAAAAAAAGTAAAATGGTGGATTAAAAGGCAAATTCAGTCCACAGTCAGCTTGCCACAGTAGAAAATGGTTGTAAAAAGCAAAAATCAGTCCACAGTCATCTTGGCACAGTAGAATAATGGTAGTCAAGGAAAATCAGTACCACAATCGATCTTGGCAGAGTAGAAATAATGGCTAGTAAAAAGGCTAAAAATCAGTCCACAATCATCTTGGCAGAGCAGATATAATGGGCGTGGTATATTATAAAAAGGCCAAAAAATCAGTCCACAATCATCTGTAGCAGAGCAGATAATGGTGGACAGAGCAGTATAAAGAAAAGGCAAAATCAGTCCACAAACATCTTGGCAGAGCAGGAAATAAAATTGGTGCGTAAAAAGGGACAAAATCAGTCCACAATCATCTTAGCGGAGGAAGGCAGAATAAATGGTGGTAAAAACCAGGCAATTCAATCAATTATCATCTTGGCAGAGCAGAATAATGGTGGCAAAAAGGCAGTAAATACAGTCCACAATAATCTTCGCAGAGCAGATAATGGTGGGAAAAAAGGGTAAATCAGTCCACAATCATCTTGGCAGAGCAGTAGACAATAATGGTGGTGGTAAAAAGGCAAAATCACTCCACACTCATCTTCTTGGCAGAGCAGAATAATGTGGTAAAACAAAAGGCAAAAACAACATCAGTCACAAGTCATCTTGGCAGAGCAAAGTATATTTGGTGGTATGTGGCAAAAAGGCAAAATCCAGTCCACAATCATCTTGGTGGCAGAGCGATAATGGTGGGCAATAATGGCGGTAAAAGGCAAAATCAGTCCACAATCATCTTTGCCAGAGCAGGAATAAATGGTAGTTAAATAAGGCAAAAATTCAGTCCACAATCATCTTTGGACAGAGCAGTAATTTTTGTTGTCAAAGGCATAAATCGGTCCTCAATCATCTTGGCGGAGCAGTGTAATGGTAAAAAGGCAAAAATCAGTCCTCACAATCATCTTGGTGGAACAGAATAATTGGTGGTAAAAAGGCTAAAATCAGTCCACTAATCATCTTGGTGGAGAGCAGAATACATGCTAGTAAAAAGGCAAAATCAGTCCACATTCTCTTGCAGAGCAGAATAATGGTCGGTATCAAAGCTAAATTAGCTCCCAGTCATCTTTGCAGAGCAGATATAATGGGTGGTAAAAAGGCAAACATCAACGTCCACAGTCATCTTGGCAGAGCATGTTGTAAAAAGGCAAAAAGGCAAATCAGTCACCCAGTCAGTCTTGGCCAGAGCAGAATAATGGATGGTGTAAGGGCAAAGGCAAAATCAGTCCACAATCATCTTGGCCAGGCCAGGAGTATTTGTGGTCAAAAAGCAAATCAAGTCCACAATTATCTTCGGCACAGGCAGATGGTAGTAAAGGCAAGAATCAGTCCACATTCTAAAGGCAGAGCAGAATATGGTGGAAAAAATCAGGGAACAATCAGTCCACAATCATCTTGGCAGAGTAGATGCTAAGTCAAAAAAGCAAAATCAGTCCACAATCATCTTGGCAGAGCAGACACTTAATGGTGGATAAAAACAGGCAAAAATCAGTCCACAATCATCTTGGCAGGAAAAGATGCAGAATAATGGTTGGGTTTAAAAAAAAATCAGTTCACAGTCAGTTTTGCACACAAGTAGAATAAGGTGTAAAAAAAGGCAAATTCAGTGCCACAGTATCTTGGCAGGAGCAGATATAATGGTAGGTCAAAAAAGGCAAAATCTCAGTCCCACAGTCATCTTGGCAAGGCAGAATGCAGAATGGTGTAAAAAGGCAAAATCATCAAAAAGGAAAATCAGGCAGAGCACAATAATGGTGTAGAAAATGGTTAGTAAAATTGAAAAATCAGTCCACAATCATCATTGGCGGAGCAAGACTAATTTTTGTGGTCCAAAAAAAAAAATCTGTGCAACAATTATTATCTTGGCTGCAGTGTAGAATAATGGTAGTCAAAGACTAAGGGATCAGTCCAATCAAATCCCACAAATGCATCTGGCAGAGCAGAATAATGGTGTATAAAAAGGCATAATCAGTCCACAGTTATATTGGCAGAGCAGAATAAATGGTGGTCAAAAGGCAAAATCAATCGGTCCATTGTCATTTGGCAGATTATCTTGGCAGAGCATATAATGGTAGTAAAAAGGCAAAATCAAGTCCACAATCATGCTTGGCGGAGCAGAAGTAATGGTTAAGTGTCATAAGGCAAAATCAGAATAATCATCTTGCTGGTAAAACGCAGAATCAGGCCACAGTCATCTTGGCAGCAAAATCAGTCCCACAATCATCTTGGTTGGTAGCAGAGTAATGCTAGTAAAATAAAAATCAAATATCAGTCCGACAATATTCATCTTGGCCCAGCAGCAAGAATAATTGGTGGTATCATAGGCAAAATCGGTCAGTCACAATCATCTTGGCAGATAGCGGAGCAGAATAATGGTGGTAGTCATTAAAAAGGCAAATAATCAGTCCACAATCATCTTGGCAAATGGAACAGAGTAATTTGTGGAAAAAAAAGGCAAAATCATCATCAGTCCACAATCATCTTGGTGGAGCAGAATAATGGTAGTTAAAAAGGCTAAAATCATGTCCACATATCATCCTTTCGCACAGAGCACGGGAATAATGGTTGGAGTAAGAAGGGAAAATCAAGATCGACATTGATCTTGCAAGAGTAGTATAATGGTAGTCAATACGCCAAAATCAGTCCACTATTATCTTGGCAGATGCAGATATTGGTGGTTAAAAAGGTCAAAATCAGGTCCACAGTTATCGTTGGCCTGAGCAGGATTTAATGGTATAAAAAGAAACAATCAGTCCTATAGTATCTTGGCAGAGCAGAATAATTGGTGGTAAAAAGGCAAAATCAGTCCACAGGTCATCTTGGATGGAGCAGAGTCTAAAGTAGTAAAAGGGCCAAAATCAGTCCACAATCATCTTGGTGGAGCAGTGTAATGTCTAGTAAAAAGGCAAAATCAGTCCACAATCATCTTGGCAAGAGCTGTATAATGGTGGTTAAAAAGGCAAAATCAGTCACAGTCCATCCTTGGGTCAGAGCAGAATAATGGTAGTGAAAAAGGCCAAATCATCAGATCCACAGTCATCGTGGGCAGAGCAGAGTAATTGGTGGTTTTAAAAAGGCCAAAATCAGTCCACAATTAATCTTGGCACATTAGAACATAATAGGTAGTAAAATAGGCAAAAATCATGTTTAAAAGCAAATCAGTCATCTAATATCTTTGGCAAATGGTGGAAAAAAGAAAGGAAAAAAGGGAAAATCAGTCTCACAAACTTATCTTGGCAGCAGAGTAAAATGGTGGTAAACAAGGCAAAATCAGTCCTACAGTCAGCTTGCCACAGTAAATATGGTTGTATAAAAGCAAAAGCAGTCCGCAGTAATCTTGGCCAGAGCAGTTGAATAAAGGTTAGTACAAAAAATCAATCAGTCATAGTCATGCTTGGCAGAGTAGCTTATGTGTAGTCAAAAGGCAAAACAGTCCCACAATCATCTTGGGCAGAGGCGGAATCAGCAGAGTAATGGTAGTCAAAAAGGCATAATCAAGTCACAAATCAATCTTGTGGAAGCAGGGCTAAAATAGATGGTGGAAAAAAAGGGAAATCATCTGTCCACAATGATCTTCATCTTGGTTGAGCAGGTGAAATAATGCCTAGTAGTCAAAAAAGGCAACATCAGTCCACAGCTCATCAATATCTTGGCTGAGCAGGAATAATGGTGGTAAAAAGGCATCAGTCCAATCAGTCCCACAGTCATTCTTGGCAGACAGAATAATTTTGGTGTAATGGTACTAAAAAGGCAAAAATCAGTCCACAAATCATCTTCGGCAGAGAGCAGAGTATATGTGGTCAAAAAAGGCAAAATCATTCCACAATCATCTTGGCACAGTAGAATAATGCTAGTAGTAAAAAGGCAAAATCAGTCCACAATCATCTTCGGTGGAGCAGTAGTAATGCTAGGACAAAAAGGCTAAAATCAGTCCACAATGATCTTGGCAGAGTAGAAATAATGTGGTAGTCAAAAGGCACGCAAATCAGTCCACAAATCCGACAGTCTCTTGGCATAGCGAAATGAATCGGTGGGTAAAAAGCGCAAAATCAGTCCACAGATTTATCTTAGGCAGAGCAGAAATAATGGGTACTAAAAAAAAATCAGTCACAATCATCTTGGGCGGGAACAGAGTATTTGTGTTTTTAAAAAAAATTCCAAGTCCACAATTATCTTTGCACTAGTAGATTTTTGGTGGAAAGAAATCTGAAGTCAAAAGGGAAAATATCAGTCCATCAATCATCTTGGCAGAGCAGAATAATGCTGTGGTAAAAAGCAAAATCCGTTCCATCAGTCCACAGTCTTGGTGGAGATTGCCACAGAGTAATGCTAGTAAGGTTTGTTTAAAACGCAAAAATCAGTTCCACAGTCCCATCTTGGCACAGTAGAGCATAATATGGTAGTCAAAAGGGAAAAAATCAGGCAAAATCAGTCCACATCATCTATGGTCAGAGTAGAATAATGGTAGTAATAAAAGCCAAAAGTCAGTCCAATAATCATCTTGGCGCAGAGCTGTACAGAGTATATTGTGTTTAAGTATAAAAGGCAAAATCAGTCCACAATCATCTTGGCACAGTAGAATAAATGGTGTGGAAAAAAGAAAGGGAAAATCAGTCCAAAATCATGAGCTTGGCAGAGCAGAATAATGGTGGTCAAAAAGGCAAAATCTAGTCCACAGTTTTCTTGGGCAGGAGCAGAAGAATGGTACTTAAAAAGGCAAAATCAGTCCATTGTCATCTCCCGGCAGTAGCAGAATATGGTTGTAAAAAGGCAAAATCAGTTCATCTTGGCAGAGCAGAATAATGGTAAAAAAAAAATCAGTCCACAATCATCTTGGAGCAGAATAATGGTAGTAAAAAGGCAAAATCAGTCCACAATCATCTTGGCAGAGCAGAAATAATGGTGGTAAAAAGGCAAAATCAGTCCACAGTCATCTTGGCAGAAAATAATGGTATTAAAAAAGGCAAAATCAGTCCACAGTCATCTTGGCAGAAATAATGTAGTCAAAAGGCAAAATCAGTCCACAATCATCTTGGCAGAGTAGAAAAAGGCAAAATCATGGTAAAAATAGTAATGGTAAATAATGGTAAAAAAGGCAAAATCAAGTCCACAATCATCTTGGCAGAGCAGAATAATGGTAAAAAGGCAAAATCAGTCCACAATCAGCTTGGCAGAGTAGAATAATGGTAAAAAGGCAAAAAAAATCAATTATCTTGGCAGAGCAGAAAATGGTGGTCAAAAAGGCAAAATCAGTCCACAGTCAGAATAATGGATGCAAAAATAATGGTGGTAAAAAGGCAAAATCAGTCCACAGTCATCTTGGCAGAGCAGAATAATGGTAGTAAAAAAGGCAAAATCAGTCCACAGTCATCTTGGCAGAGCAGAATAATGGTATAAAAAGGCAAAATCAGTCCACAATCATCTTGGCGGAGCAGAATAATGGTAGTACAAAGGCAAAATCAGTCCACAATCATCTTGGTGGGCAGAGTAATGCTAGTAAAAAGGCAAAATCAGTCCACAATCATCTTGGCAGAGAATAATGGTAGTAAAAAGGCAAAATCAGTCCACAATCATCTTGGCAGAGCAGAATAATGGTGGTAAAAAGGCAAAATCAGTCCACAGTCATCTTGGCAGAGCAGAATAATGGTGGTAAAAAGGCAAAATCAGTCCACAGTCATCTTGGCAGAGCAGAATAATGGTGGTAAAAAGGCAAAATCAGTCCACAGTCATCTTGGCAGAGCAGAATAATGGTGAAAAAGGCAAAATCAGTCCACAATCATCTTGGCAGAGCAGAATAATGGTGGTCAAAAGGCAAAATCAGTCCACAATTATCTTGGCACAGTAGAATAATGGTAGTAAAAAGGCAAAATCAGTCCACATCTTGGCAGAGCAGAATAATGGTAGTCAAAAGGCAAAATCAGTCCACAATCATCTTGGCAGAGTAGAATAATGGTAGTAAAAGGCAAAATCAGTCCACAATCATCTTGGCAGATATAATGGAAAAAAAGGGAAAATCAGTCCACAATCATCTTGGTGGAGCAGAATAATGGCTAGTAAAAAGGCAAAATCAGTCCACAGTCAGCTTGCCACAGCAGAATAATGGTGGTAAAAAGGCAAAATCAGTCCACAGTCATCTTGGCACAGCCGGATAATGGTAGTGAAAAAAGTAAAATCAGTCCACAGTCGTCTTGGCAGAGCAGAATAATGGTAGTCAAAAGGCAAAATCAGTCCACAATCATCTTGGCAGAGCAGAAATAATGGTAGTAAAAAGGCAAAATCAGTCCACAATCATCTTGGCAGACCAGACTAATTGTGGTCAAAGGCAAATTCAGTCCACAATTATCTTGGCAGAGTAGAATAATGGTAGTCAAAAGGCAAATTCAGTCCACAATTATCTTGGCAGAGCAGAATAATGGTGGTAAAAAGGCAAAATCAGTCCACAGTCATCTTGGCACAGCCGAATAATGGTAGTCAAAAGGCAAAATCAGTCCACAATCATCTTGGCAGAGCAGAATAATGGTAGTAAAAAGGCAAAATCAGTCCACAATCATCTTGGCAGAGCAGAGTAATGGTAGTAAAAAGGCAAAATCAGTCCACAATCATCTTGGGAGCAGAGTTAATGCTAGTAAAAAGGCAAAATCAGTCCACAATCATCTTGGCAGAGCAGAATAATGGTGGTAAAAAGGCAAAATCAGTCCACAATCATCTTGGCAGAGCAGAATAATGGTGGTAAAAAGGCAAAATCAGTCCACAATCATCTTGGCAGAGCAGAATAATGGTGGTAAAAAGGCAAAATCAGTCCACAATCATCTTGGCGGAGCAGAATAATGGTAAAAAGGCAAAATCAGTCCACAATCATCTTGGCAGCAGTAAATAATGGTGGAAAAAAGGCAAAAATCAGTCCACAATGATCTTGGCAGAGCAGAATAATGGTATCAAAGGCAAAATCAGTCCACAATTATCTTGGCAGAGCAGAATAATGGTGGTAAAAAGGCAAAATCAGTCCACAGTTATCTTGGCAGAGCAGAATAATGGTAGTTAAAAAGGCAAAATCAGTCCAATCATCTTGGCAGAGCAGAATAATGGTAGTCAAAGCAAAATCAATCATCATTAAATAATGCTAGTAAAAAGGCAAAATCAGTCCACAATCATCTTGGTGGAGCAGAAAAAAAGCAAAATCAGTTCAGAGCAGAATAATGGTGGTAAAAAGGCAAAATCAGTCCACAGTCATCTTGGCAGAGCAGAATAATGGTGGTAAAAAGGCAAAATCAGTCCACAGTCATCTTGGCAGAGCAGAATAATGGTGGTAAAAAGGCAAAATCAGTCCACAATCATCTTGGCGGAACAGAGTAATTGTGTTTAAAAAGCAAAATCAGTCCACAATTATCTTGGCACAGTAGAATAATGGTAAAAAAGGGAAAATCAGTCCACAATCATCTTGGCAGAGCAAGATAATGGTGGTAAAAAGGCAAAATCAGTCCACAGTCAGCTTGCATAGAATAATGGTTGTAAAAAGGCAAAATCAGTCCGCAGTCATCTTGGCACAGTAGAATAATGGTAGTCAAAAAGGGAAAATCAGTCCACAATCATCTTGGCAGAGTAGAATAATGGTAGTAAAAAGGCAAAATCAGTCCACAATCATCTTGGCAGAGCAGAATAATGGTAGTAAAAAGGCAAAATCAGTCCACAATCATCTTCGCAGAGCAGAATAATGGTGGAAAAAGGGAAAATCAGTCCACAATGATCTTGGCAGAGTAGAATAATGGTAGTCAAAAGGCAAAATCAGTCCACAATTATCTTGGCAGAGCAGAATAATGGTGGTAAAAAGGCAAAATCAGTCCACAGTTATCTTGGCAGAGCAGAATAATGGTACTAAAAAGGCAAAATCAGTCCATAGTCATCTTGGCAGAGCAGAATAATTGTAGTCAAAAGGCAAAATCAGTCCACAATCATCTTGGTGGAGCAGAGTAATGCTAGTAAAAAGGCAAAATCAGTCCACAATCATCTTGGCAGAGTAATGCTAGTAAAAAGGCAAAATCAGTCCACAATCATCTTGGCAGAGCAGAATAATGGTGGTAAAAACGCAAAATCAGTCCACAGTCATCTTGGCAGAGCAGAATAATGGTGGTAAAAAGGCAAAATCAGTCCACAGTCATCTTGGCAGAGCAGAATAATGGTGGTAAAAAGGCAAAATCAGTCCACAATCATCTTGGCGGAACAGAGTATTTGTGTTTAAAAAAGCAAAATCAGTCCACAATTATCTTGGCACAGTAGAATAATGGTGGAAAAAAGGGAAAATCAGTCCACAATCATCTTGGCAGAGCAGAATAATGGTGGTAAAAAGGCAAAATCAGTCCACAGTCAGCTTGCCACAGTAGAATAATGGTTGTAAAAAGGCAAAATCAGTCCACAGTCATCTTGGCACAGTAGAATAATGGTAGTCAAAAGGGAAAATCAGTCCACAATCATCTTGGCAGAGCAGAATAATGGTAGTAAAAAGGCAAAATCAGTCCACAATCATCTTGGCAGAGCAGAATAATGGTGGTAAAAACGCAAAATCAGTCCACAGTCATCTTGGCAGAGCAGAATAATGGTGGTAAAAAGGCAAAATCAGTCCACAGTCATCTTGGCAGAGCAGAATAATGGTGGTAAAAAGGCAAAATCAGTCCACAATCATCTTGGCGGAGCAGAGTATTTGTGGTCAAAAACCAAAATCAGTCCACAATTATATTGGCACAGTAGAATAATGGTAGCAAAAAGGCAAAATCAGTCCACAATCATCTTCGCAGAGCAGAATAATGGTGGAAAAAAAGGGAAAATCAGTCCACAATCATCTTGGCAGAGTAGAATAATGGTGGTAAAAAGGCAAAATCAGTCCACAGTTATCTTGGCAGAGCAGAATAATGGTAGTCAAAAGGCAAAATCATTCCACAATTATCTTGGCAGAGCAGAATAATGGTAGTAAAAAGGCAAAATCAGTCCACAATCATCTTGGCAGAGCAGAATAATGGTGGTAAAAGGCAAAATCAGTCCACAGTCATCTTGGCAGAGCAGAATAATGTAGTAAAAAGGCAAAATCAGTCCACAGTCATCTTGGCAGAGCAGAATAATTGTAGTCAAAGGCAAAATCAGTCCACAATCATCTTGGCAGAGCAGAATAATGGTAGTCAAAAGGCAAAATCAGTCCACAATCATCTTGGTAGAGCAGAATAATGCTAGTAAAAAGGCAAAATCAGTCCACAATCATCTTGGTGGAGCAGAGTAATGGTAGTAAAAAGGCAAAATCAGTCCACAATCATCTTGGCAGAGCAGAATAATGGTGGTAAAAAGGCAAAATCAGTCCACAATCATCTTGGCGGAGCAGAATAATGGTGGTAAAAAGGCAAAATCAGTCCACAGTCATCTTGGCAGAGCAGAGTAATTGTGGTAAAAAGGCAAAATCAGTCCACAGTCATCTTGGCAGAGCAGAATAATGGTGGTAAAAAGGCAAAATCAGTCCACAATCATCTTGGCAGAGTAGAATAATGGTGGTCAAAAAGGCAAAATCAGTCCACAATCATCTTGGCACAGTAGAATAATGGTAGTAAAAAGGCAAAATCAGTCCACAATCATCTTGGCAGAGCAGAATAATGGTAGTAAAAAGGCAAAATCAGTCCACAATCATCTTGGCAGAGCAGAATAATGGTAGTAAAAAGGCAAAATCAGTCCACAATCATCTTGGCAGAGCAGAATAATGGTGGAAAAAAGGCAAAATCAGTCCACAATCATCTTGCCAGAGCAGAATAATGGTGGTAAAAAGGCAAAATCAGTCCACAGTCATCTTGCCACAGCAGAATAATGGTTGTAAAAAGGCAAAATCAGTCCACAGTCATCTTGGCACAGTAGAATAATGGTAGTCAAAAGGCAAAATCAGTCCACAGTCATCTTGGCAGAGCAGAATAATGGTAGTAAAAAGGCAAAATCAGTCCACAATCATCTTGGCAGAGCAGAATAATGGTGGTAAAAAGGCAAAATCAGTCCACAATCATCTTGGCAGAGCAGAATAATGGTGGTAAAAAGGCAAAATCAGTCCACAATTATCTTGGCAGAGTAGAATAATGGTAGTCAAAAGGCAAAATCAGTCCACAATTATCTTGGCAGAGCAGAATAATGGTGGTAAAAAGGCAAAATCAGTCCACAATCATCTTGGCAGAGCAGAATAATGGTAGTAAAAAGGCAAAATCAGTCCACAATCATCTTGGCAGAGCAGAATAATGGTGGTAAAAAGGCAAAATCAGTCCACAATCATCTTGGCAGAGCAGAATAATGGTAGTAAAAAGGCAAAATCAGTCCACAATCATCTTGGCAGAGCAGAATAATGCTGGTAAAAAGGCAAAATCAGTCCACAATCATCTTGGTGGCAGAGCAGAATAATGGTAGTAAAAAGGCAAAATCAGTCCACAATCATCTTGGCAGAGCAGAATAATGGTGGTAAAAAGGCAAAATCAGTCCACAATCATCTTGGCAGAGCAGAATAATGGTGTAAAAAGGCAAAATCAGTCCACAATCATCTTGGCAGAGCAGAATAATGGTGGTAAAAAGGCAAAATCAGTCCACAATCATCTTGGCAGAGCAGAATAATGGTAGTAAAAAGGCAAAATCAGTCCACAATCATCTTGGCAGAGCAGAATAATGGTAGTAAAAAGGCAAAATCAGTCCACAATCATCTTGGCAGAGCAGAATAATGGTGGTAAAAAGGCAAAATCAGTCCACAGTTATCTTGGCAGAGCAGAATAATGGTGGTAAAAAGGCAAAATCAGTCCACAATCATCTTGGCAGAGCAGAATAATGGTAGTCAAAAGGCAAAATCAGTCCACAATCATCTTGGTGGAGCAGAGTAATGCTAGTAAAAAGGCAAAATCAGTCCACAATCATCTTGGTGGAGCAGAGTAATGCTAGTAAAAAGGCAAAATCAGTCCACAATCATCTTGGCAGAGCAGAATAATGGTGGTAAAAACGCAAAATCAGTCCACAGTCATCTTGGCAGAGCAGAATAATGGTGGTAAAAAGGCAAAATCAGTCCACAGTCATCTTGGCAGAGCAGAATAATGGTGGTAAAAAGGCAAAATCAGTCCACAATCATCTTGGCAGAACAGAGTATTTGTGTTTAAAAAGCAAAATCAGTCCACAATAATCTTGGCACAGTAGAATAATGGTGGTAAAAAGGCAAAATCAGTCCACAATCATCTTGGCAGAGCAGAATAATGGTGGTAAAAAGGCAAAATCAGTCCACAGTCAGCTTGCCACAGTAGAATAATGGTTGTAAAAAGGCAAAATCAGTCCACAGTCATCTTGGCACAGTAGAATAATGGTAGTAAAAAGGGAAAATCAGTCCACAATCATCTTGGCAGAGTAGAATAATGGTAGTAAAAAGGCAAAATCAGTCCACAATCATCTTGGCAGAGCAGAATAATGGTAGTAAAAAGGCAAAATCAGTCCACAATCATCTTCGCAGAGCAGAATAATGGTGGTAAAAAGGGAAAATCAGTCCACAATGATCTTGGCAGAGCAGAATAATGGTAGTCAAAAGGCAAAATCAGTCCACAATCATCTTGGCAGAGCAGAATAATGGTGGTAAAAAGGCAAAATCAGTCCACAGTTATCTTGGCAGAGCAGAATAATGGTACTAAAAAGGCAAAATCAGTCCATAGTCATCTTGGCAGAGCAGAATAATTGTAGTCAAAAGGCAAAATCAGTCCACAATCATCTTGGTGGAGCAGAGTAATGCTAGTAAAAAGGCAAAATCAGTCCACAATCATCTTGGTGGAGCAGAGTAATGCTAGTAAAAAGGCAAAATCAGTCCACAATCATCTTGGCAGAGCAGAATAATGGTGGTAAAAACGCAAAATCAGTCCACAGTCATCTTGGCAGAGCAGAATAATGGTGGTAAAAAGGCAAAATCAGTCCACAGTCATCTTGGCAGAGCAGAATAATGGTGGTAAAAAGGCAAAATCAGTCCACAATCATCTTGGCGGAACAGAGTATTTGTGTTTAAAAAGCAAAATCAGTCCACAATTATCTTGGCACAGTAGAATAATGGTGGAAAAAAGGGAAAATCAGTCCACAATCATCTTGGCAGAGCAGAATAATGGTGGTAAAAAGGCAAAATCAGTCCACAGTCAGCTTGCCACAGTAGAATAATGGTTGTAAAAAGGCAAAATCAGTCCGCAGTCATCTTGGCACAGTAGAATAATGGTAGTCAAAAGGGAAAATCAGTCCACAATCATCTTGGCAGAGCAGAATAATGGTAGTAAAAAGGCAAAATCAGTCCACAATCATCTTGGCAGAGCAGAATAATGGTAGTAAAAAGGCAAAATCAGTCCACAATCATCTTCGCAGAGCAGAATAATGGTGGAAAAAAGGGAAAATCAGTCCACAATGATCTTGGCAGAGTAGAATAATGGTAGTCAAAAGGCAAAATCAGTCCACAGTTATCTTGGCAGAGCAGAATAATGGTACTAAAAAGGCAAAATCAGTCCATAGTCATCTTGGCAGAGCAGAATAATTGTAGTCAAAAGGCAAAATCAGTCCACAATCATCTTGGTGGAGCAGAGTAATGCTAGTAAAAAGGCAAAATCAGTCCACAATCATCTTGGTGGAGCAGAGTAATGCTAGTAAAAAGGCAAAATCAGTCCACAATCATCTTGGCAGAGCAGAATAATGGTGGTAAAAAGGCAAAATCAGTCCACAGTCAGCTTGCCACAGTAGAATAATGGTTGTAAAAAGGCAAAATCAGTCCGCAGTCATCTTGGCACAGTAGAATAATGGTAGTCAAAAGGGAAAATCAGTCCACAATCATCTTGGCAGAGTAGAATAATGGTAGTAAAAAGGCAAAATCAGTCCACAATCATCTTGGCAGAGCAGAATAATGGTAGTAAAAAGGCAAAATCAGTCCACAATCATCTTCGCAGAGCAGAATAATGGTGGAAAAAAGGGAAAATCAGTCCACAATGATCTTGGCAGAGTAGAATAATGGTAGTCAAAAGGCAAAATCAGTCCACAATTATCTTGGCAGAGCAGAATAATGGTGGTAAAAAGGCAAAATCAGTCCACAGTTATCTTGGCAGAGCAGAATAATGGTACTAAAAAGGCAAAATCAGTCCATAGTCATCTTGGCAGAGCAGAATAATTGTAGTCAAAAGGCAAAATCAGTCCACAATCATCTTGGTGGAGCAGAGTAATGCTAGTAAAAAGGCAAAATCAGTCCACAATCATCTTGGTGGAGCAGAGTAATGCTAGTAAAAAGGCAAAATCAGTCCACAATCATCTTGGCAGAGCAGAATAATGGTGGTAAAAACGCAAAATCAGTCCACAGTCATCTTGGCAGAGCAGAATAATGGTGGTAAAAAGGCAAAATCAGTCCACAGTCATCTTGGCAGAGCAGAATAATGGTGGTAAAAAAGGCAAAATCAGTCCACAATCATCTTGGCGGAACAGAGTATTTGTGTTTAAAAAGCAAAATCAGTCCACAATTATCTTGGCACAGTAGAATAATGGTGGAAAAAAGGGAAAATCAGTCCACAATCATCTTGGCAGAGCAGAATAATGGTGGTAAAAAGGCAAAATCAGTCCACAGTCAGCTTGCCACAGTAGAATAATGGTTGTAAAAAGGCAAAATCAGTCCGCAGTCATCTTGGCACAGTAGAATAATGGTAGTCAAAAGGGAAAATCAGTCCACAATCATCTTGGCAGAGTAGAATAATGGTAGTAAAAAGGCAAAATCAGTCCACAATCATCTTGGCAGAGCAGAATAATGGTAGTAAAAAGGCAAAATCAGTCCACAATCATCTTCGCAGAGCAGAATAATGGTGGAAAAAAGGGAAAATCAGTCCACAATGATCTTGGCAGAGTAGAATAATGGTAGTCAAAAGGCAAAATCAGTCCACAGTTATCTTGGCAGAGCAGAATAATGGTACTAAAAAGGCAAAATCAGTCCATAGTCATCTTGGCAGAGCAGAATAATTGTAGTCAAAAGGCAAAATCAGTCCACAATCATCTTGGTGGAGCAGAGTAATGCTAGTAAAAAGGCAAAATCAGTCCACAATCATCTTGGTGGAGCAGAGTAATGCTAGTAAAAAGGCAAAATCAGTCCACAATCATCTTGGCAGAGCAGAATAATGGTGGTAAAAACGCAAAATCAGTCCACAGTCATCTTGGCAGAGCAGAATAATGGTGCTAAAAAGGCAAAATCAGTCCACAGTCATCTTGGCAGAGCAGAATAATGCTGGTAAAAAGGCAAAATCAGTCCACAGTCATCTTGGCAGAGCAGAATAATGGTGGTAAAAAGGCAAAATCAGTCCACAATCATCTTGGCGGAACAGAGTATTTGTGTTTAAAAAGCAAAATCAGTCCACAATTATCTTGGCACAGTAGAATAATGGTGGAAAAAAGGGAAAATCAGTCCACAATCATCTTGGCAGAGCAGAATAATGGTGGTAAAAAGGCAAAATCAGTCCACAGTCAGCTTGCCACAGTAGAATAATGGTTGTAAAAAGGCAAAATCAGTCCGCAGTCATCTTGGCACAGTAGAATAATGGTAGTCAAAAGGGAAAATCAGTCCACAATCATCTTGGCAGAGTAGAATAATGGTAGTAAAAAGGCAAAATCAGTACACAATCATCTTGGCAGAACAGAATAATGGTGGTAAAAACGCAAAATCAGTCCACAGTCATCTTGGCAGAGCAGAATAATGGTGGTAAAAAGGCAAAATCAGTCCACAGTCATCTTGGCAGAGCAGAATAATGGTGGTAAAAAGGCAAAATCAGTCCACAATCATCTTGGCGGAGCAGAGTATTTGTGGTCAAAAAGCAAAATCAGTCCACAATTATCTTGGCACAGTAGAATAATGGTAGTAAAAAGGCAAAATCAGTCCACAATCATCTTCGCAGAGCAGAATAATGGTGGAAAAAAGCGAAAATCAGTCCACAATGATCTTGGCAGAGTAGAATAATGGTAGTCAAAAGGCAAAATCAGTCCACAATTATCTTGGCAGAGCAGAATAATGGTGGTAAAAAGGCAAAATCAGTCCACAGTTATCTTGGCAGAGCAGAATAATGGTACTAAAAAGGCAAAATCAGTCCGTAGTCATCTTGGCAGAGCAGAATAATTGTAGTCAAAAGGCAAAATCAGTCCACAATCATCTTGGTGGAGCAGAGTAATGCTAGTAAAAAGGCAAAATCAGTCCACAATCATCTTGGTGGAGCAGAGTAATGCTAGTAAAAAGGCAAAATCAGTCCACAATCATCTTGGCAGAGCAGAATAATGGTGGTGACAACGCAAAATCAGTCCACAGTCATCTTGGCAGAGCAGAATAATGGTGGTAAAAAGGCAAAATCAGTCCACAGTCATCTTGGCAGAGCAGAATAATGGTGGTAAAAAGGCAAAATCAGTCCACAGTCATCTTGGCAGAGCAGAATAATGGTGGTAAAAAGGCAAAATCAGTCCACAATCATCTTGGCGGAACAGAGTATTTGTGTTTAAAAAGCAAAATCAGTCCACAATTATCTTGGCACAGTAGAATAATGGTGGAAAAAAGGGAAAATCAGTCCACAATCATCTTGGCAGAGCAGAATAATGGTGGTAAAAAGGCAAAATCAGTCCACAGTCAGCTTGCCACAGTAGAATAATGGTTGTAAAAAGGCAAAATCAGTCCGCAGTCATCTTGGCACAGTAGAATAATGGTAGTCAAAAGGGAAAATCAGTCCACAATCATCTTGGCAGAGTAGAATAATGGTAGTAAAAAGGCAAAATCAGTCCACAATCATCTTGGCAGAGCAGAATAATGGTGGTAAAAACGCAAAATCAGTCCACAGTCATCTTGGCAGAGCAGAATAATGGTAGTAAAAAGGCAAAATCAGTCCACAATCATCTTGGCGGACCAGAGTAATTATGGTCAAAAGGCAAAATCAGTCCACAATTATCTTGGCAGAGTAGAATAATGGTAGTCAAAAGACAAAATCAGTCCACAATTATCTTGGCAGAGCAGAATAATGGTAGTAAAAAGGCAAAATCAGTCCATAGTCATCTTGGCAGAGCAGAATAATGGTAGTAAAAAGGCAAAATCAGTCCACAATCATCTTGGCGGAGCAGAGTAATGGTAGTCAAAAGGCAAAATCAGTCCACAATCATCTTGCCAGAGCAGAATAATGGTAGTAAAAAGGCAAAATCAGTCCACAATCATCTTGGTGGAGCAGAGTAATGCTAGTAAAAAGGCAAAATCAGTCCACAATCATCTTGGCAGAGCAGAATAATGGTGGTAAAAACGCAAAATCAGTCCACAGTCATCTTGGCAGAGCAGAATAATGGTAAAAAGGCAAAATCAGTCCACAATCATCTTGGCGGAGCAGAGTATTTGTGGTCAAAAAGCAAAATCAGTCCACAATTATCTTGGCACAGTAGAATAATGGTAGTAAAAAGGCAAAATCAGTCCACAATCATCTTCGCAGAGCAGAATAATGGTGGAAAAAAAGGGAAAATCAGTCCACAATGATCTTGGCAGAGTAGAATAATGGTAGTCAAAAGGCAAAATCAGTCCACAATCATCTTGGCAGAGCAGAATAATGGTGGTAAAAAGGCAAAATCAGTCCACAGTAATCTTGGCAGAGCAGAATAATGGTAGTAAAAAGGCAAAATCAGTCCACAGTCATCTTGGCAGAGCAGAATAATGGTAGTCAAAAGGCAAAATCAGTCCACAATCATCTTGGTGGAGCAGAGTAATGCTAGTAAAAAGGCAAAATCAGTCCACAATCATCTTGGTGGAGCAGAGTAATGCTAGTAAAAAGGCAAAATCAGTCCACAATCATCTTGGCAGAGCAGAATAATGGTGGTAAAAACGCAAAATCAGTCCACAGTCATCTTGGCAGAGCAGAATAATGGTGCTAAAAAGGCAAAATCAGTCCACAGTCATCTTGGCAGAGCAGAATAATGGTGGTAAAAAGGCAAAATCAGTCCACAGTCATCTTGGCAGAGCAGAATAATGGTAGTCAAAAGACAAAATCAGTCCACAATTATCTTGGCAGAGCAGAATAATGGTAGTAAAAAGGCAAAATCAGTCCATAGTCATCTTGGCAGAGCAGAATAATGGTAGTAAAAAGGCAAAATCAGTCCACAATCATCTTGGCGGAGCAGAGTAATGGTAGTCAAAAGGCAAAATCAGTCCACAATCATCTTGGTGGAGCAGAGTAATGCTAGTAAAAAGGCAAAATCAGTCCACAATCATCTTGGTGGAGCAGAGTAATGCTAGTAAAAAGGCAAAATCAGTCCACAATCATCTTGGCAGAGCAGAATAATGGTGGTAAAAACGCAAAATCAGTCCACAGTCATCTTGGCAGAGCAGAATAATGGTGGTAAAAAGGCAAAATCAGTCCACAATCATCTTGGCGGAGCAGAGTATTTGTGGTCAAAAAGCAAAATCAGTCCACAATTATCTTGGCACAGTAGAATAATGGTAGTAAAAAGGCAAAATCAGTCCACAATCATCTTGGCAGAGCAGAATAATGGTGGAAAAAAGGGAAAATCAGTCCACAATGATCTTGGCAGAGTAGAATAATGGTAGTCAAAAGGCAAAATCAGTCCACAATTATCTTGGCAGAGCAGAATAATGGTGGTAAAAAGGCAAAATCAGTCCACAGTTATCTTGGCAGTGCAGAATAATGGTACTAAAAAGGCAAAATCAGTCCACAATCATCTTGGCAGAGCAGAATAATGGTAGTCAAAAGGCAAAATCAGTCCACAATCATCTTGGTGGAGCAGAGTAATGCTAGTAAAAAGGCAAAATCAGTCCACAATCATCTTGGTGGAGCAGAGTAATGCTAGTAAAAAGGCAAAATCAGTCCACAATCATCTTGGCAGAGCAGAATAATGGTGGTAAAAACGCAAAATCAGTCCACAGTCATCTTGGCAGAGCAGAATAATGGTGGTAAAAAGGCAAAATCAGTCCACAATCATCTTGGCAGAGCAGAATAATGGTGGTAAAAAGGCAAAATCAGTCCACAATCATCTTGGCAGAACAGAATAATGGTGGCAAAAAGGCAAAATCAGTCCACAATCATCTTGGCAGGGCAGAATAATGGTGGAAAAAAGGCAAAATCAGTCCACAATCATCTTGGCAGAGCAGAATAATAGTAGTAAAAAGGCAAAATCAGTCGACAATCATCTTGGCAGAGCAGAATAATGGTGGTAAAAAGGCAAAATCAGTCCACAGTCATCTTGGCACAACAGAATAATGGTAGTCAAAAGGCAAAATCAGTCCACAATCATCTTGGCAGAGCAGAGTAATGGTGGTAAAAAGGCAAAATCAGTCCACAGTCATCTTGGCACAGCAGAATAAAGGTGGTCAAAAGGCAAAATTAGTCTCCAATCATCTTAGCAGAGCAGAATAATGGTGGTAAAAAGGCAAAATCAGTCCACAGTCATCTTGGCAGAGCAGAATAATGGTAGTCAAAAGGCAAAATCAGTCCACAATCATCTTGGCAGAGCAGAATAATGGCGGCGAAAAGGCAAAATCTGTCCACAGTCGTCTTGGCAGGGCAGAGTAATGGTAGTTAAAAGGCAAAATCAGTCCACAATCATCTTGGTGGAGCAGAGTAATGCTGGTAAAAAGGCAAAATCAGTCCACAGTCATCTTGGCAGAGCAGAATAATGGTGGTAAAAAGGCAAAATCAGTCCACAGTCAGCAGTGCAGAATAATGGTACAATCATCTTGGCAGAGCAGAATAATGGTGGTAAAAAGGCAAAATCAGTCCACAGTGATCTTGGCAGAGCAGAATAATGGTAGTCAAAAGGCAAAATCAGTCCACAATCATCTTGGTGGAGCAGAGTTAATGCTAGTAAAAAGGCAAAATCAGTCCACAATCATCTTGGCAGAGCAGAATAATGGTGGTAAAAAGGCAAAATCAGTCCACAATCATCTTGGCAGAGCAGAATAATGGTGGTAAAAAGGCAAAATCAGTCCACAATCATCTTGGCGGAGCAGAATGGTGGTAAAAAGGCAAAAATCAGTCCACAGTCATCTTGGCAGCAGAATAATGGTAGTCAAAAGGCAAAATCAGTCCACACAATCATCTTGGCAGAGCAGAATAATGGTGGTAAAAAGGCAAAATCAGTCCACAATCATCTTGGCAGAGCAGAATAATGGTAGTAAAAAGGCAAAATCAGTCCACAGTCATCTTGGCACAGCAGAATAATGGTGGCAAAAAGGAAAAATCAGTCCACAATCATCTTGGCAGAGCAGAATAATGGTGGCAAAAAAGGCAAAATCAGTCCACAATCATCTTGGCAGAGCAGAATAATGGTAGTAAAAAGGCAAAATCAGTCCACAGTCATCTTGGCAGAGCAGAATAATGGTGGTAAAAAGGCAAAATCAGTCCACAATCATCTTGGCAGAGCAGAATAATGGTGGTAAAAAGGCAAAATCAGTCCACAATCATCTTGGCAGAGCAGAATAATGGTGGTAAAAAGGCAAAATCAGTCCACAGTCATCTTGGCAGAGCAGAATAATGGTAGTAAAAAGGCAAAATCAGTCCACAGTCATCTTGGCAGAGCAGAATAATGGTGGCAAAAAGGCAAAATCAGTCCACAATCATCTTGGCAGAGCAGAATAATGGTGGCAAAAAGGCAAAATCAGTCCACAATCATCTTGGCAGAGCAGAATAATGGTGGTAAAAAGGCAAAATCAGTCCACAATCATCTTAGCAGAGCAGAATAATGGTGGTCAAAAGGCAAAATCAGTCCACAATCACCTTAGCAGAGCAGAATAATGGTGGTCAAAAGGCAAAATCAGTGCACAATTATGTTGGCAGAGCAGAATAATGGTGGCAAAAAGGCAAAATCAGTCCAGTCATCTTGGCAGAGCAGAATAATGGTACTAAAAAGGCAAAATCAGTCCACAATCATCTTGGCAGAGCAGAATAATGGTGGCACAAAGGGAAAATCAGTCCACAATCATCTTGGTGGAGCAGAGTAATGCTAGTAAAAAGGCAAAATCAGTCCACAATCATCTTGGTGGAGCAGAGTAATGCTAGTAAAAAGGCAAAATCAGTCCACAATCATCTTGGCAGAGCAGAATAATGGTGGTAAAAAACGCAAAATCAGTCCACAGTCATCTTGGCAGAGCAGAATAATGGTGGTAAAAAGGCAAAATCAGTCCACAGTCATCTTGGCAGAGCAGAATAATGGTGGTAAAAAGGCAAAATCAGTCCACAGTCATCTTGGCAGAGCAGAATAATGGTGGTAAAAAGGCAAAATCAGTCCACAATCATCTTGGCGGAGCAGAGTATTTGTGGTCAAAAAGCAAAATCAGGGCACAATTATCTTGGCACAGTAGAATAATGGTGGAAAAAAGGGAAAATCAGTCCACAATCATCTTGGCAGAGTAGAATAATGGTGGTAAAAAGGCAAAATCAGTCCACAGTTATCTTGGCAGAGCAGAAATGGTGGTCAAAAGGCAAAATCATTAATGAAAAGGCAAAATCAGTCCACAATCATCTTGGCAGAGCAGAATAATGGTGGTAAAAACGCAAAATCAGTCCACAGTCATCTTGGCAGAGCAGAATAATGGTAGTAAAAAGGCAAAATCAGTCCACAGTCATCTTGGCAGAGCAGAATAATTGTAGTCAAAAGGCAAAATCAGTCCACAATCATCTTGGCGGAGCAGAGTAATGGTAGTCAAAAGGCAAAATCAGTCCACAATCATCTTGGTGGAGCAGAGTAATGCTGGTAAAAAGGCAAAATCAGTCCACAATCATCTTGGTGGAGCAGAATAATGGTAGTAAAAAGGCAAAATCAGTCCACAATCATCTTTGCAGAGCAGAATAATGGTGGTAAAAAGGCAAAATCAGTCCACAGTCATCTTGGCAGAGCAGAATAATGGTAGTAAAAAGGCAAAATCAGTCCACAGTCATCTTGGCAGAGCAGAATAATGGTGGTAAAAAGGCAAAATCAGTCCAATCATCTTGGCAGAGCAGAATAATGGTAGTGAAAAGGCAAAATCAGTCCACAATCATCTTGGCAGAGCAGAGTAATTGTGGTCAAAAAGCAAAATCAGTCCACAATTATCTTGGCACAGTAGAATAATGGTAGTAAAAAGGCAAAATCATTCCACAATCATCTTGGCAGAGCAGAATAATGGTGGAAAAAAGGGAAAATCAGTCCACAATTATCTTGGCAGAGCAGAATAATGGTGGTAAAAAGGCAAAATCAGTCCACAGTTATCTTGGCAGAGCAGAATAATGGTAGTAAAAAGGCAAAATCAGTCCATAGTCATCTTGGCAGAGCAGAATAATTGTAGTCAAAGGCAAAATCAGTCCACAATCATCTTGGCGGAGCAGAGTAATGGTAGTCAAAAGGCAAAATCAGTCCACAATCATCTTGGTGGAGCAGAGTAATGCTAGTAAAAAGGCAAAATCAGTCCACAATCATCTTGGTGGAGCAGAGTAATGCTAGTAAAAAGGCAAAATCAGTCCACAATCATCTTGGCAGAGCAGAATAATGGTGGTAAAAACGCAAAATCAGTCCACAGTCATCTTGGCAGAGCAGAATAATGGTGGTAAAAAGGCAAAATCAGTCCACAATCATCTTGGCGGAGCAGAGTATTTGTGGTCAAAAAGCAAAATCAGTCCACAATTATCTTGGCACAGTAGAATAATGGTAGTAAAAAGGCAAAATCAGTCCACAATCATCTTCGCAGAGCAGAATAATGGTGGAAAAAAGGCAAAATCAGTCCACAATGATCTTGGCAGAGTAGAATAATGGTAGTCAAAAGGCAAAATCAGTCCACAATTATCTTGGCAGAGCAGAATAATGGTGGTAAAAAGGCAAAATCAGTCCACAGTTATCTTGGCAGAGCAGAATAATGGTACTAAAAAGGCAAAATCAGTCCATAGTCATCTTGGCAGAGCAGAATAATTGAAGTCAAAAGGCAAAATCAGTCCACAATCATCTTGGTGGAGCAGAGTAATGCTAGTAAAAAGGCAAAATCAGTCCACAATGATCTTGGTGGAGCAGAGTAATGCTAGTAAAAACGCAAAATCAGTCCACAGTCATCTTGGCAGAGCAGAATAATGGTGGTAAAAAGGCAAAATCAGTCCACAGTCATCTTGGCAGAGCAGAATAATGGTGGTAAAAAGGCAAAATCAGTCCACAGTCATCTTGGCAGAGCAGAATGATGGCGGTAAAAAGCCAAAATCAGTCCACAATCATCTTGGCGGAACACAGTATTTGTGTTTAAAAAGCAAAATCAGTCCACAATTATCTTGGCACAGTAGAATAATGGTGGAAAAAAGGGAAAATCAGTCCACAATCATATTGGCAGAGCAGAATAATGGTGGTAAAAAGGCAAAATCACTCCACAGTCAGCTTCCCACAGTAGAATAATGGTTGTAAAAAGGCAAAATCAGTCCACAGTCATCTTGGCACAGTAGAATAATGGTAGTCAAAAGGCAAAATCAGTCCACAGTCATCTTGGCAGAGCAGAATAATGGTAGTCAAAAGGCAAAATCAGTCCACAATCATCTTGGCAGAGCAGAAAATGGTAGTAAAAAGGCAAAATCAGTCCACAATCATCTTGGCAGAGCAGAATAATGGTGGAAAAAAGGGAAAATCAGTCCACAATCATCTTGGCAGAGCAGAATAATGGTGGAAAAAAGGGAAAATCAGTCCACAATCATCTTGGCAGAGTAGAATAATGGTAGTAAAAAGGCAAAATCAGTCCACAATCATCTTGGCAGAGCAGAATAATGGTGGAAAAAAGGGAAAATCAGTCCACAATCATCTTGCCAGAGCAGAATAATGGTGGTAAAAAGGCAAAATCAGTCCACAGTCAGTTTGCCACAGTAGAATAATGGTTGTAAAAAGGCAAAATCAGTCCACAGTCATCTTGGCACAGTAGAATAATGGTAGTCAAAAGGCAAAATCAGTCCACAATCATCTTGGCAGAGCAGAATAATGGTAGTCAAAAGGCAAAATCAGTCCACAATCATCTTGGCAGAGCAGAATAATGGTAGTAAAAAGGCAAAATCAGTCCACAATCATCTTGGCAGAGCAGAATAATGGTGGTAAAAAAGGCAAAATCAGTCCACAGTCATCTTGGCAGAGCAGAATAATGGTAGTAAAAAGGCAAAATCAGTCCACAGTCATCTTGGCAGAGCAGAATAATGGTAGTAAAAAGGCAAAATCAGTCCACAATCATCTTGGTGGAGCAGAGTATTTGTGGTCAAAAACCAAAATCAGTCCACAATTATCTTGGCACAGTAGAATAATGGTAGTAAAAAGGCAAAATCAGTCCACAATCATCTTAGCAGAGCAGAATAATGGTGGAAAAAGCAAAATCAGTCCACAGTCATCTTGGCAGAGCAGAATAATGGTGGTAAAAAGGCAAAATCAGTCCACAGTCATCTTGGCAGAGCAGAATAATGGTAGTCAAAAGGCAAAATCAGTCCACAATTACCTTGGCAGAGCAGAATAATGGTGGTAAAAAGGCAAAATCAGTCGACAATCATCTAGGCAGAGCAGAATAATGGCGGTAAAAACGCAAAATCAGGCCACAGTCATCTT
This sequence comes from Paragorgia papillata, assembly GCA_035771165.1. Classification (NCBI taxonomy): domain Eukaryota; kingdom Metazoa; phylum Cnidaria; class Anthozoa; order Scleralcyonacea; family Coralliidae; genus Paragorgia; species Paragorgia papillata. The sequence continues at coordinate 25,794 of JAWNZC010000360.1, forward strand.
GGCAGAGCAGAATAATGGTAGTAAAAAGGCAAAATAAGTCCACAATCATCTTGGCAGAGTAGAATAATGGTAGTAAAAAGGCAAAATCAGTCCACAATCATCTTGGCAGAGCAGAATAATGGTGGAAAAAAGGGAAAATCAGTCCACAATCATCTTGCCAGAGCAGAATAATGGTGGTAAAAAGGCAAAATCAGTCCACAGTCAGTTTGCCACAGTAGAATAATGGTTGTAAAAAGGCAAAATCAGTGCACAGTCATCTTGGCACAGTAGAATAATGGTAGTCAAAAGGCAAAATCAGTCCACAGTCATCTTGGCAGAGCAGAATAATGGTAGTCAAAAGGCAAAATCAGTCCACAATCATCTTGGCAGAGCAGAAAATGGTAGTAAAAAGGCAAAATCAGTCCACAATCATCTTGGCAGAGCAGAATAATGGTGGTAAAAACGCAAAATCAGTCCACAGTCATCTTGGCAGAGCAGAATAATGGTGGTAAAAAGGCAAAATCAGTCCACAGTCATCTTGGCAGAGCAGAATAATGGTGGTAAAAAGGCAAAATCAGTCCACAATCATCTTGGCGGAGCAGAGTATTTGTGGTCAAAAACCAAAATCAGCCCACAATTATCTTGGCACAGTAGAATAATGGTAGCAAAAAGGCAAAATCAGTCCACAATCATCTTCGCAGAGCAGAATAATGGTGGAAAAAAGGGAAAATCAGTCCACAATCATCTTGGCAGAGTAGAATAATGGTGGTAAAAAGGCAAAATCAGTCCACAGTTATCTTGGCAGAGCAGAATAATGCTAGTCAAAAGGCAAAATCAGTCCACAATTATCTTGGCAGAGCAGAATAATGGTGAAAAGGGCAAAATCAGTCGACAATCATCTTGGCAGAGCAGAATAATGGTGGTAAAAACGCAAAATCAGTCCACAGTCATCTTGGCAGAGCAGAATAATGGTAGTAAAAAGGCAAAATCAGTCCACAGTCATCTTGGCAGAGCAGAATAATTGTAGTCAAAGGCAAAATCGGTCCACAATCATCTTGGCGGAGCAGAGTAATGGTAGTCAAAAAGGCAAAATCAGTCCACAATCATCTTGGTGGAACAGAGTAATGCTAGTAAAAAGGCAAAATCAGTCCACAATCATCTTGGTGGAGCAGAGTAATGCTAGTAAAAAGGCAAAATCAGTCCACAATCATCTTTGCAGAGCAGAATAATGGTGGTAACAACGCAAAATTAGTCCACAGTCATCTTGGCAGAGCAGAATAATGGTGGTAAAAAGGCAAAATCAGTCCACAGTCATCTTGGCAGAGCAGAGTAATGGTGGTAAAAAGGCAAAATCAGTCCACAGTCATCTTGGCAGAGCAGAATAATGGTAGTGAAAGGGCAAAATCAGTCCACAATCATCTTGGCAGAGCAGAGTATTTGTGGTCAAAAAGCAAAATCAGTCCACAATTATCTTGGCACAGTAGAATAATGGTAGTAAAAAGGCAAAATCAGTCCACAATCATCTTGGCAGAGCAGAATAATGGTGGAAAAAAAGGGAAAATCAGTCCACAATCATCTTGGCAGAGTAGAATAATGGTAGTAAAAAGGCAAAATCAGTCCACAATCATCTTGGCAGAGCAGAATAATGGTGGAAAAAAGGGAAAATCAGTCCACAATCATCTTGGCAGAGCAGAATAATGGTGGTAAAAAGGCAAAATCAGTCCACAGTCAGTTTGCCACAGTAGAATAATGGTTGTAAAAAGGCAAAATCAGTGCACAGTCATCTTGGCACAGTAGAATAATGGTAGTCAAAAGGCAAAATCAGTCCATAATCATCTTGGCAGAGCAGAATAATGGTAGTCAAAAGGCAAAATCAGTCCACAATCATCTTGGCAGAGCAGAATAATGGTAGTAAAAAGGCAAAATCAGTCCACAATCATCTTGGCAGAGCAGAATAATGGTGGTCAAAAGGCAAAATCAGTCCACAATTATCTTGGCAGAGTAGAATAATGGTAGTCAAAAGGCAAAATCAGTCCACAATTATCTTGGCAGAGCAGAATAATGGTGGTAAAAAGGCAAAATCAGTCCACAGTTATCTTGGCAGAGCAGAATAATGGTAGTAAAAAGGCAAAATCAGTCCACAGTCATCTTGGCAGAGCAGAATAATGGTGGTAAAAAGGCAAAATCAGTCCACAGTCATCTTGGCAGAGCAGAGTAATGCTAGTAAAAAGGCAAAATCAGTCCACAATCATCTTGGTGGAGCAGAGTAATGCTAGTAAAAAGGCAAAATCAGTCCACAATCATCTTGGAGGAGCAGATTAATGGTAGTAAAAAGGCAAAATCAGTCCACAATCATCTTGGCAGAGCAGAATAATGGTGGTAAAAACGCAAAATCAGTCCACAGTCATCTTGGCAGAGCAGAATAATGGTGGTAAAAAGGCAAAATCAGTCCACAATCATCTTGGCGGAGCAGAGTATTTGTGGTCAAAAAGCAAAATCAGTCCACAATTATCTTGGCACAGTAGAATAATGGTAGTAAAAAGGCAAAATCAGTCCACAATCATCTTCGCAGAGCAGAATAATGGTGGAAAAAAGGGAAAATCAGTCCACAATGATCTTGGCAGAGTAAAATAATGGTAGTCAAAAGGCAAAATCAGTCCACAATTATCTTGGCAGAGCAGAATAATGGTGGTAAAAAGGCAAAATCAGTCCACAGTTATCTTGGCAGAGCAGAATAATGGTACTAAAAAGGCAAAATCAGTCCATAGTCATCTTGGCAGAGCAGAATAATTGTAGTCAAAAGGCAAAATCAGTCCACAATCATCTTGGTGGAGCAGAGTAATGCTAGTAAAAAGGCAAAATCAGTCCACAATCATCTTGGTGGAGCAGAGTAATGCTAGTAAAAAGGCAAAATCAGTCCACAATCATCTTGGCAGAGCAGAATAATGGTGGTAAAAACGCAAAATCAGTCCACAGTCATCTTGGCAGAGCAGAATAATGGTGGTAAAAAGGCAAAATCAGTCCACAGTCATCTTGGCAGAGCAGAATAATGGTGGTAAAAAGGCAAAATCAGTCCACAATCATCTTGGCGGAACAGAGTATTTGTGTTTAAAAAGCAAAATCAGTCCACAATTATCTTGGCACAGTAGAATAATGGTGGAAAAAAGGGAAAATCAGTCCACAATCATCTTGGCAGAGCAGAATAATGGTGGTAAAAAGGCAAAATCAGTCCACAGTCAGCTTGCCACAGTAGAATAATGGTTGTAAAAAGGCAAAATCAGTCCACAGTCATCTTGGCACAGTAGAATAATGGTAGTCAAAAGGGAAAATCAGTCCACAATCATCTTGGCAGAGTAGAATAATGGTAGTAAAAAGGCAAAATCAGTCCACAATCATCTTGGCAGAGCAGAATAATGGTGGAAAAAAGGGAAAATCAGTCCACAATGATCTTGGCAGAGTAGAATAATGGTAGTCAAAAGGCAAAATCAGTCCACAATTATCTTGGCAGAGCAGAATAATGGTGGTAAAAAGGCAAAATCAGTCCACAGTTATCTTGGCAGAGCAGAATAATGGTACTAAAAAGGCAAAATCAGTCCATAGTCATCTTGGCAGAGCAGAATAATTGTAGTCAAAAGGCAAAATCAGTCCACAATCATCTTGGTGGAGCAGAGTAATGCTAGTAAAAAGGCAAAATCAGTCCACAATCATCTTGGTGGAGCAGAGTAATGCTAGTAAAAAGGCAAAATCAGTCCACAATCATCTTGGCAGAGCAGAATAATGGTGGTAAAAACGCAAAATCAGTCCACAGTCATCTTGGCAGAGCAGAATAATGGTGCTAAAAAGGCAAAATCAGTCCACAGTCATCTTGGCAGAGCAGAATAATGGTGGTAAAAAGGCAAAATCAGTCCACAGTCATCTTGGCAGAGCAGAATAATGGTGGTAAAAAGGCAAAATCAGTCCACAATCATCTTGGCGGAACAGAGTATTTGTGTTTAAAAAGCAAAATCAGTCCACAATTATCTTGGCACAGTAGAATAATGGTGGAAAAAAAGGGAAAATCAGTCCACAATCATCTTGGCAGAGCAGAATAATGGTGGTAAAAAGGCAAAATCAGTCCACAGTCATCTTGCCACAGTAGAATAATGGTTGTAAAAAGGCAAAATCAGTCCACAGTCATCTTGGCACAGTAGAATAATGGTAGTCAAAAGGGAAAATCAGTCCACAATCATCTTGGCAGAGTAGAATAATGGTAGTAAAAAGGCAAAATCAGTCCACAATCATCTTGGCAGAGCAGAATAATGGTGGTAAAAACGCAAAAAGAAATCAGTCCACAGTCATCTTGGCAGAGCAGAATAATGGTGGTAAAAAGGCAAAATCAGTCCACAGTCATCTTGGCAGAGCAGAATAATGGTGGTAAAAAGGCAAAATCAGTCCACAATCATCTTGGCGGAGCAGAGTAATGGTAGTAAAAAGGCAAAATCAGTCCACAATTATCTTGGCAGAGTAGAATAATGGTAGGCAAAATCCACAATCATCTTCGCAGAGCAGAATAATGGTAGCAAAAGGCAAAATCAGTCCACAATCATCTTGCCAGAGTAGAATAATGGTGGTAAGGCAAAATCAGTCAGTCCACAGTTATCTTGGCAGAGCAGAATAATGGTGGTCAAAAGGCAAAATCAGTCCACAATTATCTTGGCAGAGCAGAATAATGGTGGTAAAAGGCAAAATCAGTCGACAATCATCTTGGCAGAGCAGAATAATGGTGGTAAAAACGCAAAATCAGGCCACAGTCATCTTGGCAGAGCAGAATAATGGTAGTAAAAAGGCAAAATCAGTCCATAGTCATCTTGGCAGAGCAGAATAATTGTAGTCAAAGGCAAAATCGGTCCACAATCATCTTGGCGGAGCAGAGTAATGGTAGTCAAAAGGCAAAATCAGTCCACAATCATCTTGGTGGAACAGAGTAATGCTAGTAAAAAGGCAAAATCAGTCCACAATCATCTTGGTGGAGCAGAGTAATGCTAGTAAAAAGGCAAAATCAGTCCACAATCATCTTTGCAGAGCAGAATAATGGTGGTAACAACGCAAAATTAGTCCACAGTCATCTTGGCAGAGCAGAATAATGGTGGTAAAAAGGCAAAATCAGTCCACAGTCATCTTGGCAGAGCAGAGTAATGGTGGTAAAAAGGCAAAATCAGTCCACAGTCATCTTGGCAGAGCAGAATAATGGTAGTGAAAGGGCAAAATCAGTCCACAATCATCTTGGCAGAGCAGAGTATTTGTGGTCAAAAAGCAAAATCAGTCCACAATTATCTTGGCACAGTAGAATAATGGTAGTAAAAAGGCAAAATCAGTCCACAATCATCTTCGCAGAGCAGAATAATGGTGGAAAAAAGGGAAAATCAGTCCACAATGGTCTTGGCAGAGTAGAATAATGGTAGTCAAAAGGCAAAATCAGTCCACAATTATCTTGGCAGAGCAGAATAATGGTGGTAAAAAGGCAAAATCAGTCCACAGTTATCTTGGCAGAGCAGAATAATGGTACTAAAAAGGCAAAATCAGTCCATAGTCATCTTGGCAGAGCAGAATAATTGTAGTCAAAAGGCAAAATCAGTCCACAATCATCTTGGTGGAGCAGAGTAATGCTAGTAAAAAGGCAAAATCAGTCCACAATGATCTTGGTGGAGCAGAGTAATGCTAGTAAAAAGGCAAAATCAGTCCACAATCATCTTGGCAGAGCAGAATAATGGTGGTAAAAACGCAAAATCAGTCCACAGTCATCTTGGCAGAGCAGAATAATGGTGGTAAAAAGGCAAAATCAGTCCACAGTCATCTTGGCAGAGCAGAATAATGGTGGTAAAAAGGCAAAATCAGTCCACAATCATCTTGGCGGAACAGAGTATTTGTTTAAAAAGCAAAATCAGTCCACAATTATCTTGGCACAGTAGAATAATGGTGGAAAAAAGGGAAAATCAGTCCACAATCATCTTGGCAGAGCAGAATAATGGTGGTAAAAAGGCAAAATCAGTCCACAGTCAGCTTGCCACAGTAGAATAATGGTTGTAAAAAGGCAAAATCAGTCCACAGTCATCTTGGCACAGTAGAATAATGGTAGTCAAAAGGGAAAATCAGTCCACAATCATCTTGGCAGAGTAGAATAATGGTAGTAAAAAGGCAAAATCAGTCCACAATCATCTTGGCAGAGCAGAATAATGGTGGTAAAAACGCAAAATCAGTCCACAGTCATCTTGGCAGAGCAGAATAATGGTGGTAAAAAGGCAAAATCAGTCCACAGTCATCTTGGCAGAGCAGAATAATGGTGGTAAAAAGGCAAAATCAGTCCACAATCATCTTGGCGGAGCAGAGTATTTGTGGTCAAAAACCAAAATCAGTCCACAATTATCTTGGCACAGTAGAATAATGGTAGCAAAAAGGCAAAATCAGTCCACAATCATCTTCGCAGAGCAGAATAATGGTGCAAAAAAGGGAAAATCAGTCCACAATCATCTTGCCAGAGTAGAATAATGGTGGTAAGGCAAAATCAGTCCACAGTTATCTTGGCAGAGCAGAATAATGGTGGTCAAAAGGCAAAATCAGTCCACAATTATCTTGGCAGAGCAGAATAATGGTGGTAAAAGGGCAAAATCAGTCGACAATCATCTTGGCAGAGCAGAATAATGGTGGTAAAAACGCAAAATCAGGCCACAGTCATCTTGGCAGAGCAGAATAATGGTAGTAAAAAGGCAAAATCAGTCCATAGTCATCTTGGCAGAGCAGAATAATTGTAGTCAAAGGCAAAATCGGTCCACAATCATCTTGGCGGAGCAGAGTAATGGTAGTCAAAAGGCAAAATCAGTCCACAATCATCTTGGTGGAACAGAGTAATGCTAGTAAAAAGGCAAAATCAGTCCACAATCATCTTGGTGGAGCAGAGTTAATGCTAGTAAAAAGGCAAAATCAGTCCACAATCATCTTGGCAGAGCAGAAAATAATGGTGGTAAAAACGCAAAATCAGTCCACAATCATCTTGGCAGAGCAGAATAATGGTGGTCCACAGTCATCTTGGCAGAGCAGAATAATGGTAAAAAAGGCAAAATCAGTCCACAGTCATCTTGGCAGAGCAGAGTAATGGTGGTAAAAAGGCAAAATCAGTCCACAGTCATCTTGGCAGAGCAGAATAATGGTAGTGAAAGGGCAAAATCAGTCCACAATCTTGGCAGAGCAGAATAATTGTGGTCAAAAGGCAAAATCAGTCCACAATTATCTTGGCACAGTAGAATAATGGTAGTAAAAAGGCAAAATCAGTCCACAATCATCTTGGCAGAGCAGAATAATGGTGGTAAAAAGGCAAAATCAGTCCACAATCATCTTGGCAGAGCAGAATAATGGTGGTAAAAAGGCAAAATCAGTCCACAGTCATCTTGGCAGAGCAGAATAATGGTGGTAAAAAGGCAAAATCAGTCCACAATCATCTTGGCAGAGCAGAATAATGGTGGTCAAAAAGGCAAAATCAGTCCACAATTATCTTGGCACAGTAGAATAATGGTAGCAAAAAGGCAAAATCAGTCCACAATCATCTTGGCACAGCAGAATAATGGTGCAAAAAAGGCAAAATCAGTCCACAATCATCTTCGCAGAGCAGAATAATGGTGCAAAAAAGGCAAAATCAGTCCACAATCATCTTGGCAGAGCAGAATAATGGTGGTAAGGCAAAATCAGTCCACAATTATCTTGGCAGAGCAGAATAATGGTGGTCAAAAGGCAAAATCAGTCCACAATTATCTTGGCAGAGCAGAATAATGGTGGTAAAAAAATCAGTCGACAATCTTGGCAGAGCAGAATAATGGTGGTAAAAACGCAAAATCAGGCCACAGTCATCTTGGCAGAGCAGAATAATGGTAGTAAAAAGGCAAAATCAGTCCATAGTCATCTTGGCAGAGCAGAATAATTGTAGTCAAAGGCAAAATCGGTCCACAATCATCTTGGCGGAGCAGAGTAATGGTAGTCAAAAGGCAAAATCAGTCCACAATCATCTTGGTGGAACAGAGTAATGCTAGTAAAAAGGCAAAATCAGTCCACAATCATCTTGGTGGAGCAGAGTAATGCTAGTAAAAAGGCAAAATCAGTCCACAATCATCTTTGCAGAGCAGAATAATGGTGGTAACAACGCAAAATTAGTCCACAGTCATCTTGGCAGAGCAGAATAATGGTGGTAAAAAGGCAAAATCAGTCCACAGTCATCTTGGCAGAGCAGAGTAATGGTGGTAAAAAGGCAAAATCAGTCCACAGTCATCTTGGCAGAGCAGAATAATGGTAGTGAAAGGGCAAAATCAGTCCACAATCATCTTGGCAGAGCAGAGTATTTGTGGTCAAAAAGCAAAATCAGTCCACAATTATCTTGGCACAGTAGAATAATGGTAGTAAAAAGGCAAAATCAGTCCACAATCATCTTGGCAGAGCAGAATAATGGTGGAAAAAAGGGAAAATCAGTCCACAATCATCTTGGCAGAGTAGAATAATGGTAGTAAAAAGGCAAAATCAGTCCACAATCATCTTGGCAGAGCAGAATAATGGTGGAAAAAAGGGAAAATCAGTCCACAATCATCTTGCCAGAGCAGAATAATGGTGGTAAAAAGGCAAAATCAGTCCACAGTCAGCTTGCCACAGTAGAATAATGGTTGTAAAAAGGCAAAATCAGTGCACAGTCATCTTGGCACAGTAGAATAATGGTAGTCAAAAGGCAAAATCAGTCCACAATCATCTTGGCAGAGCAGAATAATGGTAGTCAAAAAGCAAAATCAGTCCACAATTATCTTGGCACAGTAGAATAATGGTAGTAAAAAGGCAAAATCAGTCCACAATCATCTTCGCAGAGCAGAATAATGGTGGAAAAAAGGGAAAATCAGTCCACAATGATCTTGGCAGAGTAGAATAATGGTAGTAAAAAGGCAAAATCAGTCCACAGTCATCTTGGCAGAGCAGAATAATTGTAGTGAAAGGGAAAAATCAGTCCACAATCATCTTGGCGGAGCAGAATATTTGTGGTCAAAAAGCAAAATCAGTCCACAATTATCTTGGCAGAGTAGAATAATGGTAGTCAAAAGGCAAAATCAGTCCACAATTATCTTGGCAGAGCAGAATAATGGTGGTAAAAAGGCAAAATCAGTCCACAATTATCTTGCAGAGCAGAATAATGGTGGTCAAAAGGCAAAATCAGTCCACAATTATCTTGGCAGAGCAGAATAATGGTAGTAAAAAGGCAAAATCGGTCCATAGTCATCTTGGCAGAGCAGAATAATGGTAGTAAAAAGGCAAAATCAGTCCACAATCATCTTGGCGGAGCAGAGTATTTGTGGTCAAAAACCAAAATTAGTCCACAATTATCTTGGCACAGTAGAATAATGGTAGCAAAAAGGCAAAATCAGTCCACAATCATCTTCGCAGAGCAGAATAATGGTGCAAAAAAGGGAAAATCAGTCCACAATCATCTTGCCAGAGTAGAATAATGGTGGTAAGGCAAAATCAGTCCACAGTTATCTTGGCAGAGCAGAATAATGGTGGTCAAAAGGCAAAATCAGTCCACAATTATCTTGGCAGAGCAGAATAATGGTGGTAAAAGGGCAAAATCAGTCGACAATCATCTTGGCAGAGCAGAATAATGGTGGTAAAAACGCAAAATCAGGCCACAGTCATCTTGGCAGAGCAGAATAATGGTAGTAAAAAGGCAAAATCAGTCCATAGTCATCTTGGCAGAGCAGAATAATTGTAGTCAAAGGCAAAATCAGTCCACAATCATCTTGGCGGAGCAGAGTAATGGTAGTCAAAAGGCAAAATCAGTCCACAATCATCTTGGTGGAACAGAGTAATGCTAGTAAAAAGGCAAAATCAGTCCACAATCATCTTGGTGGAGCAGAGTAATGCTAGTAAAAAGGCAAAATCAGTCCACAATCATCTTTGGCAGAGCAGAATAATGGTGGTAACAACGCAAAATTAGTCCACAGTCATCTTGGCAGAGCAGAATAATGGTGGTAAAAAGGCAAAATCAGTCCACAGTCATCTTGGCAGAGCAGAGTAATGGTGGTAAAAAGGCAAAATCAGTCCACAGTCATCTTGGCAGAGCAGAATAATGGTAGTCAAAAGGAAAAATCAGTCCACAATCATCTTGGCAGAGCAGAGTATTTGTGGTCAAAAAGCAAAATCAGTCCACAATTATCTTGGCACAGTAGAATAATGGTAGTAAAAAGGCAAAATCAGTCAACAATCATCTTGGCAGAGCAGAATAATGGTGGAAAAAAGGGAAAATCAGTCCACAATCATCTTGGCAGAGTAGAATAATGGTAGTAAAAAGGCAAAATCAGTCCACAATCATCTTGGCAGAGCAGAATAATGGTGGAAAAAAGGGAAAATCAGTCCACAATCATCTTGCCAGAGCAGAATAATGGTGGTAAAAAGGCAAAATCAGTCCACAGTCAGCTTGCCACAGTAGAATAATGGTTGTAAAAAGGCAAAATCAGTGCACAGTCATCTTGGCACAGTAGAATAATGGTAGTCAAAAGGCAAAATCAGTCCACAATCATCTTGGCAGAGCAGAATAATGGTAGTCAAAAAGCAAAATCAGTCCACAATTATCTTGGCACAGTAGAATAATGGTAGTAAAAAGGCAAAATCAGTCCACAATCATCTTCGCAGAGCAGAATAATGGTGGAAAAAAGGAAAATCAGTCCACAATGATCTTGGCAGAGTAGAATAATGGTAGTAAAAAGGCAAAATCAGTCCACAGTCATCTTGGCAGAGCAGAATAATTGTAGTGAAAGGGAAAAATCAGTCCACAATCATCTTGGCGGAGCAGAATATTTGTGGTCAAAAAGCAAAATCAGTCCACAATTATCTTGGCAGAGTAGAATAATGGTAGTCAAAAGGCAAAATCAGTCCACAATTATCTTGGCAGAGCAGAATAATGGTGGTAAAAAGGCAAAATCAGTCCACAATTATCTTGCAGAGCAGAATAATGGTGGTCAAAAGGCAAAATCAGTCCACAATTATCTTGGCAGAGCAGAATAATGGTAGTAAAAAGGCAAAATCGGTCCATAGTCATCTTGGCAGAGCAGAATAATGGTAGTAAAAAGGCAAAATCAGTCCACAATCATCTTGGCGGAGCAGAGTATTTGTGGTCAAAAACCAAAATTAGTCCACAATTATCTTGGCACAGTAGAATAATGGTAGCAAAAAGGCAAAATCAGTCCACAATCATCTTCGCAGAGCAGAATAATGGTGCAAAAAAGGGAAAATCAGTCCACAATCATCTTGCCAGAGTAGAATAATGGTGGTAAGGCAAAATCAGTCCACAATGGCAAAATCAGTCCACAGTTATCTTGGCAGAGCAGAATAATGGTGGTCAAAAGGCAAAATCAGTCCACAATTATCTTGGCAGAGCAGAATAATGGTGGTAAAAGGGCAAAATCAGTCGACAATCATCTTGGCAGAGCAGAATAATGGTGGTAAAAACGCAAAATCAGGCCACAGTCATCTTGGCAGAGCAGAATAATGGTAGTAAAAAGGCAAAATCAGTCCATAGTCATCTTGGCAGAGCAGAATAATTGTAGTCAAAGGCAAAATCGGTCCACAATCATCTTGGCGGAGCAGAGTAATGGTAGTCAAAAGGCAAAATCAGTCCACAATCATCTTGGTGGAACAGAGTAATGCTAGTAAAAAGGCAAAATCAGTCCACAATCATCTTGGTGGAGCAGAGTAATGCTAGTAAAAAGGCAAAATCAGTCCACAATCATCTTTGCAGAGCAGAATAATGGTGGTAACAACGCAAAATTAGTCCACAGTCATCTTGGCAGAGCAGAATAATGGTGGTAAAAAGGCAAAATCAGTCCACAGTCATCTTGGCAGAGCAGAGTAATGGTGGTAAAAAGGCAAAATCAGTCCACAGTCATCTTGGCAGAGCAGAATAATGGTAGTGAAAGGGCAAAATCAGTCCACAATCATCTTGGCAGAGCAGAGTATTTGTGGTCAAAAAGCAAAATCAGTCCACAATTATCTTGGCACAGTAGAATAATGGTAGTAAAAAGGCAAAATCAGTCAACAATCATCTTGGCAGAGCAGAATAATGGTGGAAAAAAGGGAAAATCAGTCCACAATCATCTTGGCAGAGTAGAATAATGGTAGTAAAAAGGAAAAATCAGTCCACAATCATCTTGGCAGAGCAGAATAATGGTGGAAAAAAGGGAAAATCAGTCCACAATCATCTTGCCAGAGCAGAATAATGGTGGTAAAAAGGCAAAATCAGTCCACAGTCAGCTTGCCACAGTAGAATAATGGTTGTAAAAAGGCAAAATCAGTGCACAGTCATCTTGGCACAGTAGAATAATGGTAGTCAAAAGGCAAAATCAGTCCACAGTCATCTTGGCAGAGCAGAATAATGGTAGTCAAAAAGCAAAATCAGTCCACAATTATCTTGGCACAGTAGAATAATGGTAGTAAAAAGGCAAAATCAGTCCACAATCATCTTCGCAGAGCAGAATAATGGTGGAAAAAAGGGAAAATCACTCCACAATGATCTTGGCAGAGTAGAATAATGGTAGTAAAAAGGCAAAATCAGTCCACAGTCATCTTGGCAGAGCAGAATAATTGTAGTGAAAGGGAAAAATCAGTCCACAATCATCTTGGCGGAGCAGAATATTTGTGGTCAAAAAGCAAAATCAGTCCACAATTATCTTGGCAGAGTAGAATAATGGTAGTCAAAAGGCAAAATCAGTCCACAATTATCTTGGCAGAGCAGAATAATGGTGGTAAAAAGGCAAAATCAGTCCACAATTATCTTGCAGAGCAGAATAATGGTGGTCAAAAGGCAAAATCAGTCCACAATTATCTTGGCAGAGCAGAATAATGGTGGTAAAAAGGCAAAATCAGTCCACAGTCATCTTGGCAGAGCAGAATAATGGTAGTAAAAAGGCAAAATCAGTCCACAGTCATCTTGGCAGAGCAGAATAATGGTAGTCAAAAGGCAAAATCAGTCCACAATCATCTTGGCAGAGCAGAATAATGGTAGTAAAAAGGCAAAATCAGTCCACAATCATCTTGGTGGACCAGAGTAATTGTGGTCAAAAGGCAAAATCAGTCCACAATTATCTTGGCAGAGTAGAATAATGGTAGTCAAAAGGCAAAATCAGTCCACAATTATCTTGGCAGAGCAGAATAATGGTGGTAAAAACGCAAAATCAGTCCACAGTCATCTTGGCAGAGCAGAATAATGGTGAGAATAATGGTGGTAAAAAGGCAAAATCAGTCCACAATCATCTTGGCGGAGCAGAGTATTTGTGGTCAAAAAGCAAAATCAGTCCACAATTATCTTGGCACAGTAGAATAATGGTAGTAAAAAGGCAAAATCAGTCCACAATCATCTTCGCAGAGCAGAATAATGGTGGAAAAAGGGAAAATCAGTCCACAATGATCTTGGCAGAGTAGAATAATGGTAGTCAAAAGGCAAAATCAGTCCACAATTATCTTGGCAGAGCAGAATAATGGTGGTAAAAAGGCAAAATCAGTCCACAGTTATCTTGGCAGAGCAGAATAATGGTACTAAAAAGGCAAAATCAGTCCATAGTCATCTTGGCAGAGCAGAATAATTGTAGTCAAAAGGCAAAATCAGTCCACAATCATCTTGGTGGAGCAGAGTAATGCTAGTAAAAAGGCAAAATCAGTCCACAATGATCTTGGTGGAGCAGAGTAATGCTAGTAAAAAGGCAAAATCAGTCCACAATCATCTTGGCAGAGCAGAATAATGGTGGTAAAAAGGCAAAATCAGTCCACAGTCATCTTGGCAGAGCAGAATAATGGTGGTAAAAAGGCAAAATCAGTCCACAGTCATCTTGGCAGAGCAGAATAATGGTGGTAAAAAGGCAAAATCAGTCCACAATCATCTTGGCGGAACAGAGTATTTGTTTAAAAAGCAAAATCAGTCCACAATTATCTTGGCACAGTAGAATAATGGTGGAAAAAAGGGAAAATCAGTCCACAATCATCTTGGCAGAGCAGAATAATGGTGGTAAAAAGGCAAAATCAGTCCACAGTCAGCTTGCCACAGTAGAATAATGGTTGTAAAAAGGCAAAATCAGTCCACAGTCATCTTGGCACAGTAGAATAATGGTAGTCAAAAGGGAAAATCAGTCCACAATCATCTTGGCAGAGTAGAATAATGGTAGTAAAAAGGCAAAATCAGTCCACAATCATCTTGGCAGAGCAGAATAATGGTGGTAAAAACGCAAAATCAGTCCACAGTCATCTTGGCAGAGCAGAATAATGGTGGTAAAAAGGCAAAATCAGTCCACAGTCATCTTGGCAGAGCAGAATAATGGTGGTAAAAAGGCAAAATCAGTCCACAATCATCTTGGCGGAGCAGAGTATTTGTGGTCAAAAACCAAAATCAGTCCACAATTATCTTGGCACAGTAGAATAATGGTAGCAAAAAGGCAAAATCAGTCCACAATCATCTTCGCAGAGCAGAATAATGGTGCAAAAAAGGGAAAATCAGTCCACAATCATCTTGCCAGAGTAGAATAATGGTGGTAAGGCAAAATCAGTCCACAGTTATCTTGGCAGAGCAGAATAATGGTGGTCAAAAGGCAAAATCAGTCCACAATTATCTTGGCAGAGCAGAATAATGGTGGTAAAAGGGCAAAATCAGTCGACAATCATCTTGGCAGAGCAGAATAATGGTAGTAAAAAGGCAAAATCAGTCCATAGTCATCTTGGCAGAGCAGAATAATTGTAGTCAAAGGCAAAATCGGTCCACAATCATCTTGGCGGAGCAGAGTAATGGTAGTCAAAAGGCAAAATCAGTCCACAATCATCTTGGTGGAACAGAGTAATGCTAGTAAAAAGGCAAAATCAGTCCACAATCATCTTGGTGGAGCAGAGTAATGCTAGTAAAAAGGCAAAATCAGTCCACAATCATCTTTGCAGAGCAGAATAATGGTGGTAACAACGCAAAATTAGTCCACAGTCATCTTGGCAGAGCAGAATAATGGTGGTAAAAAGGCAAAATCAGTCCACAGTCATCTTGGCAGAGCAGAGTAATGGTGGTAAAAAGGCAAAATCAGTCCACAGTCATCTTGGCAGAGCAGAATAATGGTAGTGAAAGGGCAAAATCAGTCCACAATCATCTTGGCAGAGCAGAGTATTTGTGGTCAAAAAGCAAAATCAGTCCACAATTATCTTGGCACAGTAGAATAATGGTAGTAAAAAGGCAAAATCAGTCCACAATCATCTTGGCAGAGCAGAATAATGGTCGAAAAAAGGGAAAATCAGTCCACAATCATCTTGGCAGAGTAGAATAATGGTAGTAAAAAGGCAAAATCAGTCCACAATCATCTTGGCAGAGCAGAATAATGGTGGAAAAAAGGGAAAATCAGTCCACAATCATCTTGCCAGAGCAGAATAATGGTGGTAAAAAGGCAAAATCAGTCCACAGTCAGCTTGCCACAGTAGAATAATGGTTGTAAAAAGGCAAAATCAGTGCACAGTCATCTTGGCACAGTAGAATAATGGTAGTCAAAAGGCAAAATCAGTCCACAGTCATCTTGGCAGAGCAGAATAATGGTAGTCAAAAGGCAAAATCAGTCCACAATCATCTTGGCAGAGCAGAATAATGGTACTAAAAAGGCAAAATCAGTCCACAATCATCTTGGCGGACCAGAGTAATTGTGGTCAAAAGGCAAAATCAGTCCACAATTATCTTGGCAGAGTAGAATAATGGTAGTCAAAAGACAAAATCAGTCCACAATTATCTTGGCAGAGCAGAATAATGGTGGTAAAAAGGCAAAATCAGTCCACAGTTATCTTGGCAGAGCAGAATAATGGTAGTAAAAAGGCAAAATCAGTCCATAGTCATCTTGGCGGAGCAGAGTAATGGTAGTCAAAAGGCAAAATCAGTCCACAATCATCTTGGTGGAGCAGAGTAATGCTAGTAAAAAGGCAAAATCAGTCCACAATCATCTTGGCAGAGCAGAATAATGGTGGTAAAAACGCAAAATCAGTCCACAGTCATCTTGGCAGAGCAGAATAATGGTGGTAAAAAGGCAAAATCAGTCCACAATCATCTTGGCGGGGCAGAGTATTTGTGGTCAAAAAGCAAAATCAGTCCACAATTATCTTGGCACAGTAGAATAATGGTAGTAAAAAGGCAAAATCAGTCCACAATCATCTTCGCAGAGCAGAATAATGGTGGAAAAAAGGGAAAATCAGTCCACAATGATCTTGGCAGAGTAGAATAATGGTAGTCAAAAGGCAAAATCAGTCCACAATTATCTTGGCAGAGTAGAATAATGGTAGTCAAAAGACAAAATCAGTCCACAATTATCTTGGCAGAGCAGAATAATGGTGGTAAAAAGGCAAAATCAGTCCACAGTTATCTTGGCAGAGCAGAATAATGGTAGTAAAAAGGCAAAATCAGTCCATAGTCATCTTGGCAGAGCAGAATAATGGTAGTAAAAAGGCAAAATCAGTCCACAATCATTTTGGCGGAGCAGAGTAATGGTAGTCAAAAGGCAAAATCAGTCCACAATCATCTTGGTGGAGCAGAGTAATGCTAGTAAAAAGGCAAAATCAGTCCACAATCATCTTGGTGGAGCAGAGTAATGCTAGTAAAAAGGCAAAATCAGTCCACAATCATCTTGGCAGAGCAGAATAATGGTGGTAAAAACGCAAAATCAGTCCACAGTCATCTTGGCAGAGCAGAATAATGGTGGTAAAAAGGCAAAATCAGTCCACAATCATCTTGGCGGAGCAGAGTATTTGTGGTCAAAAAGCAAAATCAATCCACAATTATCTTGGCACAGTAGAATAATGGTAGTAAAAAGGCAAAATCAGTCCACAATCATCTTCGCAGAGCAGAATAATGGTGGAAAAAAGGCAAAATCAGTCCACAATGATCTTGGCAGAGTAGAATAATGGTGGTAAAAAGGCAAAATCAGTCCACAGTTATCTTGGCAGAGCAGAATAATGGTACTAAAAAGGCAAAATCAGTCCATAGTCATCTTGGCAGAGCAGAATAATTGTAGTCAAAAGGCAAAATCAGTCCACAATCATCTTGGTGGAGCAGAGTAATGCTAGTAAAAAGGCAAAATCAGTCCACAATCATCTTGGTGGAGCAGAGTAATGCTAGTAAAAAGGCAAAATCAGTCCACAATCATCTTGGCAGAGCAGAATAATGGTGGTAAAAACGCAAAATCAGTCCACAGTCATCTTGGCAGAGCAGAATAATGGTGGTAAAAAGGCAAAATCAGTCCACAGTCATCTTGGCAGAGCAGAATAATGGTGGTAAAAAGGCAAAATCAGTCCACAGTCATCTTGGCAGAGCAGAATAATGGTGGTAAAAAGGCAAAATCAGTCCACAATCATCTTGGCGGAACAGAGTATTTGTGTTTAAAAAGCAAAATCAGTCCACAATTATCTTGGCATAGTAGAATAATGGTGGAAAAAAGGGAAAATCAGTCCACAATCATCTTGGCAGAGCAGAATAATGGTGGTAAAAAGGCAAAATCAGTCCACAGTCAGCTTGCCACAGTAGAATAATGGTTGTAAAAAGGCAAAATCAGTCCGCAGTCATCTTGGCACAGTAGAATAATGGTAGTCAAAAGGGAAAATCAGTCCACAATCATCTTGGCAGAGTAGAATAATGGTAGTAAAAAGGCAAAATCAATCCACAATCATCTTGGCAGAGCCGAATAATGGTGGTAAAAACGCAAAATCAGTCCACAGTCATCTTGGCAGAGCAGAATAATGGTGGTAAAAAGGCAAAATCAGTCCACAGTCATCTTGGCAGAGCAGAATAATGGTGGTAAAAAGGCAAAATCAGTCCACAATCATCTTGGCGGAGCAGAGTATTTGTGGTCAAAAAGCAAAATCAGTCCACAATTATCTTGGCACAGTAGAATAATGGTAGTAAAAAGGCAAAATCAGTCCACAATCATCTTCGCAGAGCAGAATAATGGTGGAAAAAAGGGAAAATCAGTCCACAATGATCTTGGCAGAGTAGAATAATGGTAGTCAAAAGGCAAAATCAGTCCACAATTATCTTGGCAGAGCAGAATAATGGTGGTAAAAAGGCAAAATCAGTCCACAGTTATCTTGGCAGAGCAGAATAATGGTACTAAAAAGGCAAAATCAGTCCGTAGTCATCTTGGCAGAGCAGAATAATTGTAGTCAAAAGGCAAAATCAGTCCACAATCATCTTGGTGGAGCAGAGTAATGCTAGTAAAAAGGCAAAATCAGTCCACAATCATCTTGGTGGAGCAGAGTAATGCTAGTAAAAAGGCAAAATCAGTCCACAATCATCTTGGCAGAGCAGAATAATGGTGGTGAAAACGCAAAATCAGTCCACAGTCATCTTGGCAGAGCAGAATAATGGTGGTAAAAAGGCAAAATCAGTCCACAGTCAGCTTGCCACAGTAGAATAATGGTTGTAAAAAGGCAAAATCAGTCCCCAGTCATCTTGGCACAGTAGAATAATGGTAGTCAAAAGGGAAAATCAGTCCACAATCATCTTGGCAGAGTAGAATAATGGTAGTAAAAAGGCAAAATCAGTCCACAATCATCTTGGCAGAGCAGAATAATGGTGGAAAAAAGGGAAAATCAGTCCACAATCATCTTGGCAGAGCAGAATAATGGTGGTAAAAAGGCAAAATCAGTCCACAGTCAGCTTGCCACAGTAGAATAATGGTTGTAAAAAGGCAAAATCAGTCCACAGTCATCTTGGCACAGTAGAATAATGGTAGTCAAAAGGCAAAATCAGTCCACAGTCATCTTGGCAGAGCAGAATAATGGTAGTCAAAAGGCAAAATCAGTCCACAATCATCTTGGCAGCGCAGAATAATGGTAGTAAAAAGGCAAAATCAGTCCACAATCATCTTGGCGGACCAGAGTAATTGTGGTCAAAAGGCAAAATCAGTCCACAATTATCTTGGCAGAGTAGAATAATGGTAGTCAAAAGACAAAATCAGTCCACAATTATCTTGGCAGAGCAGAATAATGGTGGTAAAAAGGCAAAATCAGTCCACAGTTATCTTGGCAGAGCAGAATAATGGTAGTAAAAAGGCAAAATCAGTCCATAGTCATCTTGGCAGAGCAGAATAATGGTAGTAAAAAGGCAAAATCAGTCCACAATCATCTTGGCGGAGCAGAGTAATGGTAGTCAAAAGGCAAAATCAGTCCACAATCATCTTGGTGGAGCAGAGTAATGCTAGTAAAAAGGCAAAATCAGTCCACAATCATCTTGGTGGAGCAGAGTAATGCTAGTAAAAAGGCAAAATCAGTCCACAATCATCTTGGCAGAGCAGAATAATGGTGGTAAAAACGCAAAATCAGTCCACAGTCATCTTGGCAGAGCAGAATAATGGTGGTAAAAAGGCAAAATCAGTCCACAATCATCTTGGCGGAGCAGAGTATTTGTGGTCAAAAAGCAAAATCAGTCCACAATTATCTTGGCACAGTAGAATAATGGTAGTAAAAAGGCAAAATCAGTCCACAATCATCTTCGCAGAGCAGAATAATGGTGGAAAAAAGGGAAAATCAGTCCACAATGATCTTGGCAGAGTAGAATAATGGTAGTCAAAAGGCAAAATCAGTCCACAATTATCTTGGCAGAGTAGAATAATGGTAGTCAAAAGACAAAATCAGTCCACAATTATCTTGGCAGAGCAGAATAATGGTGGTAAAAAGGCAAAATCAGTCCACAGTTATCTTGGCAGAGCAGAATAATGGTAGTAAAAAGGCAAAATCAGTCCATAGTCATCTTGGCAGAGCAGAATAATGGTAGTAAAAAGGCAAAATCAGTCCACAATCATCTTGGCGGAGCAGAGTAATGGTAGTCAAAAGGCAAAATCAGTCCACAATCATCTTGGTGGAGCAGAGTAATGCTAGTAAAAAGGCAAAATCAGTCCACAATCATCTTGGTGGAGCAGAGTAATGCTAGTAAAAAGGCAAAATCAGTCCACAATCATCTTGGCAGAGCAGAATAATGGTGGTAAAAACGCAAAATCAGTCCACAGTCATCTTGGCAGAGCAGAATAATGGTGGTAAAAAGGCAAAATCAGTCCACAATCATCTTGGCGGAGCAGAGTATTTGTGGTCAAAAAGCAAAATCAGTCCACAATTATCTTGGCACATTAGAATAATGGTAGTAAAAAGGCAAAATCAGTCCACAATCATCTTCGCAGAGCAGAATAATGGTGGAAAAAGGGAAAATCAGTCCACAATGATCTTGGCAGAGTAGAATAATGGTAGTCAAAAGGCAAAATCAGTCCACAATTATCTTGGCAGAGCAGAATAATGGTGGTAAAAAGGCAAAATCAGTCCACAGTTATCTTGGCAGAGCAGAATAATGGTACTAAAAAGGCAAAATCAGTCCATAGTCATCTTGGCAGAGCAGAATAATTGTAGTCAAAAGGCAAAATCAGTCCACAATCATCTTGGTGGAGCAGAGTAATGCTAGTAAAAAGGCAAAATCAGTCCACAATCATCTTGGTGGAGCAGAGTAATGCTAGTAAAAAGGCAAAATCAGTCCACAATCATCTTGGCAGAGCAGAATAATGGTGGTAAAAACGCAAAATCAGTCCACAGTCATCTTGGCAGAGCAGAATAATGGTTGTAAAAAGGCAAAATCAGTCCACAGTCATCTTGGCAGAGCAGAATAATGGTGGTAAAAAGGCAAAATCAGTCCACAGTCATCTTGGCAGAGCAGAATAATGGTGGTAAAAAGGCAAAATCAGTCCACAATCATCTTGGCGGAACAGAGTATTTGTGTTTAAAAAGCAAAATCAGTCCACAATTATCTTGGCACAGTAGAATAATGGTGGAAAAAAGGGAAAATCAGTCCGCAGTCATCTTGCCACAGTAGAATAATGGTTGTAAAAAGGCAAAATCAGTCCGCAGTCATCTTGCCACAGTAGAATAATGGTAGTCAAAAGGGAAAATCGGTCCACAATCATCTTGGCAGAGTAGAATAATGGTAGTAAAAGGCAAAATCAATCCACAATCATCTTGGCAGAGCAGAATAATGGTGGTAAAAACGCAAAATCAGTCCACAGTCATCTTGGCAGAGCAGAATAATGGTGGTAAAAAGGCAAAATCAGTCCACAGTCATCTTGGCAGAGCAGAATAATGGTGGTAAAAAGGCAAAATCAGTCCACAATCATCTTGGCAGAGCAGAATAATGGTAGTCAAAAGGCAAAATCAGTCCACAATCATCTTGGCAGAGCAGAATAATGGTACTAAAAAGGCAAAATCAGTCCACAATCATCTTGGCGGACCAGAGTAATTGTGGTCAAAAGGCAAAATCAGTCCACAATTATCTTGGCAGAGTAGAATAATGGTAGTCAAAAGACAAAATCAGTCCACAATTATCTTGGCAGAGCAGAATAATGGTGGTAAAAAGGCAAAATCAGTCCACAGTTATCTTGGCAGAGCAGAATAATGGTAGTAAAAAGGCAAAATCAGTCCATAGTCATCTTGGCAGAGCAGAATAATGGTAGTAAAAAGGCAAAATCAGTCCATAGTCATCTTGGCAGAGCAGAATAATGGTAGTAAAAAGGCAAAATCAGTCCACAATCATCTTGGCGGAGCAGAGTAATGGTAGTCAAAAGGCAAAATCAGTCCACAATCATCTTGGTGGAGCAGAGTAATGCTAGTAAAAAGGCAAAATCAGTCCACAATCATCTTGGTGGAGCAGAGTAATGCTAGTAAAAAGGCAAAATCAGTCCACAATCATCTTGGCAGAGCAGAATAATGGTGGTAAAAACGCAAAATCAGTCCACAGTCATCTTGGCAGAGCAGAATAATGGTGGTAAAAAGGCAAAATCAGTCCACAATCATCTTGGCGGAGCAGAGTATATGTGGTCAAAAAGCAAAATCAGTCCATAATTATCTTGGCACAGTAGAATAATGGTAGTAAAAAGGCAAAATCAGTCCACAATCATCTTCGCAGAGCAGAATAATGGTGGAAAAAAAGGGAAAATCAGTCCACAATGATCTTGGCAGAGTAGAATAATGGTAGTCAAAAGGCAAAATCAGTCCACAATTATCTTGGCAGAGTAGAATAATGGTAGTCAAAAGACAAAATCAGTCCACAATTATCTTGGCAGAGCAGAATAATGGTGGTAAAAAGGCAAAATCAGTCCACAGTTATCTTGGCAGAGCAGAATAATGGTAGTAAAAAGGCAAAATCAGTCCATAGTCATCTTGGCAGAGCAGAATAATGGTAGTAAAAAGGCAAAATCAGTCCACAATCATCTTGGCGGAGCACAGTAATGGTAGTCAAAAGGCAAAATCAGTCCACAATCATCTTGGTGGAGCAGAGTAATGCTAGTAAAAAGGCAAAATCAGTCCACAATCATCTTGGTGGAGAAGAGTAATGCTTGTAAAAAGGCAAAATCAGTCCACAATCATCTTGGCAGAGCAGAATAATGGTGGTAAAAACGCAAAATCAGTCCACAGTCATCTTGGCAGAGCAGAATAATGGTGGTAAAAAGGCAAAATCAGTCCACAATCATCTTGGCGGAGCAGAGTATTTGTGGTCAAAAAGCAAAATCAATCCACAATTATCTTGGCACAGTAGAATAATGGTAGTAAAAAGGCAAAATCAGTCCACAATCATCTTCGCAGAGCAGAATAATGGTGGAAAAAAGGGAAAATCAGTCCACAATGATCTTGGCAGAGTAGAATAATGGTAGTCAAAAGGCAAAATCAGTCCACAATTATCTTGGCAGAGCAGAATAATGGTGGTAAAAAGGCAAAATCAGTCCACAGTTATCTTGGCAGAGCAGAATAATGGTACTAAAAAGGCAAAATCAGTCCATAGTCATCTTGGCAGAGCAGAATAATTGTAGTCAAAAGGCAAAATCAGTCCACAATCATCTTGGTGGAGCAGAGTAATGCTAGTAAAAAGGCAAAATCAGTCCACAATCATCTTGGTGGAGCAGAGTAATGCTAGTAAAAAGGCAAAATCAGTCCACAATCATCTTGGCAGAGCAGAATAATGGTGGTAATAACGCAAAATCAGTCCACAGTCATCTTGGCAGAGCAGAATAATGGTGGTAAAAAGGCAAAATCAGTCCACAGTCATCTTGGCAGAGCAGAATAATGGTGGTAAAAAGGCAAAATCAGTCCACAGTCATCTTGGCAGAGCAGAATAATGGTGGTAAAAAGGCAAAATCAGTCCACAATCATCTTGGCGGAACAGAGTATTTGTGTTTAAAAAGCAAAATCAGTCCACAATTATCTTGGCATAGTAGAATAATGGTGGAAAAAAGGGAAAATCAGTCCACAATCATCTTGGCAGAGCAGAATAATGGTGGTAAAAAGGCAAAATCAGTCCACAGTCAGCTTGCCACAGTAGAATAATGGTTGTAAAAAGGCAAAATCAGTCCGCAGTCATCTTGGCACAGTAGAATAATGGTAGTCAAAAGGGAAAATCAGTCCACAATCATCTTGGCAGAGTAGAATAATGGTAGTAAAAAGGCAAAATCAATCCACAATCATCTTGGCAGAGCAGAATAATAGTGGTAAAAACGCAAAATCAGTCCACAGTCATCTTGGCAGAGCAGAATAATGGTGGTAAAAAGGCAAAATCAGTCCACAGTCATCTTGGCAGAGCAGAATAATGGTGGTAAAAAGGCAAAATCAGTCCACAATCATCTTGGCGGAGCAGAGTATTTGTGGTCAAAAAGCAAAATCAGTCCACAATTATCTTGGCACAGTAGAATAATGGTAGTAAAAAGGCAAAATCAGTCCACAATCATCTTCGCAGAGCAGAATAATGGTGGAAAAAAAGGGAAAATCAGTCCACAATGATCTTGGCAGAGTAGAATAATGGTAGTCAAAAGGCAAAATCAGTCCACAATTATCTTGGCAGAGCAGAATAATGGTGGTAAAAAGGCAAAATCAGTCCACAGTTATCTTGGCAGAGCAGAATAATGGTACTAAAAAGGCAAAATCAGTCCGTAGTCATCTTGGCAGAGCAGAATAATTGTAGTCAAAAGGCAAAATCAGTCCACAATCATCTTGGTGGAGCAGAGTAATGCTAGTAAAAAGGCAAAATCAGTCCACAATCATCTTGGTGGAGCAGAGTAATGCTAGTAAAAAGGCAAAATCAGTCCACAATCATCTTGGCAGAGCAGAATAATGGTGGTGAAAACGCAAAATCAGTCCACAGTCATCTTGGCAGAGCAGAATAATGGTGGTAAAAAGGCAAAATCAGTCCACAGTCAGCTTGCCACAGTAGAATAATGGTTGTAAAAAGGCAAAATCAGTCCACAGTCATCTTGGCACAGTAGAATAATGGTAGTCAAAAGGGAAAATCAGTCCACAATCATCTTGGCAGAGTAGAATAATGGTAGTAAAAAGGCAAAATCAGTCCACAATCATCTTGGCAGAGCAGAATAATGGTGGAAAAAAGGGAAAATCAGTCCACAATCATCTTGGCAGAGCAGAATAATGGTGGTAAAAAGGCAAAATCAGTCCACAGTCAGCTTGCCACAGTAGAATAATGGTTGTAAAAAGGCAAAATCAGTCCACAGTCATCTTGGCACAGTAGAATAATGGTAGTCAAAAGGCAAAATCAGTCCACAGTCATCTTGGCAGAGCAGAATAATGGTAGTCAAAAGGCAAAATCAGTCCACAATCATCTTGGCAGCGCAGAATAATGGTAGTAAAAAGGCAAAATCAGTCCACAATCATCTTGGCGGACCAGAGTAATTGTGGTCAAAAGGCAAAATCAGTCCACAATTATCTTGGCAGAGTAGAATAATGGTAGTCAAAAGACAAAATCAGTCCACAATTATCTTGGCAGAGCAGAATAATGGTGGTAAAAAGGCAAAATCAGTCCACAGTTATCTTGGCAGAGCAGAATAATGGTAGTAAAAAGGCAAAATCAGTCCATAGTCATCTTGGCAGAGCAGAATAATGGTAGTAAAAAGGCAAAATCAGTCCACAATCATCTTGGCGGAGCAGAGTAATGGTAGTCAAAAGGCAAAATCAGTCCACAATCATCTTGGTGGAGCAGAGTAATGCTAGTAAAAAGGCAAAATCAGTCCACAATCATCTTGGTGGAGCAGAGTAATGCTAGTAAAAAGGCAAAATCAGTCCACAATCATCTTGGCAGAGCAGAATAATGGTGGTAAAAACGCAAAATCAGTCCACAGTCATCTTGGCAGAGCAGAATAATGGTGGTAAAAAGGCAAAATCAGTCCACAATCATCTTGGCGGAGCAGAGTATTTGTGGTCAAAAAGCAAAATCAGTCCACAATTATCTTGGCACAGTAGAATAATGGTAGTAAAAAGGCAAAATCAGTCCACAATCATCTTCGCAGAGCAGAATAATGGTGGAAAAAAGGGAAAATCAGTCCACAATGATCTTGGCAGAGTAGAATAATGGTAGTCAAAAGGCAAAATCAGTCCACAATTATCTTGGCAGAGTAGAATAATGGTAGTCAAAAGACAAAATCAGTCCACAATTATCTTGGCAGAGCAGAATAATGGTGGTAAAAAGGCAAAATCAGTCCACAGTTATCTTGGCAGAGCAGAATAATTGTAGTCAAAAGGCAAAATCAGTCCACAATCATCTTGGTGGAGCAGAGTAATGCTAGTAAAAAGGCAAAATCAGTCCACAATCATCTTGGTGGAGCAGAGTAATGCTAGTAAAAAGGCAAAATCAGTCCACAATCATCTTGGCAGAGCAGAATAATGGTGGTAAAAACGCAAAATCAGTCCACAGTCATCTTGGCAGAGCAGAATAATGGTGGTAAAAAGGCAAAATCAGTCCACAGTCATCTTGGCAGAGCAGAATAATGGTGGTAAAAAGGCAAAATCAGTCCACAGTCATCTTGGCAGAGCAGAATAATGGTGGTAAAAAGGCAAAATCAGTCCACAATCATCTTGGCGGAACAGAGTATTTGTGTTTAAAAAGCAAAATCAGTCCACAATTATCTTGGCACAGTAGAATAATGGTGGAAAAAAGTGAAAATCAGTCCACAATCATCTTGGCAGAGCAAAATAATGGTGGTAAAAAGGCAAAATCAGTCCACAGTCAGCTTGCCACAGTAGAATAATGGTTGTAAAAAGGCAAAATCAGTCCGCAGTCATCTTGGCACAGTAGAATAATGGTAGTCAAAAGGGAAAATCAGTCCACAATCATCTTGGCAGAGTAGAATAATGGTAGTAAAAGGCAAAATCAATCCACAATCATCTTGGCAGAGCAGAATAATGGTGGTAAAAACGCAAAATCAGTCCACAGTCATCTTGGCAGAGCAGAATAATGGTGGTAAAAAGGCAAAATCAGTCCACAGTCATCTTGGCAGAGCAGAATAATGGTGGTAAAAAGGCAAAATCAGTCCACAATCATCTTGGCGGAGCAGAGTATTTGTGGTCAAAAAGCAAAATCAGTCCACAATTATCTTGGCACAGTAGAATAATGGTAGTAAAAAGGCAAAATCAGTCCACAATCATCTTCGCAGAGCAGAATAATGGTGGAAAAAAGGGAAAATCAGTCCACAATGATCTTGGCAGAGTAGAATAATGGTAGTCAAAAGGCAAAATCAGTCCACAATTATCTTGGCAGAGCAGAATAATGGTGGTAAAAAGGCAAAATCAGTCCACAATTATCTTGGCAGAGCAGAATAATGGTACTAAAAGGGCAAAATCAGTCGACAATCATCTTGGCAGAGCAGAATAATGGTGGTAAAAACGCAAAATCAGGCCACAGTCATCTTGGCAGAGCAGAATAATGGTAGTAAAAAGGCAAAATCAGTCCATAGTCATCTTGGCAGAGCAGAATAATTGTAGTCAAAGGCAAAATCGGTCCACAATCATCTTGGCGGAGCAGAGTAATGGTAGTCAAAAGGCAAAATCAGTCCACAATCATCTTGGTGGAACAGAGTAATGCTAGTAAAGAGGCAAAATCAGTCCACAATCATCTTGGTGGAGCAGAGTAATGCTAGTAAAAAGGCAAAATCAGTCCACAATCATCTTTGCAGAGCAGAATAATGGTGGTAACAACGCAAAATTAGTCCACAGTCATCTTGGCAGAGCAGAATAATGGTGGTAAAAAGGCAAAATCAGTCCACAGTCATCTTGGCAGAGCAGAGTAATGGTGGTAAAAAGGCAAAATCAGTCCACAGTCATCTTGGCAGAGCAGAATAATGGTAGTGAAAGGGCAAAGTCAGTCCACAATCATCTTGGCAGAGCAGAGTATTTGTGGTCAAAAAGCGAAATCAGTCCACAATTATCTTGGCACAGTAGAACAATGGTAGTAAAAAGGCAAAATCAGTCCACAATCATCTTCGCAGAGCAGAATAATGGTGGAAAAAAGGGAAAATCAGTCCACAATGATCTTGGCAGAGTAGAATAATGGTAGTCAAAAGGCAAAATCAGTCCACAATTATCTTGGCAGAGCAGAATAATGGTGGTAAAAAGGCAAAATCAGTCCACAGTTATCTTGGCAGAGCAGAATAATGGTACTAAAAAGGCAAAATCAGTCCATAGTCATCTTGGCAGAGCAGAATAATTGTAGTCAAAAGGCAAAATCAGTCCACAATCATCTTGGTGGAGCAGAGTAATGCTAGTAAAAAGGCAAAATCAGTCCACAATCATCTTGGCAGAGCAGAATAATGGTGGTAAAAACGCAAAATCAGTCCACAGTCATCTTGGCAGAGCAGAATAATGGTGGTAAAAAGGCAAAATCAGTCCACAGTCATCTTGGCAGAGCAGAATAATGGTGGTAAAAAGGCAAAATCAGTCCACAGTCATCTTGGCAGAGCAGAATAATGGTGGTAAAAAGGCAAAATCAGTCCACAATCATCTCGGCGGAACAGAGTATTTGTGTTTAAAAAGCAAAATCAGTCCACAATTATCTTGGCACAGTAGAATAATGGTGGAAAAAAGGGAAAATCAGTCCACAATCATCTTGGCAGAGCAGAATAATGGTGGTAAAAAGGCAAAATCAGTCCACAGTCAGCTTGCCACAGTAGAATAATGGTTGTAAAAAGGCAAAATCAGTCCGCAGTCATCTTGGCACAGTAGAATAATGGTAGTCAAAAGGGAAAATCAGTCCACAATCATCTTGGCAGAGTAGAATAATGGTAGTAAAAAGGCAAAATCAATCCACAATCATCTTGGCAGAGCAGAATAATGGTGGTAAAAACGCAAAATCAGTCCACAGTCATCTTGGCAGAGCAGAATAATGGTGGTAAAAACGCAAAATCAGTCCACAGTCATCTTGGCAGAGCAGAATCATGGTGGTAAAAAGGCAAAATCAGTCCACAATCATCTTGGCGGAGCAGAGTATTTGTGGTCAAAAAGCAAAATCAGTCCACAATTATCTTGGCACAGTAGAATAATGGTAGTAAAAAGGCAAAATCAGTCCACAATCATCTTCGCAGAGCAGAATAATGGTGGGAAAAAGGGAAAATCAGTCCACAATGATCTTGGCAGAGTAGAATAATGGTAGTCAAAAGGCAAAATCAGTCCACAATTATCTTGGCAGAGCAGAATAATGGTGGTAAAAAGGCAAAATCAGTCCACAGTTATCTTGGCAGAGCAGAATAATGGTACTAAAAAGGCAAAATCAGTCCGTAGTCATCTTGGCAGAGCAGAATAATTGTAGTCAAAAGGCAAAATCAGTCCACAATCATCTTGGTGGAGCAGAGTAATACTAGTAAAAAGGCAAAATCACTCCACAATTATCTTGGCAGAACAGAATAATGGTGGTAAAAAGGCAAAATCAGTCCACAGTTATCTTGGCAGAGCATAATAATGGTAGTAAAAAGACAAAATCAGTCCATAGTCATCTTGGCAGAGCAGAATAATTGTAGTCAAAGGCAAAATCAGTCCACAATCATCTTGGCGGAGCAGAGTAGTGGTAGTCAAAAGGCAAAATCAGTCCACAATTATCTTGGCAGAGTAGAATAATGGTAGTCAAAAGGCAAAATCAGTCCACAATTATCTTGGCAGAGCAGAATAATGGTGGTAAAAACGCAAAATCAGTCCACAGTCATCTTGGCAGAGCAGAATAATGGTGGTAAAAAGGCAAAATCAGTCCACAATCATCTGGGCGGAGCAGAGTATTTGTGGTCAAAAAGCAAAATCAGTCCACAATTATCTTGGCACAGTAGAATATTGGTAGTAAAAAGGCAAAATCAGTCCACAATCATCTTCGCACAGCAGAATAATGGTGGAAAAAAGGGAAAATCAGTCCACAATGATCTTGGCAGAGTAGAATAATGGTAGTCAAAAGGCAAAATCAGTCCACAATTATCTTGGCAGAGCAGAATAATGGTGGTAAAAAGGCAAAATCAGTCCACAGTTATCTTGGCAGAGCAGAATAATGGTACTAAAAAGGCAAAATCAGTCCATAGTCATCTTGGCAGAGCAGAATAATTGTAGTCAAAAGGCAAAATCAGTCCACAATCATCTTGGTGGAGCAGAGTAATGCTAGTAAAAAGGCAAAATCAGTCCACAATGATCTTGGTGGAGCAGAGTAATGCTAGTAAAAAGGCAAAATCAGTCCACAATCATCTTGGCAGAGCAGAATAATGGTG
Organism: Paragorgia papillata; assembly: GCA_035771165.1. Lineage (NCBI taxonomy): Eukaryota > Metazoa > Cnidaria > Anthozoa > Scleralcyonacea > Coralliidae > Paragorgia > Paragorgia papillata. The sequence continues at coordinate 55,367 of JAWNZC010000360.1, forward strand.
GTAAAAACGCAAAATCAGTCCACAGTCATCTTGGCAGAGCAGAATAATGGTGGTAAAAAGGCAAAATCAGTCCACAGTCATCTTGGCAGAGCAGAATAATGATGGTAAAAAGGCAAAATCAGTCCACAGTCATCTTGGCAGAGCAGAATAATGGTGGTAAAAAGGCAAAATCAGTCCACAATCATCTTGGCGGAACAGAGTATTTGTGTTTAAAAAGCAAAATCAGTCCACAATTATCTTGGCACAGTAGAATAATGGTGGAAAAAAAGGGAAAATCAGTCCACAATCATCTTGGCAGAGCAGAATAATGGTGGTAAAAAGGCAAAATCAGTCCACAGTCAGCTTGCCACAGTAGAATAATGGTTGTAAAAAGGCAAAATCAGTCCACGGTCATCTTGGCACAGTAGAATAATGGTAGTCAAAAGGGAAAATCAGTCCACAATCATCTTGGCAGAGTAGAATAATGGTAGTAAAAAGGCAAAATCAGTCCACAATCATCTTGGCAGAGCAGAATAATGGTGGTAAAAACGCAAAATCAGTCCACAGTCATCTTGGCAGAGCAGAATAATGGTGGTAAAAAGGCAAAATCAGTCCACAGTCATCTTGGCAGAGCAGAATAATGGTGGTAAAAAGGCAAAATCAGTCCACAATCATCTTGGCGGAGCAGAGTATTTGTGGTCAAAAACCAAAATCAGTCCACAATTATCTTGGCACAGTAGAATAATGGTAGCAAAAAGGCAAAATCAGTCCACAATCATCTTCGCAGAGCAGAATAATGGTGCAAAAAAGGGAAAATCAGTCCACAATCATCTTGGCAGAGTAGAATAATGGTGGTAAGGCAAAATCAGTCCACAGTTATCTTGGCAGAGCAGAATAATGGTGGTCAAAAGGCGAAATCAGTGCACAATTATCTTGGCAGAGCAGAATAATGGTGGTAAAAGGGCAAAATCAGTCGACAATCATCTTGGCAGAGCAGAATAATGGTGGTAAAAACGCAAAATCAGGCCACAGTCATCTTGGCAGAGCAGAATAATGGTAGTAAAAAGGCAAAATCAGTCCATAGTCATCTTGGCAGAGCAGAATAATTGTAGTCAAAGGCAAAATCGGTCCACAATCATCTTGGCGGAGCAGAGTAATGGTAGTCAAAAGGCAAAATCAGTCCACAATCATCTTGGTGGAACAGAGTAATGCTAGTAAAGAGGCAAAATCAGTCCACAATCATCTTGGTGGAGCAGAGTAATGCTAGTAAAAAGGCAAAATCAGTCCACAATCATCTTTGCAGAGCAGAATAATGGTGGTAACAACGCAAAATTAGTCCACAGTCATCTTGGCAGAGCAGAATAATGGTGGTAAAAAGGCAAAATCAGTCCACAGTCATCTTGGCAGAGCAGAGTAATGGTGGTAAAAAGGCAAAATCAGTCCACAGTCATCTTGGCAGAGCAGAATAATGGTAGTGAAAGGGCAAAATCAGTCCACAATCATCTTGGCAGAGCAGAGTATTTGTGGTCAAAAAGCGAAATCAGTCCACAATTATCTTGGCACAGTAGAATAATGGTAGTAAAAAGGCAAAATCAGTCCACAATCATCTTCGCAGAGCAGAATAATGGTGGAAAAAAGGGAAAATCAGTCCACAATGATCTTGGCAGAGCAGAATAATGGTGGTAAAAAGGCAAAATCAGTCCACAGTTATCTTGGCAGAGCAGAATAATGGTACTAAAAAGGCAAAATCAGTCCATAGTCATCTTGGCAGAGCAGAATAATTGTAGTCAAAAGGCAAAATCAGTCCACAATCATCTTGGTGGAGCAGAGTAATGCTAGTAAAAAGGCAAAATCAGTCCACAATGATCTTGGTGGAGCAGAGTAATGCTAGTAAAAAGGCAAAATCAGTCCACAATCATCTTGGCAGAGCAGAATAATGGTGGTAAAAACGCAAAATCAGTCCACAGTCATCTTGGCAGAGCAGAATAATGGTGGTAAAAAGGCAAAATCAGTCCACAGTCATCTTGGCAGAGCAGAATAATGATGGTAAAAAGGCAAAATCAGTCCACAGTCATCTTGGCAGAGCAGAATAATGGTGGTAAAAAGGCAAAATCAGTCCACAATCATCTTGGCGGAACAGAGTATTTGTGTTTAAAAAGCAAAATCAGTCCACAATTATCTTGGCACAGTAGAATAATGGTGGAAAAAAGGGAAAATCAGTCCACAATCATCTTGGCAGAGCAGAATAATGGTGGTAAAAAGGCAAAATCAGTCCACAGTCAGCTTGCCACAGTAGAATAATGGTTGTAAAAAGGCAAAATCAGTCCACGGTCATCTTGGCACAGTAGAATAATGGTAGTCAAAAGGGAAAATCAGTCCACAATCATCTTGGCAGAGTAGAATAATGGTAGTAAAAAGGCAAAATCAGTCCACAATCATCTTGGCAGAGCAGAATAATGGTGGTAAAAACGCAAAATCAGTCCACAGTCATCTTGGCAGAGCAGAATAATGGTGGTAAAAAGGCAAAATCAGTCCACAGTCATCTTGGCAGAGCAGAATAATGGTGGTAAAAAGGCAAAATCAGTCCACAATCATCTTGGCGGAGCAGAGTATTTGTGGTCAAAAAACCAAAATCAGTCCACAATTATCTTGGCACAGTAGAATAATGGTTGCAAAAAGGCAAAATCAGTCCACAATCATCTTCGCAGAGCAGAATAATGGTGCAAAAAAGGGAAAATCAGTCCACAATCATCTTGGCAGAGTAGAATAATGGTGGTAAGGCAAAATCAGTCCACAGTTATCTTGGCAGAGCAGAATAATGGTGGTCAAAAGGCGAAATCAGTGCACAATTATCTTGGCAGAGCAGAATAATGGTGGTAAAAGGGCAAAATCAGTCGACAATCATCTTGGCAGAGCAGAATAATGGTGGTAAAAACGCAAAATCAGGCCACAGTCATCTTGGCAGAGCAGAATAATGGTAGTAAAAAGGCAAAATCAGTCCATAGTCATCTTGGCAGAGCAGAATAATTGTAGTCAAAGGCAAAATCGGTCCACAATCATCTTGGCGGAGCAGAGTAATGGTAGTCAAAAGGCAAAATCAGTCCACAATCATCTTGGTGGAACAGAGTAATGCTAGTAAAGAGGCAAAATCAGTCCACAATCATCTTGGTGGAGCAGAGTAATGCTAGTAAAAAGGCAAAATCAGTCCACAATCATCTTTGCAGAGCAGAATAATGGTGGTAACAACGCAAAATTAGTCCACAGTCATCTTGGCAGAGCAGAATAATGGTGGTAAAAAGGCAAAATCAGTCCACAGTCATCTTGGCAGAGCAGAGTAATGGTGGTAAAAAGGCAAAATCAGTCCACAGTCATCTTGGCAGAGCAGAATAATGGTAGTGAAAGGGCAAAATCAGTCCACAATCATCTTGGCAGAGCAGAGTATTTGTGGTCAAAAAGCGAAATCAGTCCACAATTATCTTGGCACAGTAGAATAATGGTAGTAAAAAGGCAAAATCAGTCCACAATCATCTTCGCAGAGCAGAATAATGGTGGAAAAAAGGGAAAATCAGTCCACAATGATCTTGGCAGAGCAGAATAATGGTGGTAAAAAGGCAAAATCAGTCCACAGTTATCTTGGCAGAGCAGAATAATGGTACTAAAAAGGCAAAATCAGTCCATAGTCATCTTGGCAGAGCAGAATAATTGTAGTCAAAAGGCAAAATCAGTCCACAATCATCTTGGTGGAGCAGAGTAATGCTAGTAAAAAGGCAAAATCAGTCCACAATGATCTTGGTGGAGCAGAGTAATGCTAGTAAAAAGGCAAAATCAGTCCACAATCATCTTGGCAGAGCAGAATAATGGTGGTAAAAACGCACAATCAGTCCACAGTCATCTTGGCAGAGCAGAATAATGGTGGTAAAAAGGCAAAATCAGTCCACAGTCCTCTTGGCAGAGCAGAATAATGGTGGTAAAAAGGCAAAATCAGTCCACAGTCATCTTGGCAGAGCAGAATAATGGTGGTAAAAAGGCAAAATCAGTCCACAATCATCTTGGCGGAACAGAGTATTTGTGTTTAAAAAGCAAAATCAGTCCACAATTATCTTGGCACAGTAGAATAATGGTGGAAAAAAGGGAAAATCAGTCCACAATCATCTTGGCAGAGCAGAATAATGGTGGTAAAAAGGCAAAATCAGTCCACAGTCAGCTTGCCACAGTAGAATAATGGTTGTAAAAAGGCAAAATCAGTCCGCAGTCATCTTGGCACAGTAGAATAATGGTAGTCAAAAGGGAAAATCAGTCCACAATCATCTTGGCAGAGTAGAATAATGGTAGTAAAAAGGCAAAATCAATCCACAATCATCTTGGCAGAGCAGAATAATGGTGGTAAAAAGGCAAAATCAGTCCACAGTCAGCTTGCCACAGTAGAATAATGGTTGTAAAAAGGCAAAATCAGTCCGCAGTCATCTTGGCACAGTAGAATAATGGTAGTAAAAAGGCAAAATCAATCCACAATCATCTTGGCAGAGCAGAATAATGGTGGTAAAAACGCAAAATCAGTCCACAGTCATCTTGGCAGAGCAGAATAATGGTGGTAAAAACGCAAAATCAGTCCACAGTCATCTTGGCAGAGCAGAATAATGGTGGTAAAAAGGCAAAATCAGTCCACAATCATCTTGGCGGAGCAGAGTATTTGTGGTCAAAAAGCAAAATCGGTCCACAATTATCTTGGCACAGTAGAATAATGGTAGTAAAAAGGCAAAATCAGTCCACAATCATCTTCGCAGAGCAGAACAATGGTGGAAAAAAGGGAAAATCAGTCCACAATGATCTTGGCAGAGTAGAATAATGGTAGTCAAAAGGCAAAATCAGTCCACAATTATCTTGGCAGAGCAGAATAATGGTGGTAAAAAGGCAAAATCAGTCCACAGTTATCTTGGCAGAGCAGAATAATGGTACTAAAAAGGCAAAATCAGTCCGTAGTCATCTTGGCAGAGCAGAATAATTGTAGTCAAAAGGCAAAATCAGTCCACAATCATCTTGGTGGAGCAGAGTAATGCTAGTAAAAAGGCAAAATCAGTCCACAATTATCTTGGCAGAGCAGAATAATGGTGGTAAAAAGGCAAAATCAGTCCACAGTTATCTTGGCAGAGCATAATAATGGTAGTAAAAAGGCAAAATCAGTCCATAGTCATCTTGGCAGAGCAGAATAATTGTAGTCAAAGGCAAAATCAGTCCACAATCATCTTGGCGGAGCAGAGTAGTGGTAGTCAAAAGGCAAAATCAGTCCACAATCATCTTGGTGGAGCAGAGTAATGCTAGTAAAAAGGCAAAATCAGTCCACAATCATCTTGGTGGAGCAGAGTAATGCTAGTAAAAAGGCAAAATCAGTCCACAATCATCTTGGCAGAGCAGAATAATGGTGGTAAAAACGCAAAATCAGTCCACAGTCATCTTGGCAGAGCAGAATAATGGTGGTAAAAAGGCAAAATCAGTCCACAGTCATCTTGGTAGAGCAGAATAATGGTGGTAAAAAGGCAAAATCAGTCCACAGTCATCTTGGCAGAGCAGAATAATGGTGGTAAAAAGGCAAAATCAGTCCACAATCATCTTGGCGGAGCAGAGTATTTGTGGTCAAAAAGCAAAATCAGTCCACAATTATCTTGGCACAGTAGAATAATGGTAGTAAAAAGGCAAAATCAGTCCACAATCATCTTGGCAGAGCAGAATAATGGTGGAGAAAAGGGAAAATCAGTCCACAATCATCTTGGCAGAGTAGAATAATGGTGGTAAAAAGGCAAAATCAGTCCACAATCATCTTGGCAGAGCAGAATAATGGTGGCAAAAAGGCAAAATCAGTCCACAATCATCTTGGTGGAGAAGAGTAATGCTAGTAAAAAGGCAAAATCAGTCCACAATCATCTTTGCAGAGCAGAATAATGGTGGTAAAAACGCAAAATTAGTCCACAGTCATCTTGGCAGAGCAGAATAATGGTGGTAAAAAGGCAAAATCAGTCCACAGTCATCTTGGCAGAGCAGAGTAATGGTGGTAAAAAGGCAAAATCAGTCCACAGTCATCTTGGCAGAGCAGAATAATGGTTGAAAAAAGGGAAAATCAGTCCACAATGATCTTGGCAGAGTAGAATAATGGTAGTAAAAAGGCAAAATCAGTCCACAATCATCTTGGCAGAGCAGAATAATGGTGGAAAAAAGGGAAAATCAGTCCACAATCATCTTGGCAGAGTAGAATAATGGTGGTAAAAAGGCAAAATCAGTCCACAGTTATCTTGGCAGAGCAGAATAATGGTGGTTCAAGAAAACTGCAGGAAGTAGATCTAAATTTGATGACAGCACATCATCTACAAAGAGAGAAAAAATGAATTCAGAATCAAGACGTAAATAAATTGCTGCATGTTCATTGAAGATTCAGTCTTTAATGTCACAAGTGGCAGAGAAACAAAAGCAAATTTCCAATTCCTTAAGCATCAAAGATTTTGACAAGTGTGCACTGCTGCAGAAAGAGTTTCGTGGCTTAATGGCTGAAAGGAAAAAGCAAGAGACTCGACTGACAGAACTGCAGAAAAAGGAAGCCAAGCATCTTAAATATAGGTCCAAGAAGGAAAAACGTCCAAGTCAAATAAATTGCGACCAAGCTAAAAAACCTTGCGTAACGGACATCCGCAGTTTGATGATAGTGAAGAAGAAAACTCCTGTTAGACAAGATGAAATAGTGCCTGATGACAAAGGAAACCAGAGTAACGACACTGTAATACTTAGTGACAGTGACAGTGATGGTTGGGCCAAAGAAAATGAATGAAAAGAAGACCAAGTCAGTGTAGATAGAGAGCAGATACAAAGTGAGGTAGACATAATTGCACCTTTGAAGAAGAGAAAGACAGATAACCAGACCAAAGCAACAGAATTTGGGCAAGAAAGTACCGAGGCAAGGAAGAACTAGGAGAAAACAACCAGTAGAGAAAGTGGAGAAAGCATGACCAATGAAGATAGCAGTGAAGAAAACCAAACCATTAAAGGAGATGGGGAGGGAGAAAGAGGAGAGAATGAAAACAGTGGCACTGCAAAAGAAAAGGGTGACAACAGTAAGGTTGATGTGGAAAAAAGTGAGGAAAGAGCAAGACAGTGCAGGTACTGCAGATCAACAAAACAAATCCAACAAGCCTGATGAAGAACAGGATAAAGTAAACATAACTGAAGAAGAGACCCAAACAGGAGGAATTTTTTTTGTTAGCGCCTTCCCAGATATCCACTGTTGTGGGAAGGCAAGAACAGAACATTCTGAACAGAACTTGGATAGATTAATAGAGATTCTTTCAGAACAAGAATCACATATGCTGAGTAAGACAACTGTAAATAACGATGTAAGAGTAAGTCTTATTGAACAACTAACTCTGGAAGAGTACATAACTGCTAAAGAGGAACAATGTTCAAGAAGCCATAAAAACTGTTTGAAATGTGACAATTTATAGTTAATATAAATTATGGTTAATGATATAGCAATTTCACTTAGTTTGTTCTGCCCACGAAGTCATCATGTGCCCATCACGTGCCCAGCACAGCCTGTACACTTGTGTACAAAACAACCAATTATCCCTAGAATACAACCTTTGTCTGTGCCATAACAAAGGCACCACACAACTAAGCACTAATCCAAGGCATGCCATTATTCATTTCAATCATTCGCGCTTTTACTTTCCTGGAGTAAGTTACTCAGGGAAGGCAGGCAGGCAGGCAGGCAGGCAGGCAGGCAGGCAGGCAGGCAGGCAGGCAGGCAGACAGGCAGACAGGCAGGCAGGCAGGCAGGCAGACAGGCAGACAGGCAGACAGGCAGACAGGCAGACAGACAGGCAGACAGGCAGACAGGCAGACAGACCAGACAGACCAGACAGGCAGACAGACCAGACAGACCAGACAGACCAGACAGACCAGACAGACCAGACAGACCAGACAGACCAGACAGACCAGACAGACCAGACAGACCAGACAGACCAGACAGACCAGACAGACCAGACAGACCAGACAGACCAGACAGACCAGACAGACCAGACAGACCAGACAGACCAGACAGACCAGACAGACCAGACAGACCAGACAGACCAGACAGAACAGACAGAACAGACAGAACAGACAGAACAGACAGAACAGACAGAACAGACAGAACAGACAGAACAGACAGAACAGACAGAACAGACAGAACAGACAGAACAGACAGAACAGACAGAACAGACAGAACAGACAGAACAGACAGAAACAGACAGAACAGACAGAACAGACAGAACAGACAGAACAGACAGAACAGACAGAACAGACAGAACAGACAGAACAGACAGAACAGACAGAACAGACAGAACAGACAGAACAGACAGAACAGACAGAACAGACAGAACAGACAGAAACAGACAGAACAGACAGAACAGACAGAACAGACAGAACAGACAGAACAGACAGAACAGACAGAACAGACAGAACAGACAGAACAGACAGAACAGACAGAACAGACAGAACAGACAGAACAGACAGAACAGACAGAACAGACAGAACAGACAGAACAGACAGAACAGACAGAACAGACAGAACAGACAGAACAGACAGAACAGACAGAACAGACAGAACAGACAGAACAGACAGAACAGACAGAACAGACAGAACAGACAGAACAGACAGAACAGACAGAACAGACAGAACAGACAGAACAGACAGAACAGACAGAACAGACAGAACAGACAGAACAGACAGAACAGACAGAACAGACAGAACAGACAGAACAGACAGAACAGACAGAACAGACAGAACAGACAGAACAGACAGAACAGACAGAACAGACAGAACAGACAGAACAGACAGAACAGACAGAACAGACAGAACAGACAGAACAGACAGAACAGACAGAACAGACAGAACAGACAGAACAGACAGAACAGACAGAACAGACAGAACAGACAGAACAGACAGAACAGACAGAACAGACAGAACAGACAGAACAGACAGAACAGACAGAACAGACAGAACAGACAGAACAGACAGAACAGACAGAACAGACAGAACAGACAGAACAGCCAGAACAGCCAGAACAGCCAGAACAGCCAGAACAGCCAGAAACAGCCAGAACAGCCAGAACAGCCAGAACAGCCAGAACAGCCAGAACAGCCAGAACAGCCAGAACAGCCAGAACAGCCAGAACAGCCAGAACAGCCAGAACAGCCAGAACAGCCAGAACAGCCAGAACAGCCAGAACAGCCAGAACAGCCAGAACAGCCAGAACAGCCAGAACAGCCAGAACAGCCAGAACAGCCAGAACAGCCAGAACAGCCAGAACAGCCAGAACAGCCAGAACAGCCAGAACAGCCAGAACAGCCAGAACAGCCAGAACAGCCAGAACAGCCAGAACAGCCAGAACAGCCAGAACAGCCAGAACAGCCAGAACAGCCAGAACAGCCAGAACAGCCAGAACAGCCAGAACAGCCAGAACAGCCAGAACAGCCAGAACAGCCAGAACAGCCAGAACAGCCAGAACAGCCAGAACAGCCAGAACAGCCAGAACAGCCAGAACAGCCAGAACAGCCAGAACAGCCAGAACAGCCAGAACAGCCAGAACAGCCAGAACAGCCAGAACAGCCAGAACAGCCAGAACAGCCAGAACAGCCAGAACAGCCAGAACAGCCAGAACAGCCAGAACAGCCAGAACAGCCAGAACAGCCAGAACAGCCAGAACAGCCAGAACAGCCAGAACAGCCAGAACAGCCAGAACAGCCAGAACAGCCAGAACAGCCAGAACAGCCAGAACAGCCAGAACAGCCAGAACAGCCAGAACAGCCAGAACAGCCAGAACAGCCAGAACAGCCAGAACAGCCAGAAACAGCCAGAACAGCCAGAACAGCCAGAACAGCCAGAACAGCCAGAACAGCCAGAACAGCCAGAACAGCCAGAACAGCCAGAACAGCCAGAACAGCCAGAACAGCCAGAACAGCCAGAACAGCCAGAACAGCCAGAACAGCCAGAACAGCCAGAACAGCCAGAACAGCCAGAACAGCCAGAACAGCCAGAACAGAACAGACAGAACAGACAGAACAGACAGAACAGACAGAACAGACAGAACAGACAGAACAGACAGAACAGACAGAACAGACAGAACAGACAGAACAGACAGAACAGACAGAACAGACAGAACAGACAGAACAGACAGAACAGACAGAACAGACAGAACAGACAGAACAGACAGAACAGACAGAACAGACAGAACAGACAGAACAGACAGAACAGACAGAACAGACAGAACAGACAGAACAGACAGAACAGACAGAAACAGACAGAACAGACAGAACAGACAGAACAGACAGAACAGACAGAACAGACAGAACAGACAGAACAGACAGAACAGACAGAACAGACAGAACAGACAGAACAGACAGAAACAGACAGAACAGACAGAACAGACAGAACAGACAGAACAGACAGAACAGACAGAACAGACAGAACAGACAGAACAGACAGAACAGACAGAACAGACAGAACAGACAGAACAGACAGAACAGACAGAACAGACAGAACAGACAGAACAGACAGAACAGACAGAACAGACAGAACAGACAGAACAGACAGAACAGACAGAACAGACAGAACAGACAGAACAGCCAGAACAGCCAGAACAGCCAGAACAGCCAGAACAGCCAGAACAGCCAGAACAGCCAGAACAGCCAGAACAGCCAGAACAGCCAGAACAGCCAGAACAGCCAGAACAGCCAGAACAGCCAGAACAGCCAGAACAGCCAGAACAGCCAGAACAGCCAGAACAGCCAGAACAGCCAGAACAGCCAGAACAGCCAGAACAGCCAGAACAGCCAGAACAGCCAGAACAGACAGAACAGACAGAACAGACAGAACAGACAGAACAGACAGAACAGACAGAACAGACAGAACAGACAGAACAGACAGAACAGACAGAACAGACAGAACAGACAGAACAGACAGAACAGACAGAACAGACAGAACAGACAGAACAGACAGAACAGACAGAACAGACAGAACAGACAGAACAGACAGAACAGACAGAACAGACAGAACAGACAGAACAGACAGAACAGACAGAACAGACAGAACAGACAGAACAGACAGAACAGACAGAACAGACAGAACAGACAGAACAGACAGAACAGACAGAACAGACAGAACAGACAGAACAGACAGAACAGACAGAACAGACAGAACAGACAGAACAGACAGAACAGACAGAACAGACAGAACAGACAGAACAGACAGAACAGACAGAACAGACAGAACAGACAGAACAGACAGAACAGACAGAACAGACAGAACAGACAGAACAGACAGAACAGACAGAACAGACAGAACAGACAGAACAGACAGAACAGACAGAACAGACAGAACAGACAGAACAGACAGAACAGACAGAACAGACAGAACAGACAGAACAGACAGAACAGACAGAACAGACAGAACAGACAGAACAGACAGAACAGACAGAACAGACAGAACAGACAGAACAGACAGAACAGACAGAACAGACAGAACAGACAGAACAGACAGAACAGACAGAACAGACAGAACAGACAGAACAGACAGAACAGACAGAACAGACAGAACAGACAGAACAGACAGAACAGACAGAACAGACAGAACAGACAGAACAGACAGAACAGACAGAACAGACAGAACAGACAGAACAGACAGAACAGACAGAACAGACAGAACAGACAGAACAGACAGAACAGACAGAACAGACAGAACAGACAGAACAGACAGAACAGACAGAACAGACAGAACAGACAGAACAGACAGAACAGACAGAACAGACAGAACAGACAGAACAGACAAACAGACAGACAAACAGACAAACAGACAGAACAGACAGAACAGACAGAACAGACAGAACAGACAGAACAGACAGAACAGACAGAACAGACAGAACAGACAGAACAGACAGAACAGACAGAACAGACAGAACAGACAGAACAGACAGAACAGACAGAACAGACAGAACAGACAGAACAGACAGAACAGACAGAACAGACAGAACAGACAGAACAGACAGAACAGACAGAACAGACAGAACAGACAGAACAGACAGAACAGACAGAACAGACAGAACAGACAGAACAGACAGAACAGACAGAACAGACAGAACAGACAGAACAGACAGAACAGACAGAACAGACAGAACAGACAGAACAGACAGAACAGACAGAACAGACAGAACAGACAGAACAGACAGAACAGACAGAACAGACAGAACAGACAGAACAGACAGAACAGACAGAACAGACAGAACAGACAGAACAGACAGAACAGACAGAACAGACAGAACAGACAGAACAGACAGAACAGACAGAACAGACAGAACAGACAGAACAGACAGAACAGACAGAACAGACAGAACAGACAGAACAGACAGAACAGACAGAACAGACAGAACAGACAGAACAGACAGAACAGACAGAACAGACAGAACAGACAGAACAGACAGAACAGACAGAACAGACAGAACAGACAGAACAGACAGAACAGACAGAACAGACAGAACAGACAGAACAGACAGAACAGACAGAACAGACAGAACAGACAGAACAGACAGAACAGACAGAACAGACAGAACAGACAGAACAGACAGAACAGACAGAACAGACAGAACAGACAGAACAGACAGAACAGACAGAACAGACAGGAACAGACATGAACAGACAGAAACAGACAGAACAAACAGAACAGACAGAACAGACAGAACAGACAGAACAGACAGAACAGACAGAACTTGACAGGAACAGACAGAACAGACAGAACAGACAGAACAGACAGAACTGACAGAAACAGACAGAACAGACAGAACAGACAGAACAGACAGAACAGACCAGAACAGACAGAACAGACAGAACAGACAGAACAGACAGAACAGACAGAACAGACAGAACAGACTGAATCAGACAGAACAGACAGAACAGACAGAACAGACAGAACAGACAGAACAGACAGAACAGACAGAACAGACAGAACAGACAGAACAGACAGAACATACAGAACAGACAGAACAGACAGAACAGACAGAACAGACAAGACAGACAGGAACAGACAGAACAGACCAGAACAGACAGAACAGACAGAACAGACAGAACAGACAGAACAGACAGAACAGACAGAACAGACAGAACAGACAGAACAGACAGAACAGACAGAACAGACAGAACAGACAGAACAGACAGAACAGACAGAACAGACAGAACAGACAGAACGCGACAGATCGCAGACAGAACAGACTAGAACAGACAGACACAGCACAAGAACAGACAGAACAGACAGAACACCAGAACAGACAGAATCAGTACAGAACCGAACAGAACAGAACAGAACATACAGAACAGACAGAACAGCAGAGAACAGACAGAACAGACAGAACAGACAGAACAGACAGAACAGACATAACAGACAGAACAGACAGAATAGACAGAACAGACAGAACAGACAGAACAGACAGAACAGACAGAACAGACAGAACAGACAGAACAGACAGAACAGACAGAAACAGACAGAACAGACAGAACAGACAGACAGACAGAACAGACAGAAGCAGACAGAACAGAACAGAACATACAGAAAGACAGAACAGACAGAACAGACAGAACAACCAGAACAGACAGAACAGACTAGAACAGACAGAACAGACAGAACAGACAGAACAGACAGAACAGGACAGAACAGACCGAACAGAACAGAACAGACAGAACAGACAGAACAGACATGAACGAGACAGAACAGACAGACCATATCAGACCAGACAGACCAGACAGACCAGACAGACCAGACAGAACAGACAGAACAGACAGAACAATACAGAACAAGACAGAACAGACAGACAACAGACAGAACAGACAGAAACAGACAGAACAGACAGAACTGACCGAACAGACAGAACAGACAGAACATACAGAACAGACAGAACAGACAGAACAGACAGACCAGACAGACCAGACATACCAGAACAGACCAGACAGACCAGACAGAACAGACAGAACAAGACAGAACAGAACAGAACAGACAGAACATACAGCAACAGACAGACACAGACAGAACAGACAGAACAGACAGGAACAGACAGAACAGACAGAACAGACATAACAGACAGAACACACAGAACAGACAGAACAGACAGAACAGACAGAACAGACAGAACAGACAGAACAGACAGAAACAGACAAGAACAGACAGAACAAAGAAAACAGACCAGAACAGACAGAACAGATCAGAACAGACAGAACATTAACAGAACAGACAGAACAGACAGAACAGACAGAACAGACAGAACAGACAGAACAGACAGAACAGCCAGAACAGACAGAACATACAGAACAGACAGAACAGACACGAACATTCAGAACAGGACAGAACAGACAGAACAAGACAGAACAGACAGACCAGACAGAACAGAACAGAACATACAGAAAGACAGAACAGACAGAACAGACAGAACAGACAGAACAGACAGACCAGACAAGACCAGACAGACCAGACAGACCAGACATGACCAGGACAGACAAGACAGACAAGACCAGACCAGACAGACCAGACTGACCAACAACCAGACAGACCAACCTGACCAGACAGACCAACAGACAGTGACAGACGCAGACAGAC
>JAWNZC010000361.1:0-445000 GCA_035771165.1 Paragorgia papillata
TTTTCTAAACACATTGTAGAGAAGCTTTTAACTATTTCAACTCCGTGATCTCAACAAAGCAGATGCTTGTCTCCTTCCAATTTGTTGTACAAATTTCAACAGTTGTACTGGAATTAACAACATGACACTATAATGTTCACCAGCTGTTACACCTGACAAAAAACTGTGACAGAATTAGGGGGTCTATTATCTTGCTTCTCTTCCATATACATTTGAAGGGTTCAACATTGGTGCTCCTTAACTTGTTTCATTGGAACTCAAACGAGTACCAAAACAAATTGCAAAATACATTTTTGCTTTATAGAAGGAGTTGTGTTTAAGCCCTTGGGGGGGCAAGTTCCCTGAAAGCCCAAGATAATGACGATGATCCTGTTTCAACCTATATATTGATGAGCGATGTTGTTCTGGATATGCCCCCTCTTCAAGAAGGCTTTAAAAAGTTCAGAATGTAAACGTTTACCTGGAGATCTCATTTATGTGAGAGACCTCTGACAATCGAGGAGGCCAGTCTCCCTGTTGTAAGAACATTTTTAATGGATGAAACTTGAAAAAATAGGCTTTTAATCTTCAGCTAAAGCTGGTGGGTTGAAAGGAAATATTTTACATACCCTTAAAGCTATAGAAAGAGCAGGGCGTAACAACGTCACAGTGGGTCTTATTCTGATGCTACAGTGGTAGATAATTGTTAACTTTTCTGTTCTGAACTTTGTAAGTGGCAGAAAGTGTTGCATTTGTAAAGAACCAACAAGTTCGTAGTCGATCTTGCAAAGCCACATAATAATGAAATGCGACTTATAAAGGTCCACTGATAACAAAAAAAAGAAAATTTTTCGGAAATGTGTCCGATTTAAAAAAAAAATGTCGATATTCCGTTTGAGGTAATTGGACGTGCACATCGCAGAATTTTGTTGTCGAAAATAAGTGTTGAGTAAAAAAATCTAGTCGCGGACTTAATTGGCAGTAGGTTCGTCCGGAGAAGATCTTGCTAACAACGCCCACTTTTACGATGGTATATTGTGGGAAAAAAAAAAGCAACGGCATTAGAAGTTACGGAAATATTCGAAGTTGTTGAATTTGTTCCGAAAAGCCTGTTTCGAGGGTTTCGCCGACGAAGTTAGCGATGCGAGAAGGTGCCACATAGCGGCCCGCAATGGCCCTATTTACAGTAAAAACAAGGACCAGAGTCCCCTCACCATCCTTCGGTTTTCTATTTCCTCAAATTTCAGATTATTATAATTAATTATTGACTGAAATCCTAGTCAGATTAAATTAAATATCGTGTGTTATGCCGTGAGCCACGCTGAAACTTTAAAATTGACGCTTTTTTCGACAAAATGGACCAATCAGACACCTAACTCTTAATCGCGGGAATGTATAAAAGTTAGAGCTCGATTAGTGTTTATAATAAAACAGCTATGGAGCATCGCAAAAAAGCATTATCCAGGGAGAGGAGCAGAGTTTATAGGAAGAAAAATATGAAAGCAAAAACGGATTAGAATAAAGTATTGAAATACCTGCGAATGAACGCTTTCGAGCATTGGTTGGCGGTTCAACCCTTGTTGTATAATACAGATGAGGAAACACTCAAAACAGACACAGCAATGACCACAGCAACACCAGATACAGCCACCGCAACAACAAGCACACAAAGGACCACTGTATCAAGCACCGCAGCAGCCCGAACAACCACGGGCACTAGCACATCAAGGAGTACAAGAACGAGAAAATCACGCACAACCACCGCATCACTACGCAATTTCAGACATTCTCGAATCATTGGACATGGACTTCTTCGTTTTAATTAACTTATTTTATATTTCATTGAACATTATTTTATATTTACATAAATTAGTAACCGTACGGAACAGTGTACGGTACAGTGTTAAAGTAATCTATAATTACACGTTAATTATACACCACTCTATAAGCGTTTGTAGGTTTATGCATGGCACCAAAGGACTTACCCCGCCGCAGTCGTCGTGAACTTGAGAAGTGTTGGGATTGTCGACGATAATTTTTTTAACTTTTACTTTAAACGGTTCCTTTAGGAGCCACCAAATCACGCAAAAGAATCGCAAACGTTTACTCTAGCGACGCGCGGCAGCGTAAAATCATACATGAAAAATACATCTGAAACCAAATTTATTTCGATTTTTATTTCCAAATTTATTTCCAAATTTATTTTCGACTTTTTCATACACTTATTTTAGTTTATTTCGAGAACGGGATAAGGACTTATATTATACTTTCAAGAACAACATTGTATAGGAGGAGCCTTCAAGACGTCCGGCGTTTTGGATTTGTTGGCCGCGATTTTTCGCCGCTTATTTTGTTGGGGAAGAAATCATGTATAAATAAAAGAAACAACATGTCTATGTTGGTGCAACATATATTATGTACACGGCGAACTGTAAATCGTGTGAGGAAAACATGACAATTTTCAAGAACAATTTATGTATTCATTTTTATTGTAAATACATTCACTACTGATAAATCACACACGTGTCGTTTGCATGCTACCATAATTTTAGAATCAAAATGTTGCTTGAATACAGAGATATAAGTGGTGGTTCAAGGGCCATAAAACAGTGTTTTGGGGCGTGGCATGGTTGCCATGGTAACCATTTTTGTTAAACGTTTTGTCTAACAATTTCCCTTACTGAGTGTAATAACATGGAGAGACAGCTGGTGTCCCCCTTGGGTCCCTGTGGTATCGAGGAAATAAAAAAATTCCAGGCTGTCCTCCCTGGTAAAAAGCTGAACGTTGTCCAAAGAATATTTAAACACAATAATTTATTCTGGTCCAGAGGCCGACAAGTGTTTATACTTCTATCACAATGACAACCACTACGATGAGCTCGCCAGGAAACAGTACTGTCACAAGTGCAAGAAAGGGTATGACAAAATCACTATCCACCCGTGTGGAGACCTCTGTAAATTATGCAATACTCAGACGTCTTGCGTTGTGTTTTGGAAGGTTTTGAGGTGGTGAAGTTTTCGAATGCCACAGCTGAACATAGACACTATTTAATGACATTAGTTAATTTACCGTGGTTCGAGTGGGCTAAGATGTATGATGAGACTGACGTAACAACGAACTTGCGATGTTTGTTAGATTAGATTATGTGTAGGAGTGTATAATTTTATTGGAAGAAAATGTCATACCAAGTGTCGCGTTGGTGTTAAGCGGTTAAGCGAAATATTTACAAACGTTTTCAACGCTTCTGTCTTGGATCAACGCGTTTTTTCTCATGACTTCTCAATTTATTCAGATGCTCCGTAGAACAATTCTAAAATTCTAAAATGTGTTCTAAAATTTTCAGATTTCCGATTTTATGCGTGTGTTTCAAAAATCCTTTACAGAAAACGTAACGTCTTCAATGAAATTTAACATGTTTGCACTTTTGTATTTCTAATTTTATACTTTTTGTCTCGTCTCATATCTATTTATGTAGTTACGTATATCTTGTGCATGTGTATTTAAGTTATTGCCGAAATGTGTAAGTTGCACGGAAATTCCGGATACGGTACAACCCTTACAAATAAAGAAAAACATGTAGACATTAAGTGTTGCTTATGAAGCTAGTGTTGGAAAAAGCCGTAAATAGTCAACCAGGCAATCATTCGCTCCATCATGGACAAAGTCAGAGGTATTATACATATGGATGGTTTTATTACACAGAAGAAGTTTTTTTGCAAGGAGTTGGGTGTTTCTAAAATTCGGAGGAAAGCGTTTTCCTATTTTTTGGACATTAACGTCAGGCGGAGCGACCTCGAAGAACGAGATAAAAAAACTGTTTTTTAAAAAAAAGGCAATTCACAAAGGCTTCCCTTTGGCGTACAACCCGGTGTCGAAGCCCTCCCGCTTAAAGAACAACCGAATATAGTCGTATATAAATTTTTCAACTATGTAAAAGTGGAAAACGGACTCGACTTTCGCATACAAAGGTGGCATTTATGAACGAGACCTACTGGCGAAATTACAGATCCCCTCCGTCAATCTAGAGGACTTTGGTTGCCCAAAAGCGAAGAAATTATTTGATGCAATATGTGACTTAGAATGTTTAGTTGATAGACTGAAATTTACCGCACGATGTTCAACTTTTTCACTAGTCCCTTTCGTTTTGTAAATTTAACGACTATACATTTGGCATACTATGAACTGTATGAAGACAAGCGAGGACATATAAAGTATATATTATACAGCGCGCGTCTGTGGAATTGTCGAGCAGAGTTTACATCGAGAAAGGCAATGCGAAATTCACACTTTGGTAACTAATTTTTGAAATTTACGTTAGAATGTATGCTCGATTTTCACATAGGAGGTTCAAACTTTGGTTCATACTTATATTGGAAATTTTTAAATCCAAAATAAAGAGCGTTTTTATAGCAAGTTTTGTTGGATAATGCGCGCACTCAATGGGCCTGGTGCGACGATTTCTAGCTATGGCCATATCGGTCATCGGCTCTACTTTCGTTAGTTAAAAGTAACCAGATGTTCGTTACTGTCCGAAGCGACATCCGAGTTCCAGAAGACAAAAAGCAGACCAGTTTGGCAAACTGAGTTGGCAAAAACAAACCAAAAGTAAACGAGGTTGAGTGTTTTGTTCAGTATGCCTTAAGGCTAGTTTCCATATAATCGCCGGCGATCCAAAGCGATTCTGAGCGATCAACGACGATATATGCCAAGTTTACGGAGATGTGTTTAATTTTTAAAAACGTAGATATCCCTTTTAAAGCTATCGGCGAACACATGCAAAACTTTGCCATCGAAAATAATTTGAACGAAAAAAAAAAAAGACAAGGATTAATTGGAAGTATGTTTGCTGACATCATTTTACTTACAACCCCACTTTGGTATAAGATAATGTGTCTCCAACTATTTTAGGAAAAGCTTATCTTAACAATAATGATTACTTATTGTATGTCAAAAGTGTTTGAAATAGGGTGAGGCGGTTAATCGATAAACCGGAAAAAACCGATGTTTTTTGAAAACCGATTTAACCGATGTTGCTTTAAGAGGAAAACCGAAAAACCGAAAAAATCGAAAGAAAAATCGATATTTCAATAAAATCGAACCATACTTACACGAGGTTTTGTTGCCGCTTACGCACATAATTGATGGGAAAACGACTGGAGAGATTTGTTCTTCAAAATAGCGTACGTTTATTGCCAGGTATTCTCTCCGATATAAGAATAATACGGAAACTACGGAAAGGCTTCGATTCAGATTCGCACGAGCTTGAACGCATAAGCGGATCAAACGAAGATGAATTTTGATTGGCTCAAATGAAAGGCGGACCTCTGCGAAGACAGGTCTAAATTTGGTCTAAAGTAAAATTGGTGTATGACTCATAAACAGTCGGAGCGTAACATGAATAATTAATCAATGTTATATCGCATATATTTCCTGACTCCTGCTCTTTCAGCTTTGCTTTTCTAAGTGTAACTGTTCGTTGAAACTTGGAATACTTTTTTACGCTGTCCTACATTTCTCTGCCAAAATGAGTCAAAGTGCTGTTTGGCAATTCTTCAAGAAGCCCGAAAAACCGGACGATTCTCCTGAATGTAGAGTTTGCATGCGGTCCGTAAAAAACAAGGGAGGCAATACAACGAATTTGATGCAGCATCTTAGAAGAATCCATCCTACCCAATATGCCACGATGACGCCGCCGGGACGAAAGGCAGCAGCGGGTCGGCCGACGAACGCTAGCAACGCGGCTTCGTCTGAAATGCAGCCTACAGTAAAGAGCCTCTTTGCCAGCAACGCGCCATTGACACCTGGAACTAAGCGTCACGAAGCCATTACAGACGCCATAACCTACTTCCTCTGCAAAGACAACGTTCCCTTTAACGCAGTTAGCCGAACAGGGTTTCAAAAACTGTTGAATGTCCTAGAGCCCCGTTACAAGATGCCGAACAAGACAACATTTTCAAAAAACAAAGTTGTAAAGCTGTACGATGCGACCAAAGAAGCAGTTATGCGGGATCTAAACAGCGTAGACTTCTTCGCCTCCACAACTGACATGTGGTCTTCCCACGGCCTGACACCATATATGGGGTACACGCTGCATTGGGTAGATTCTGAGTGGAATCTACGATTTCGAAATCTCGGAACAAAATTTGTGCCTGAAGACCATACAGCTGAACAACTGGGCAAGACGATGAACGACATGCTTGAGCATTGGAAGCTGAACGCTGAAAAACAAATCGCCATAACAACCGATAATGGAGCGAACATCAAAAAAGCCTGCAAAGACATCGAATGGACAAATGTGTCGTGTTTTGGTCACAACCTCCACCTCGCAATCACCAACACGTTAAAAAAAATCCAGAGGATTGGTCGTGCATTGGGGATTTGCAAAAAGATCGTGGCAGCTTTCGGAACAAGCTGGAAGAGACGAAGAGATCTTGCCGCCGCTCAAGTCCAGGAGCAACCGGGTGAAAAGTTTAAGAATTTGGCATCGGTGAGTATTTGTGATTTATGTGGACGTGGTATATTTTTTCATTTTGCTTTTTAACATTTAACAATATTTTTTTAATTATCTAACTTGTTTGTTTTAATGCTCTGTAGATGTGCCCAACTCGCTGGGGTTCAACGCAGCACATGGTAAGCAGGGTACTGCGCAACAAGAAGGCCATTAGAAGGGTTCTTGGTAACGATAAGGACACGTCCCATTTGGTACCAAGGTGGGAAGATTTGGAAGTTTTGGAGTGCATCGATAAAGCACTTGGTCCACTCAAGGCATTCACCGATATCATGTCAGCGAGCAAATACGTCACCATAAGCGCGCTGAAACCAATTCTCCATCGCCTATCAACGACAGAGTTGGCCCGTCGGGATGATGATTTACCACTGGCCTTCGAGATCAAGGAGGAGGTCTTGAGAAGACTTAAAGCTCGTTATGACGTTCCTTCAATGAAGCTTTTGATGGATGTCGCATCTTTCTTAGATCCAAGGTATAAGACTGACTTTTTAGCAGTGGAAGACGAGGATGACAACGATGAGAATGATGTACCACTACTTGGTGACGTTAAGGAAGAGCTCTTAAAAAATGCTGTTTTTCTAGAGTTTCCTGTTGAAGAGGAAGATGTCCTGCCAGTGCCTGCGTCAAAGAAAGCCAAACTCAGTCTTGGAGCCTTGACGAGTCTCAAGAAGTCTGAAAAGCCGTCGCCAGGTGTATCCCCGCGTGATCTTCTCTCCAAAGAGATCGAATACTACATCTCTGCGTTTCCAGTTATCGGACGGCAACAACGATCCTCTTCAATGGTGGAAGTCTAACAGAAAAGAACTTCCGTTGCTGTGCCAATTAGCAAGAAGATATCTTGCCATCCAAGCAACCAGTTCCCCATCGGAGAGACTTTTTAGTAAAGCAGGGCAAGTTAGTACACCGGCACGAGCACAGCTGAAACCTGAGAGAGTGGATGAGCTTGTGTTCCTGGCAGAGAACTTGTAGGCTGTAGCAACTATACAATACCCGTCCACGTAACTACGCAGTGATAATTTTAAAAGAATAACGAATTATCTTTATATACTGCATGTTTCTTTGTAATTAGTAGTTAGGAATACTTAGGATGTTATAATCAATACAATTGTTTTTAAAACTAAAATCTTGCGCGAGTAGCGTCATGCATGTTTTTTAACTATGGTTTCGAACGCGTTTTAAAAAATCGGTTCACTCGGTTTTTTCGGGTTTTTTCGGTCGGTTTTCGATTTTCGGTTTTTTATAAAAACCGCCTCACCCTAGTTTGAAATGTGTTCTAGGCGATTTAAATGTGTTAGTGTGTGCGTTCAGTCGCATTATAACCAAAGATGGAGTCGAAGACAAGTGCCACGTTTGTTTTGGCACAATCGTGTTCGCAACGCCGTTGTGACCACCCAATACATTTGGATTGCTGGGAATGCTGGGAAAGCTGGGAAAGCAAACAGAAGAGAGAGCGCCAAGCGTAAAATATATTACGCTATTCTGAGTATGTCGAAAGTTTGTCTCATGCGACATTAATATAGAATATTTATCTGTTGTTGCCATCAAAGATAATTTTGCAATTAGCGATTTTTAAATCCAGCCCAAGATTTCATTCTGCACTGTTCACCGCTTTATTGAAATTAAACGTTCGAACGGTGGTTAAAGTGCCTATATCATGGTTGGGGATTTTACATATTTGCATATTTGGAACCTTTTGACAAGATTTGTAATATATTTTCCTTTCCTTGAATTTCATCTTCATTGCCTTTTTTGCCGTTAAAGTTGACGGAAGTGAGCGTCAAAAGAGGAATTTGTGTATACAAAAACCACGTTACAGATTTCTCCTTTGACGTCACTTCCGTCAACTTCCACAGCAAAATCTCCACGAAGATGAAATTTTCAAGGAAGATATATTACAAATCTTCTCAGAAGGTTACAAATATCCTAAATATGTGAAATCCCCAACCGTGATATAAGCACTTTAAAACCTAAAAAAGTGCTGATTGTCAGCTCATTCCGTACTTGTAACTCTTCTACTTAATAACTTTATTATCTCACTAAGTACGATCGGTAAGTGCATTGTGCGTACATCAGCAAAAAATAATGGTGTCAAAATCTGCCAATGTGTGCAAATACAGAGAAATGCGATGTTTAAGCTAAATGTAGCAGTTATATCGAGAACAAAAGCAGTTACCAAATGAATAGAATAAAAACTAATAACGGTATAATACGCGGTTAGAGTATTTATCGGTGTTTGTTTAAAGGAGGAAAATGTAACTCTAACAGCAAATTTTTGGACGAGAATTATTTGTCTGATATAAGACGCTATACCGACTGCTGTGTTAATAACTACAATTAGATCACAAGTTTGAAATTTCTACGAGCTGATACAGTTGACTGACGTGAACTCCGAGTTCGTTAACTCGACGAGCCGGCCGAATTTTCACATTACTTTGCGCGTAAAAAGTAAATATTTTAATTTCGCTAGCATTTTGTTCGCAGGTTTTCACTATTCTACCCAACGGAACGGATGTTTAAAGTGCCTGGCTCAACTGTGGGGATTTTATATATTCGTAATCTTTGTGTTCCCCTGAGCAAAATTGCAATTTTGTCGTTCCAAAGTTTTATCTTTTTGCTGTCAGAGTTGGTAATCATTTGCTGAAATTAGTGACGTCGCTGTAGGAGTGAGCTTTTGGGAAAATAGAGTTTTTTATAATATAATTATGCTTCTTTCTCGTTATTCTTTGTATTTATGGAATAACGAAAAGAATGAAGTGCAAAATAGATGCTTAATGTTCTAAACATCAAAAAGCCTTCAGCGACGTCAGTAGTTACCAACTTTGACACTTCGACAGGTGAAATAGGCACTTTTATAGAAATCGCTAATCTGCTGGGGAGTCTTTTTATGGTATAAGTTTAGCGTTAAGTTAGAACTTCCCTTAGAACATTGAATCGTAGTTAACATTCGAAAATAATGCGACGTCCTGTTCCGTAGAATAATGAAGCCTTTGCAAGTATTTGCGACAAATGTAAATAGCTTAAAACCATACACGGCGAGAACGCGATGATTATATGACACATGTACGCGCGTACAGCACCTTCGAGCAACGCTTATTAAAAATACCCTATAATATATCAATTGCCTTAGAAATACAGAAAATAACCCAGCTGAACAAAATTTGATTGACATAGTTTAAACTTTACCTTTGCTACTCCGTTCAATTATTCATGGGAATTGGTTTGAATATCTACTCTCATAGGGCGTTTCCAAGATATCGTCCACATGTTTTCTTGAATTTCCTAAGATGAAGAAAAGATAAAGTTGCTTAGTCCTAAGATTTTCAGCTTGGAGTTAATAATGATTTCTCAGCTCTTCTGTACAAACTGTCGTAAGTTGTTAATATTCAAAAAACCGCATGAGCTCTTGAGGGGACTGAATCGGCTAGCCAGACGCTCTAACCATTGAGCTACTAGAACTATGCAACGAAAATCGAGGGTGCACGTTTATGCATCTTTAAGTCGTTTATTCGCAATCACAAGCCCTATTGCGTCTTCCAGGAAACTAGCTGTTTAATTTATACATATTCTTGTATGTATACCAGTGCTTAACATACTCATTAATAATTCATAAACAAAGGACAAAAGAAATGAGTCCTAATTAGCATGCTGTAAATCGGATAATCATCGTGCTAGTTTGCATAAACCTTTCCTTCGATTACTCCGCGGCTAAAATTGCTTGAATCTCCAAAATAATTGGTAAACAGGGTTATTTAGATGCATGACTATTTTAAGCAATGGACAATATTCGCGATCGAACTGTATGGAATTTGCAACGGCTCGTCCTACTAATTACATATTTACACAAACCTTCAGCTCGCCTTGTAAATCTCATGCAACTAGTTTGACAGGTCATACTAGTATATCTATTACATATTTACACAAACCTTTCAAGCCTAGTTGTTGTGTAAAAAAGCATTTTTGAATTATATAAATACAAGAACAATGTTTTTGAAAAGCTAATGTAAATGCAATATATATAGGAATATTAAATTCGTCCTCACTTACGAATAAACTCAAAATATTAATTACAATTATATATAAATCCGTCAAATTTTACGTAACTATGAATAAAGGGCATTTCGCCCAATACCCAGCTATAACATTACTCAACAGAGCTCATGTAATATTTAAAAACATGCGTGATGAACAAGGTTTTATCCGATTTAAGACAGGAGACAATATAGCCGAGTGTTTTAGTTTTGATGAAATATGGTATTGCAAAAATTTTGTATAGTTTAAAAAACGACCATTTGGTAACTAAAGTTTCATGTAAAATACATCAGGAGAATTTTTTTCAGATATAAAATCACGGACATGGTACTGATTTCCTTTATGTTTTTCTTCATAAATTATATGACTTTTTAGGTAATATAAAATACAAAAACAAACTTACTTCTGGGTTGGAAAGTCAAAGAAAAAGACTAAAATAATTTACTGGCTTGCAAGCGGTGCGTTGATGGGAAATACTGTATCTCTCCCACAAGGTCCACAAATCCAAAACGTCCCCTGTTAAAATCAAAATAATATATACATTAGATATTTCTAGTTTAGATTCATTCCCTCCCGGGAACATTTTGAAGTCCTTTTGTTTCTTGATATCTTATCTCTTTCGAGATATTTGAGGTTGTTTGATATGCAAATTTAACACCTTGACGTCCACACGTGCATATTCGTTATCAGGGAAGATTACATATCTTTGCTATTATCAAACGAAAATCACGTAAAATGAAAAATTTAAATGTGTTTCTCCCAGCACACATGTAATTTGAAGTGATTTCGTTTGATTATAGCAAATATACAGACCTTACTCAAAAATGGCCGACGAATTAAGAAGCAGATATATTGGTTGAAGCTTTGCATGGAGATTAATAAATTAAATGTACAAACCGAGTATACTAGCCGAAAGCTAAAAATTTTAAATGAAACATGCAAGGTGAAACTCATAAATTGTGCACATTTAATGAATTAAAATTATTTTATATTATACCTATAAATTAGCCCCTATGAACTCGTTTTCATGTGGGAAATTCAAATGTTGTTTTTTTTACTTTAAAACGAGGTCATAAGAACTAATTTATACACACACAAAAGAATAAGGTCGATTTAAATTTTTTCTTTTAAATTCTTTTTAATTTTAAAAATGGCGGGAAATGGCATACTCTACACTTATTGAAATGGATTTCAAAAACTCATTAATAATTCATGAGGAAAATTCAAAAGAAATTAAAGTTTAATCAGTGTCTTTATATGTGATAAAGGATACCTCCTGATTTACATAAACTTTAGCTTTGATTTTCTCGGCTTAGACAAGGTTATTTTTCAAACTTACTACGCCAATGAACTTACCAAGTGGTTCGTTTTTGAAGCCGTTCAATAAACTCGCAGTTCGTGTTTTATCAGATATAAAAACAATCGGCTTCGCCTCGTGTCTTTATATCTGATAAAACACTCCTGCTCCGCTATGTCATAGACGTCAAATTTGTTTAATTTGCCTATCAAAACAAACTGAACTATCTCAACAAAGAAGAAAGGGAACGAGAAACTGCGAAAGCGGTTACTTTGTCATGCATTTTAAATGTTCTTTCAAATAAGACTGACTTAATATACGTTTCATGTGCACTTTAACAAAATTGAAAACTATAACTCTAAAAACCGTAAAAAGCGGTAGTCGTTTTCTACGAAAACTTATACAACATGTAAAACGACCAGACTTACATTATACTTAACAATTACTCGCCGAAGACGAGGTGAATATCAGTGAATAACCGAGAGGAAATAAATACACATTTTTGCATTTTTAGGAACAATATTTTCTTTGAAATTTTTAGTTTCCTCGTCTGTCGCATTGGCAAATTGGCTGGCGGCCATTTTCAATAAACGTTGTAGGTGATTACCGAGAATTAGTCCGAAGTAGCTCGATCAATCAGCTTGCGCGATTTTCTGTAATTCTGACATTTTCTGACATTCGGATTAATTAATCTGCGTCTGAAGATAGCGTTAAAAGGTTTTCGCGGGTTTTTCTTTGTTTATTAGTTATTCAAAGCGGTGTAAAGATATAAACTGACGTTTTGAACAAAAGTGCTTTATCAGATTGAGAAGAGTAAAAAAAAACATGGTAGGAGTTGAGATTCAATCCCTTAATTACAAAACCTAAAGATAAACATATACTCGCAAATAGCGTACGTTATATACTTATGTTTAGTACCCGTTCTTATTCGGTTTATTAAGTTCATGAAGCGGTCGCCATTTGAGCACGGGCAAATCTCAATAAAGAGATGCATGGGTCTCAATAAATCACTTTCTCCAGCGAATTTTCACATATTCGTGGTTCGCACAGTTCAGAGAGTATTAGGGACTTTAACGAGAAAACACAACGACTACGTGTTTAAACAATCTAATTTTATATCAAATATACATAAAGCTTTTTCAAATGCCTGCAGTCCCAAAAAAAATCTTCGCACCGTCGTGACGGTTGACAACGTAGAAAAAACATTTGTTAATGCTACGTTGTAAAGACAACGCGGAATTAACCGAGTCACTACAGAATTGAAGTCTTAAAAAAAACCCCAACATTAATCCGTTTTCAAACGAAAACGGAGACCTCCTAATGAAAACGTACCAAACGTTTTCCGTCCACACTATCGTTTTCGAATCGTTTTCGCCGTTTAGTAAAACGCTAAAAAGATATACAGAGGTATGAATGAATAGTTCTAGGTGACTGAAACCAAGATAACATAACCGTGACATCATCGTTTTCCAAAAGCTTCGTTTTTGCCGTGCACACTGGTGCAGAAAAACGGCGTCTTCGAATGTCTCCACTCATGTATATGCAAGGTCAATAACCTATATATTAACCGCGGCATGGTTAATTTATGCATAAATAAACTAATTAACGTAATTGATGAAATCAAAACGACTTTAAATTCTGAGCAATTTTATAGTCAGGCGCAAGACGACCGCAATAACCACACTAACCGGGGCGAATATAGCTAAATAAGAGCAGTATAGAATGCATCAAAGAACTTTGTCGCACAGCAAATTTAATAGTGAAACAACTGCTAATTAAGGAAACGCTATAGACGAAAAAAGCCCTGTATCGCTGGCTAAATATATGGCAAGACCGTAAAAGCTCGAATAGAAGCTCATGAAGCCCCTTAATTCTCGAATAAAGGACTCCCCCCGAGATATTTTCACGGAAATAAACGCTCAGCTCGAATAGTAGCGATCCCCTACTTTTCTCATAATCGTTTTGAAACCTGATTTTAAGAAAATGGCGCGGCTGTTTAATTTGTATCTCAAAAGCAATCTCGAACCCAGCGCCTGCGATCCTTTTGGCCACTACCAAGAATCAGAGGCTCTGGGAAACTCCGATAAAACTCGTCATCTGATTGGTTAGTTTAAAAACAGTAAAATTTCAAATAGTGTGCACGTTGCTAACTTGTTTCATCCATTTCTCGACGTTCTGTAACACATATTTATACACGACAGACCCAAAATATAATTGAACACGTGAAATAATTCAAAACAACAAAAATCCTGACAATTTACAAGTTAAAACTATTATTATTGTCGCTTCGTCGCCAAACAAACATCCATCGTCCTGACTCGTCTCGTAATTCTTCGCAGTTTCGTCTCAGAATTTTAAAATTATATTAGAAAATACAAGGTCGATGTAATTTAAGCCAAAATTCCTGGCAAAAAGTACAATTTCTTACCTGAGCGGCTGAGCCGATTACTGCCGAGTGCTGACGGCGACGCGGACATTTAAAACACACTCGTCAAATCGTCTGGTTGACGATTTTGAGAAAAGCGAAGAAAGGCCATTTGTATCGATTGTATTGTCGAGAGCTTTATTAAACATGTTGGGCCTTTTTTATCGATAAACGAATATTTTCCATTGGTCTTCGAACAAGCGAACGATCGTCGATGACTGTTACAAATTATAGGGAACTGGGAATAAAAACCCAATTTTGGGGTCTTTTTCATCGGAGTTTCCCAGAGCCTCCGTTCCTTGGTAAAGACCAAAAGGATCGCAGGCTCTGGGTACGAGATTGTCTCAAAAGAAGAAGGCCTTATATCCAATACAGGCCCTGCTCGAATAAAGGCTTCCCGTAAAGATCTCTTTGTTTTAAAAAATCGCCCGGAGCTCTTATTCAAGCGGTTACAGGTATTGCAGAAATGAATAGTAATTATGAGCATATATATTTACCTGAATTTTTCATGGTAATGATTTGTTTCAGCTTTGCTTCGTCCATCTGATATTTGATCAGTATACTCTGTCGGTTTATCTCTCTTGAACTCGGTGGGAAAGCCTCGCCATTACACTTTCTCATCTTCAATCCCTTCTTTATTGACTTGACACACAAACTATAGGATCGTCCACATGGAGATTTGGGTTGGTACCGTAGGTCGGTATGAGACTGAATTAAAGTCACTCTTAATCTGGCGCCGTCCGTGTTTTCAATTTCGCTTCACAATGTTGAACGCCAGCAGGCGATGTTTTCATGGCTTTTTGACAAAGTTCTGCCGACTCATGCAGAAGACATTTATCTTTTATCTACCTAACTGACTTCCCTAGACTTCTTCTTCGTCGACGAAAGAGCATAATTTGGAATAGATCAAATTCGCTCCCGAAATCTCGGTTATGTCAACAATCTATAAGAAAAATACGAAAAAAACTAGATTTTATTAGTATGCTGTGCAATGCTTAACGACAAAATTCGACAAGAAGTTTATAACCCATTGAAGATACATTACCTTTCAAGACAACCTGAAGGGCTAGGATATGCAATCACATACTGTTTCCTGAGAACATAGTTAGATGGAAGTGGCAAGCGAATGAATAAAACCCCAAGCCACGCTACGCCTACATGCATGCTACGCTTGGTTAGTCGCATATTAATGAGATTTTCTTTGTTTGGGCTATTAATGACTTCGGCAAGACTTTCCTGGTTTTTTAATTGACAGTTTAATGCTTGATGGCCCTGAGGGTGTTCATATTATCCCGGTAAGCGGGCTGGCCCGGTAAGCGGGACGAAGTCTTGTGGTAGTTTTCATCCCGCCTAGCGAGGTGAAATCATGAATAAAATTAGCTTGTCTGACGATCCGTGACTAGAGATCACAATTTTGTCGTATTGCACAGGTTTGTTTGCTTCAAAATCAATCCTTTTATTATACAATTGAGATTTATATTACAATAAACAATAAAACCTTCAACTATCCTTTGATTCTATCAAAGAGAACTAACTTTTTTCCCATAACGACTTCATCCCGGTATTTATAATAAAGCGGGATGATGTGTTCATATGGGAAAACTTCATCCCGCCTACCAAGATTCGCCAAGCGGGCCAGCCCGGTTTCTCATAAGAACACAAAACGAAATTTTAATAGGGAAATATATATATATAAAGTATAATAGGCCAAGTATATAGACAAAAACCCAAAACAACGAAGAAAAATTTGTCTTTTTCTGTCTTCGATTTTAATAATTAGATAAAAACATTCTCAAGTCCCAGAAGAGAGCAATTTGCTTTGTTTTTGTCTTGATCTTAATTGTTTATGTTGGAAGTTAAAACTAACAATTAATTAAATTGCCTTTTTGACTCTCCAACAATCGTCACACGTTTTGAAACGTCGGCATTAACTATTTTGTTTTTTATAATAGGCGGTTTCCTTTATGATTTTACATAGTTGTCCCTTCACCGCACTGCCTAAACATGTATTATTTAAGCTTGGTTTTAAGCATAAAGACTCTTATGGCAGCCATGCTCCAACATAAAGTACCGACATAAGACTACGTTTACACGGTAATGGACGAATGTGAAACTGAGTGCTCGAATTTGTGCGGTATTATACTGCCTGTTTACACGTAGTCGTGCACTGTCCAATCTCTGAGCTACAATCAATACATAAAGGAGGTATAGATTGCCGACTCGGTTCTGGAGACAGACCCTGGTCGAGCCCACTATGGGGAATAATATTAGAAAACAAGATCTCTCCGGCCTTATTGGCAACAATAACAAATGATGCAATCTTTGCATTTCATAATTTTACACTCTGTATATATCTGATTAATGTATATATAGGATTAAGTATAGTATTGTACATAGTTTTTATTTAAATAATTAAGTATCTTAAATAGTGTCCCCAATTAGTCTGTTAAGGCTAAATACAATAGACACTTCAATAAAGTTATTATTATTATTATTATTATTATTATTATTATTATTATTATTATTATTATTATTATTATCCAAGATGGCGGCTCAACCGGGCAAAAGCTCAAGTGACTCTAACGGGACAAGTCACTTTGAATGACTCTCAAGAAAAACTAACTGTAAAGAATTGTTTCAAGCCTGTCAAGAACCTCGACAACATCAGTATGTTCGGAAAAAAATATTAGTCTCAATTCGTAATGTCCAAATTTTGGATCAGTTAAATAGATATATTTTCAGCGATGGAACTTCTTGGCTTTTATTTCACTCGTTTTTTAGCTTAAATTCCCTTAAGATAACCTGAGTGTATTGTATGAATACTTTTGTTAACTAAAGATACTTTTGTTTATTGTTGATGTAGATTGCCAAATTCAGCAAAACACTGCCCCACGACTGGTCATTAACTCTGGTGAATGGCTTTAATTGCCAACCAAAACTATCAAAAACACTTCTGTCTTGAATGTATTCTTCTTTTCTGTTAATTCAAAGCAGTAATTTTCTCAAAAAAGCTCCCTCTTGGGTTTCGCCAACTTGGTCATTTCAGCCACCATCTTGGTTTTGCCTGGTGAGCCACCTTTTTGGAGCTCTACAATGAGTCCACAACTATACCTCAGGACTATATCTATGGTCCAATCTCATACCCATCTGGAGCCTTCAACGTGCACAAATGAAGGCTCTAGGATAATACATTACCAGAAAGTATTTTGATTGAAATATAGTAAGGTTTGAGTACTGCCGAAAATATGGAACATAGTTTCTAATGTTTCGAGTGAAGACCCTGATGAAGGGATCTTTGTTCCCAGTATTTCTGGGTAATGTGACCAGGTGATGCCAGGACCTTTTCCTGCCCTCTCAATTTTAAAAAGGCCCTGGGAACGAGGTTGACATGAAGTATAGACCCCTAAATTCCCCTCATAGGGACAGATCATTGATTGAGTCTGAGTACAAGATTAGTCTACAATTCATCCTGTACCTTTTTATACACCAGCATATCCTCTCATGGATTATCCATGAGATTCAGGATAATCCTGAATATTAAAGAAATTAAATCCCCCCCCCCAACCCCCCCCCCCCCCCCCTGACTTCCACCTGTAAACCTGACCCTAAACCTAACCACAACGCCTCCCCACAGCAACCCTAAATCTAACCACAACACCCCATGGCTCTAAACCTAACCACAACCCTCTGGTGTAAAAAAATAATAATTGCTGCCGAGCGTCAGCGAGGCAGCACACTATGCCTGACATTAGTTTTGGGTGCCCTATGTCCTTACTCATGCCCAGTTCATTTGCCGAGCTATGTATGTTTGGATGTTCGCATATTGCACAATCCGTACTTCATTGATGTGAGGCAGCTGTATTCGCAGGCTAGGGGTTCAAAGCTTCAAGTTCAATTTTGGAAGGTTCAATTCAAGCAGTTTTAATATCTTCTTCCTCGAAGGAAAATTCATGGTAAGATCAAAACATCATGTCTTTTAAAATATTTGCTTATGGAAGTATTCATTTATAAGGTATTAAGGCCATCACTGATTCAGTGGTCTTTCAAGGAGACAATATGTACATGAATGCTTTTGAGAATGAACCATTTGTTTTAACTTGATAGTTTTTTAATATTTGAACATGATATTAAAGTAATTTAAAGATTTTAAGCTACAAGCTTGTGGGGTCGTGCCATTTTATACGGACTGTTGTTCTAGGCATCGATTTGACGCTGTCAGTATGTCGGCTTAGAACATATTTTATTAGCTTGTACAAATTCTGCAAATTAATCTGATGGACTCCATGGTGCGCATTGCTGTGCAGTTTTTTTATCTCTATATTTGTCATAAATGTCATAAACGGGTGGAGTGGGTACACTTGGGTGGAGTGGGTAAACTCAAGTGGAGTGGGCAAACTTGAGTGGAGTGGGCAAACTTGGGTGGAGTGGGTAAACTCAGGTGGAGTGGGCAAACTCAAGTGGAGTGGGGAAACTTGGGTGGAGTGGGCAAACTCGGGTGGAGTGGGCAAACTCGGGTGGAGTGGGTAAACTCGGGTGTAGTGGGCAAACTTGGGTGTAGTGGGCAAACTCGAGTGGAGTGGGCAAACTCGAGTGGAGTGGGCAAACTTGAGTGGAGTTGGCAAACTCGGGTGGAGTAGGCAAACTTGAGCACACCCCACCTGACCCAGGCTTCTTGTTATGTGTTTGCATGCAAACTTATTCACATGAAAAAATATTGTGTTCATTCATATACCTGAGATATAAGAATTCAAATCAAATAGAACTCTATTAGAGTTGTGTTGCTTCTAACTCTGTTGAATTCTAAAAACATATTTTACAAGAAAGTTGAAAAACTCGCAGAAATATGTGCCTCTGAGTCAGTAATTTTGGCCACCATGCAGTGTAGATCCCTCCCTCCCCCATGCACTTCACTGGACCCTCAACGCACTGTTAGTATAATCAAAATACATTGGCCAACGTTGTGTTTGCCAGAGAACAATATAACCTTACCTGTAAAACATAACATAATAATTCGAAATAGCATGGTATATATCATGCAATTTTCTGGGTCATCTTGGATTCTTGGGTCGTCTGCCTTTAACAAACACCATAAAGCCTGATCAGAAACCTGGTTTACCGTCTAGCTGATACGTTAACCTGACCCACTGACATGTTTAACCCGCGTAACTGATAGAACAGCTCAAGGGAGCACACCAGACTGACCTGTATTTCTTCTTCAGTTCTTTGACTTTGTTCGGCGTTCCTTCATTTATATTCAGCCATCTTGAATAATGCGGTATATATCATTAGCGTATCGCAGGCGCGGGCTACGGTGCAACGACGAAGGTAGCCTGGTAACCACTAAAGATTTCTGCTTTCCTATTGGTTAAAATTTCGCGCGTTTTTAGTGACTATGAGTGAAATAGCCTGGTTCCCTGGCCCAATTTCAAAAGAAATAAGGGCCAGGTAACCACTAATCTCATTCTCGCGTCATCAGGGCTAAATCCACTTATGACGATTGCAATTTCACTCATAGCCACTAAAAACGCGCGAAATTTCAACCAATCGGAAAGCAGAAGTCTTTAGTGGTTACCTGGCCCATATTCTTTGATTGGGCCAGGGTACCAGGCTATGAGTGAAACTGCAATCGTCATAAGTGGATTTAGCCCTGATGACGCGAGAATGAGATTAGTGGTTACCTGGCCCATATTTCGTTTGAAATTGGGCCAGGGTACCAGGCTACGACGAAGGACGAAGGATTAAACCCGAGACCCGAGCAACACCGAGCGTTTACGACCGCGGAGAAAGGATATTATACAGCATCATAAGAGAAAACGAAGGGAGTGAAACCGTCACGTGATGGAGTATTGACCAATGGAGATGCCTAGCCCTTGATCTGTCAACATGTCGGAAGTGATCAATCGCGCGAGGTAAGTTTAAGAAACGTTCATAAGTTGCCAGAAGTTACATTTCATGACCCAGCCGTCTCAGCGTTTTCTGATATTTTTCATTGTTCTCGAGTGTTTGTAAAACATGAGAAAATAATGAAAATCACGAGGCTGCAGGCCAAGTGATTTTTATTGTTTTCCCGGAAATGGAGTATATTAGTAACCCGATGGTCTCATGCTGAATTTATAATTAAGAAATGTGGTAATAAACGTTTTTTGCTTGTGCCGTTTATTATCTGATTTCTTAATTATGAATTCAGTCTGCGCGACCTTTACCGCGTTTCAAAACTGATGCACATGACCAAATAGTTTTCTCTGATTGGCTAATTAGCTGATGAATTATTGAGTTTGAGAAATTATTATACCGAATTAATTCAAAGGAAGCGTGCAAGTGTGTTTCGCCGACAACACCAAACACAACCTCGTACCCAGGGCATTTTGCCTCCACGTTAGGAGGTCGGCGAAAATGGCCCTGGCATCGGCTGGTCGATTCTATAATCTGATTGGCCGGTTTAAGGACTGATTAATATTCAGATAGAGTATAATCTATTTATGAAAATTTGAATTGCAATAGATCCACTCTGCAAAGTTTACCCAAAGAATGGAACGATAGTGTTGATCAAAATCAAGAACAATATTAGATATATGTTTGTTCATGACCTTTACATGTATCCTGGATAATCGTGGGGAGTATCATGATAAATAATGCTAGCCAGTTGCTTTTATGATAAAGGGTTGACATGAGTGAGTCGGCAGAGCGTTAAATATTTCTCATTTATTATTCATTTATACGTATTATACAAAAACAAAACACAAAGACCGTATAAATTTTCTTGCCATAACACCCCAAAATTCTGGGTGTCACGTGACCAGCCGATGCCAGGACCATTTTCGCCGACCTTCCGACGTGGAGGCAAAATGCCCTGGGTACGAGGTTGCACCAAACAGGTAGATTTTGAAGTAGTAAACTTCTAGCTAAGGGGCTACCAATCGAGCTACGGTTAATGTTAACCTGGTAAGTTTACCCCCCGGAAAGTTTACACTATCTATCGTGTGAATTTTCGCCACTCATCACAATACTGCAAAGTTTCTGTGAAACTTTGCACTAATGATCCTTAGTATAATTTCATAGTGGAAAAGAGGCTTTCCAGCTTTCTGATTGGTCCGCTCAGCGGTGAATCTGAGGTGATAGTCACCGCCTAGCGCGGTGACTATCGCATCACAAGAAATTGTTCTTCAAAAGTAGTTTTGGAAAAGAGACTGGTACTTATTCAACACTGCACTGACTTTACTCGTTTCAGTCTCCCCCTCGGAGTTGTCATTTTGAAGTATGAGATTTTAGAATTTGTTGGTCCATTGAACTGTTGATTATTTTTTTTCAAAATGGGGTCTGTAGTTTTTGAGACAAACAAAAGAGCATAATACTGAAAACATTTATCACTGAGATGTTGTACATATCAAATATCGTGAAAACAAAACTTTATAAAGGTAAGGAAGTATATTTTCTATAATTCTTCGTATTTTTTGTATGTTTTGGCTAGGTTTTGGTCGTAGCGATGTGGCGAAAACTTCGTCATGAGTGAAGAACATAAGATTGAACATGAATTAAGTGCAAAAAAGCCATAACACAGGATCCAAAACACCAGAATAAAAGTATTTTTAGCATATATTTGAATGTATGTACAAGTTCAATTCCAAAGTAGGATGTTGTTTACTCTTTTTTTGAAATTATTTACTGACAAAGACTGTGGCTTGCTAGCATCGTCTGTGAATAAACAGAATCACCACTGTTAAAATGAAAGCAGTTGTTTAAAAGTTTTTGTTTCAACGTGATTGGTTTTTTATCAACCTCTGAAATTATACTAAAACAATTAGTCACCTCAGTCTCGGTGACTATCGGTGTATTTACCTCGCCGCTTCGCGGCGAGGTAAATATTCACCGATAGTCACCTCGACTTCGGTGACTAATTGTTAAATAGACCTTATTCCAAAATGGCCGCCGAATCAGAATTCTTTTACGTGCACATAAATTAGCCCTTATGACCTCGTTTTAAAGTAAAAATTCTTTTGAATTTCCCACATGAAAACGAGTTCATAAGGGCTAATTTATATGTATATAAGAGAATTTTAATTCGGCGATCATTTTGGAATAAGGTCTATTCTAACGTAAAACAAAACATTTGTACATTCTTAACGTAAATTGAAGTTCATAATTGACTGTACCGAAAAAGATGGCGTCTTTACATTTAACCACAATCCTTTGGCTGATTTGATGTCGGAAAGCATTATGGTTAAATGTACCGCCGCCATCTTTTTCGGTACCGTCAATTCTTAGCCACTATTTCCCGCGCAATAGACTAGAAGGCTAGCAAATACAGCGCAAACGTCTACAACAACATCCTTAATACAATATAATTTTTCTTACACAACAAAGAAAATAGTTTATAGTCCCAAAAGTATAATCCTAACATCGCCCCCGTTCTACATACGCTATTCATATCTTTTTCACGTCTTCAGGACGGCGTTCACTCGTGAAACGAGATGTTAGTCGAGTTTGACTTAAAACTACGAGACAAAATCCTTTTAGAATTCGAACTCTAAAGCTGGATGTCGAAAACCACATTAAGTACTCAATATTACGTAAATGATTTGTGGTTTCTGCGAGATACTGAAAGTTAACAGACGTTTGGTGTACGTTCGTCAAGCTCAATTACCCAGAAAAGATTTTTGAGACCCCAGACCGAAACTGCGACCTTCTAAAGACCGGTTAGACGCTCTAACCATTGAGCCACTGAGGCTCAGATGGTGAGCTAAGGTTGCAAATTCATAGTCATATGCGCTCCTAAGTGGTAGCATTTGCATACGAGATGTAGTTAAACGTATACATGTGGTGCATGTGGTACGTTTTTTCGATCATGCGCAGAACGGACTGAACACCATCTTGAAGTTTAGATTGCCGTCGTCCTAGCGCTTGCTTAAGGCTGTTTTCCACTAAGCGATATTTTTCGAGCGAAACGACATTTTGCTTTTGTCTTGGCTAACGACATTTTGCTTTTGAGAGCTTACGAGACAAAAGAAAATGTCGCTTTGTACGACATATTTTCGCCTAGTGCATGGCAATCCAGCCTTAAGCTCCCTAATCCCCGAGTTATTTAGTTGAAGTGCCCATAACCTCGATAATTAATAAAGTCTTATTTGGAAGAACTTTTAAAATGATAAAGTAACTTCTTTGGAAGATTTTCCCTTTGTTTTTGAGATATTTCATTTTGTTTGAAATGCAAATGTCCGGAATTTACGTCACACATGCATGACTTATCGAAGAAGTTTGTGTATCTCTTTCATTCTCGAACGAAATCCTTTAAAATCGAGAAGTTTGGTGTTGTTGGAGAAACACGCACACATGTTATTCATACTTTAGTGTTTTATTTGATGAACGCAAAGTTATATAAAATTCTCTGACAAGTCATTATGCATAAGTGATGTAAATTCCGGACATTTGCATGTCAAACAAAATGAAATATCCTAAAAGCAAAGCGAAAATCTTCCAAAAAAGTTACTTTATCATTTTTAAAAGTTCTTCCAAAATAAGACAATAAAAACTGTCGAAGTTAGGGGCACCTTAATAGTTCCACGACTACGATGCTGAAAAACCAAGGACGCTTAAATAACCACGACAGGTTACTTTCTGAATCTTTATTTATCTCTCAAATGCATTGGTTTAGTTGGAACTGTAGAAATAGCAAACATTCCCAGACCAAGACTAACCTAGCCACTAAAACAAAATTTTACGAGCACTAATATGTCGTAATTATGCTATATGTGGCATCAAACTACTTTAACTGAATTACGTATATGTAACTGTATAACAAAGACAACTATACTAAACTTACCGAAACCTTGTAAGACATGCAGGAAACAACATGCAGTTATTCCAAGTAAGTATGTTTAGAGTTTGAAGTTGCAGTTCGTATGCAGTTACTTGGCTTACACTGAAGAGTGACATCAATTAAGCCTTAAATAAACCTAACGGTTTGGAAACTGACAAGACCAGCAAAATTAAACTTAAGAAAGCAAACTACATGTTTCGTAACATCTGTAATGTTACTACGAGTAACGTTTGCTAAAATCTCAATGCAAGTGTTCAAGACGGTCTGGACAAACCTTATAAGTAATATCATTGATTTGGCGTGCTCCATCGACTTATGAAAGCACGACAGTTATAGGTGAAATATCAAGTGAGGTTTAAATTACTTCTCTATCAATAGTAAAGTTTAAACTATATACAATTTTGTTTCAGCGGGTTTGTTAACTTTAAACAAAGTCGACACTTCAGCGGTATCTCCCCAAACAAATTAAACTATCGTTCAAACGGC
This sequence comes from Paragorgia papillata, assembly GCA_035771165.1. NCBI lineage: Eukaryota > Metazoa > Cnidaria > Anthozoa > Scleralcyonacea > Coralliidae > Paragorgia > Paragorgia papillata. The sequence continues at coordinate 24,540 of JAWNZC010000361.1, forward strand.
TTATGCGCATAATGTGTCGTAGAATCGCGCTCTCGCAACAGACGTATGTCAGCCATTTGTTACTTAGCGCTTGTGTTAACAAAATGAATATTTTAGTAAAACTTTAGACTTTAAATGGTTACCAACTGAAAAAGTGAAAAGTGTTAATATTGACGAGTTAAGGAGTTCACGACAGTCACTCGAGTATTAGAAGCGAATCTAACGTTCAAATTTTCATGATCAATGAGTCAAAGACAATGAATATTAGAGAATGTTTTCTTAAGTTCATTTGCATTGAGTCCGATTCATGAAAAGTTAAATTTATTTTAAACACATTTTAACCCTTTTCATGAACATTGTTGTTGTGGAACAACTTTATCTTTTTATTGTGTCTAACTCAAGATGATTTTACTCGTCGAAGGAAACGTCTCGAAAAGCCATTCATATAAAGGGTTAAAGTTGTCTCTCTCGTTTAAACAAACATTGATAAATTATATATCCATATTATACCGTCAGTAGTTTCTAGACTATTTATTTTGTAGCTGGTTTCGTTCTCTCTAAAACTGGTTGCATTGCTTAAACATTAAGTCTCTCTGTATTTGCATCACATCAGAAGATCTTGACGCTATTATCGCTTTTGTTGATGTACGCATGCACATATTACACATTTGACTGATCCTTGATATATTGAACCTATATGGTTCGAACATGGTGTATGCAATATGTAGCAAACAGGTATTTTAAATGCCCTGCTCGTTTCATGGCAAACCTTGACGTTTTGTACCCTTCGAATCCCTACTATCAATCCCTGAATTGGATATCAAGCCTATGGCACAAACGTGGTGTATGCGATATGAGGCAAAAACTATAGGTATTTTAAACGCCTTTCTCTTTCCATGACTAATAACATAGAGGGCAAAATTAATCGAATATGATTGGCTAATGAAGAGGGCATTTTTTGTAATTCAGGGCAAAATTACTTGCACTTGATTGGTTCCTTGATCAGCAGTTCTTGCACGTGATTGGTCGCAAGGTTACTTAGCAACAGTGAACCTCGGAGGACTGACCTTTTTCCAACAAATCTGCAAGGTTTTTCCGTCTGAAAATGCGTTTTTGTGAACTAATTTAAACTATTGAAGGTATAAACTATTACTGAAAATGAATACACTAGAAAATTTACGAACTTTTGCCTGTGTTTACAAAAAGAAAGCAATAGGTACAGCGATAGAGCGAGGGAAATTTGGAATGTTGCCGAGCACCAACCAGCGTGAAAAGGTACATGTACTTTGACATTTTCTGGACATAATATAGCTCTTGAATAATTTTGCCCGCTATATTACTAACACCTAATCGCACGAGTTCTCGTAAAATTAAGGTTTTATATCACTCGTGTTTTCAAAATCTTACAAATGTAAGAAATGTAATCTTGTAAAATTTGGAAAATACTCATGAAATTAAACCTTAATTTCCTCGGCCCCATGCGATTACCTATACAAATTTTGACGTTTTTATTTCTTGTTGTTGCACGTATTTACTACTTATTGACCGAGCGCGAGGTCTGTACTAGTGAAATATCGGACAGACGTTTTTAGTACGGACCGAGAGAGGGCAGCGCGAGCCGAATGTTGTGAACATTCTGTGAAAATTCAACAAATTGTTAGGCTCGGATTCGCCACCATCTTTCTTACGAACTAAACCAAAATGGCAGATGTTTTTCTATTTTTAAAGTACTTTCTCTTTAGCTAAAAATAGCCTTTTTCAATTACTTTCGTTTGACATATTGCTCAAGGTTGTGCATTACAGTAGTTTACAGAATAAAAAAGGATTAAGCCATTTGAAATACTATAATACTTGTGAGAAGTAAATGTTGTATTACGAACGTTACCAACATTTTGGACATTTAAAAAAGTTTCACAAAACACGGGAACTTGAACTTTATACATCAAATGAAAGCCAACCAGTACTTCCAGAGTTATAACGGTTTTCCCAAACTTAAAAATCGACGATTGCCCGGTTCCACTTTTTTGCTGACTCCGCATTTTGAAGTTCAAGTCGCTGTAACTTTGGAACTAGTGGTTCCATTTCAAATGTGTAACTCGACAAGCTGAGTCTTTTTGGTTAATATAACAGTCAGAAAAGGTTTAAACTTAAGGAGATATTGTAACTTTTTACGTTAAAAAATCAATTATGACGTCATTTCTCCATGGTGGTCTTATGCAAAAAAATCATGGCTCATGTTGAATTTTAGTAAATTTCTAAAAGTTGATCATTCGAACCTTTAATCATTGCTGAATCTGAATATCAAGTTTTTATTGCTATATCGTACATATAAATGCTTCAAAACAGACGAATTCCAACGCCACCCGAGTTTTTAACCATAGCAACGCAATAGCAACGAGTTTTTGTTTTTTTTCCCAATTGTTATGAAAATTTTGCCTCTATTTGACTTCTGTTATCACGAAGTACCTCCTTAAATTCTCCAATAACCGCTGGATAGCCCTGTCGTCAAAACAACTGTGAAACGTTCACGAGGGGCGAATTTGGTGAATAGAAAAGTGAATCTTAGCTCTTGATTTCGGTGTGATTACTGGTTGTTTTTATCATTTTGTGATTGTTACTTATTACTATCATGGGGAAACCGAAGAAAACCAAGCCACGAAAGAGAAAATTCTATGGCAATAGGTTCTCAAATGCTAAGAAATCTGACGATGTTCAATCGAAGCGTCCTCGTGCTACAGATGAATTCTCGCCACCAGTGTCTGCTTCTGCAAGGAAAATTCCCGTGCCTGCTCAACGAACGGCCAGCCAAACTTGCAGCCAAACTTGCGGAGATACATCGTCGCCTAGTATCAGTGGATATCGTCTGGTTGATATGTCTGTTCTGTCTAAATTATTTTTTCAAATGCCGTGCAATGATTGTGGTGAGAATAGACTTCTGTTCATGGAGGAAGCAACGAAGAGAAAGGGTTGTGCATCTTTTCTTCGTCTTGTCTGTGAGAATTGTGGATGGAAATATTGTTTTTATACCTCTGAGAAAGTCAATAATTTCTTTGAGGTTAATCGTCGCTTTGTGTATGCCATGAGAAGCATAGGTAAAGGAGAAAGTGCAGCTAAACGTTTTTGTGACTTGATGGACATGCCTTCTCAGCCAAAACCAAATGCTTATAACCAGCACAAGCAAGCATTATTGAAAGCTGCAAAAAAAGTCAATAATGATACCATGGTTCAGGCTACAAGTGAACTACATAATTTGAAAGGTGAAGATGGAAATGGTATCACTGAAGGTGGTGTTTCTTGCGATGGATCATGGCAACGAAGAGGATATTCTTCACTGAATGGATTGGTAACTGCCATATCGATAGACACTGGCAAATGCTTGGACGTTGAAGTGCTAAGCAAAGTTTGCCATGCTTGCAAAAAAAGAGAAAAAGAACCAGACTCTGAGGAGAAACGTTTGTGGAAAGAAGACCATCAATTTAATTGCAAAGCCAACTATGCAGGATCAGCCGCTGCCATGGAAGTGAAGGGTGTAAAGAGAATATTTGAACGAAGTAAAGAGAAGAACAAGATGAGGTACACCGAGTATTATGGTGATGGTGATTGTAAGGGGTTTGACGAGGTGGCGAATGTATATGCAGAAGAGAAAGTTGTGGTGATAAAGAAAGAGGGCATTGGACATGTACAGAAACGAGTGGGGATAGCATTGAGAAAAAAGAAGAAGGAAAAGAAATGGCTTGGTGGCAAAGGAAAGTTGACCGATTCGCTAATCAACAAACTCCAAAACTATTATGGAATTGCAATACGAAGTAATACTGGTGGTGTTGCAGAAATGAAGAAAGCTACTCTAGCTAGTTTCTTCCATTGTATCTCCTCCAATAAGAGATGTCTTCATAATAATTGCCCTGAAGGATCTGACAGCTGCTGTGGATACAAGAGAGACCTCGCCAATGGAACCACACTGTACAAAACTGGTACTGGTCTGCCCGATCAGGTGATTGCCGAAATAAAACCTATTTATACCAGACTCACAGACAGTGCCTTACTTGAGAAGTGTTTGCATGCCAAGACCCAAAATGCAAATGAGTGTCTAAACGGGATGATTTGGGAGAGAATTCCAAAGGAAGGGTTTGTTGGTGCCGACACCCTACAGTTAGGAGTCCATGATGTTGTGGCCCATTTCAATATTGGAAACAAAGCCTCACTTGACATTTTGAAGGAGCAGAGTATATCAACCCAGGCATATTCTGCACCAAAGGAATGGACATGGCTGACCATCTAAGAGTGCGCAAGGCTGAGTACAAAGCTACAGATGCAAACAAGACGCGAAGGCGGTCAAGGCCTCTGTATTCGGCGTTCGGTATGTGCGTTTGAGCAATTATACATTAATCTTTACGAAAACCACTTTAGTTATATCAAAGACATTAGTCATTACTGTAATTGTTTTGTTTGTTCAAAATGTGATACACCGTACCGTTTGTTGCGACACGAACAAACTTGCGACGTCAATGTCAAGCACAAATTTCCCGGTCGCATGTATCAAGTTAAGAAGACTATCTTTGAAGAGCTTGAAGATATGGGTTTTGACTTCGAAAACAATGATAAATTTTGTCCGTATTTTGCGACCTGGGATTTGGAGAGTTTCCAAACAAATGTTAGATATGAGTCAGAGGCTAGACTGCAATGGCTTTCGGAACATATTCCGGCCTCAATTTCAGTCGCTAGCAACATTCCCGGTTACGAGAAGGCACAATGCTTCGTAACAACCGGTGACGCAAAGCAATTAGTTGGAGACTTTGTCAGGCATCTTTTTAAAATCAGTGATACAAGTTATCGCTTTTTGAAGGAGAAGTTCGAAATCGTTTTCTCCGAATTGGATGTCGTGGTCAACAATTTACCGGAAGAGGACGATAAGGGAAAAGAGCAACTTATAAAACTAGGCAAAAAGTTCGATTGTTTTCTGAAAGAAATGCCAGTAATTGGTTTCAACTCTTCTCGTTATGATATCAACGTTATCAAACAGTTTTTGTTTAAAGATCTCCACACTGTCGAAGTAGAGGAAAACGAAGGACAAGGTTTCGGGTTTGTTGTTAAGCGGAACAATGCCTATATGTGTTTGAAAACAGACCGTCTTAAATTTTTATATATTTGTAACTATTTGGCACCAGGTTACAGTTACGACCAGTTTTTAAAAGCATATGAATGCCGTGGTCAAAAGGTTTTTTTTTCCTTACGAATGGTTCGACGAGGTTGAAAAACTCGATTTTACTTCCCTACCTCCTCACGAATCATTCTTTAGCGATCTTCGCAACACAAATATCACTTTGGAACAGTATGCGTATTTTCAGTCTGTTTGGTTTGAGCACGACATGCAAACGTTTCGGGAATATCTAGTGTGGTATAACAATTTGGATGTAGAACGTTCGTAGAAGCAATCGAAAAGATGTTCCAATTTTACCAACCAACCAAAACAGTTAGACTTATTCAAAGATGGTATATCTGTGCCGGGATTAGTAATGGAGTTTCTTTTCTCTGGCTTAGAAGCTAACACCTATTTTAGTTTGTTTCAAGAGCGCGATAAAGACCTGTATTACGAGTTTAAAAGCAATATTGTCGGTGGCCCGTCCATTATTTTTAACCGGTGCCACAAGAAGGACAAAACGTTTATCCGAGGTGGGAAACCTTGTAAGCGGGTGTGGGGTGCGGATGCGAATGCCCTGTACCTTTGGGCACTAGCTCAGAAAATACCATGTGGGTATTACGTAAGGAGGAGCAAGGAGAATAACTTTAAAAGACAAGAATATTTCAATAAATGTAGTATTGAGTGGATGGATTTCATGTTTCGTGACGGTCTGAATTTCGCTCACAGTCATAACCGAGGAGAGCAGCGCATAGGCCGATATCTCGTTGACGGATTTGACGCAACAAATAAAACGATATATGAATATAATTGGTGTTATACTGGCATGGTCATATGTGCGAACTTAACCAGAAGGAGTTTAACGACAGGTGTGGTGTATCGCGTTCTTTTTGAACGAACTGCGGAGCGAAAGAGGTATTTGGAAGAGCGCGGATTTACGGTAATTGACATTTGGGAATGCGCCTACAAAAGCATGCGAAACAAGGACGAGGATCTGATAGCATTTCGAGAAGGTTACGAGCAAGGGTTAGATTGTAGGACGGCCATGTCGGTTTCGGATGTACTTTCGCTTAACAGAACCGACCAAATGCTTGGCGTTATTCGGTGGTGCGATATTCGGGTGCCGGAGGACGAAAAAGAGAAGTTTTCTGAGATGTGTCCGATTTTTAAAAACGCTGACATACCATTCGAAGCCCTCGGAGAACATATGCAAAATTCTGTCCTTGCAAATAAACTAAACCAAAAACCGAGAAGAGGGTTAATTGGTAGTATGGTCGCCAACAACATTTTGTTGACAACACCTCTCGTGCGTTGGTATATAAAACACGGCCTTGAGATCACAGAGGTGTATGAAGTGATAGAATATGTTGCAAACGATTGTTTCAAAAGTTTCGCCGATGATGTGAGCGACGCGCGACGCAAGGGGGATCGTGATCCATCCACAGCAATTATTGCCGAAACGATGAAATTGCTAGGAAATTCTGGCTACGGCAGCACGTTGACCAACAGGGAGAAACATCTGGATATTAAATAATGCGATGAGTCGGCCATCATGGCTTAACAGTGAACGACCCACACACTTTCGAAAACTTGATATCCTTTCCGAGGACTATTATGAGATAAGTAAAACTAAGAAATCGATCAAAATGGATTTACCAATCCAAATAGTTTTTTTCGTATACCAATACGCCAAGCTCCGTATGCTCGAATTCTATTACGATTTTTTGGACAGATTCCTTGACCGCTCCGATTTTGAGTACTGCGAAATGGATACTTACTCCGCCTACGTTGCGCTTGCAGGTGAAAGCGTTGACGCTCTGGTCAAACCCGAGCTCCGTGCTGAATATGATCGCGAAAAATTTAATTGGTTTCCGCGGGACCACAATGCAGATGTTAGAGCTTTCGACAAGCGCACACCTCGTTTGTTCGAAACAGAATTTGAAGGGGACGGAATAATAGGGTTAAGTAGGAAAATGTATTTCTGCTTCAACGCTACCAAGACGAAGTATTCGTGTAAGGGGGTAAATAAGGGTAGGAATTACATTGTCGACAAAGACACCTATTTGCGTGTTCTTCAGACGAAAGCAACGGGTGCCGCGACTAACAGAGGTTTTCGCGTAAGGGGCAATAAGGTATTCACTTATATACACAAGTGAAAAACGCGTTCACATATTCTTATGGAAAACGAAAGGTCCTAGCAGATGGTATAAGCACCACTTATTTAGATATTTAGATATGGGTTCACGTTAAGGGAAAAGTTACTTCGCTGGCCTAATTTAAATTATCATAATTTAAAGTATAAGTTTTAGGTTTAAATTGATCTAGGTTATAACTAGGATTAGAGTGAGGGTTAATATCACTAAAATGGTTAAACCTGCATTACGCAATATCACTGTGAGATCGGCGAAATAACCTCTTCCTTGGCCTTGTGCACGCCGGGTTAACCCGCTCGTCAGACTATTGTGTGTTGTGACAAGCAAAGATTTAGTGTGTTGAAAATAATATAAGAAAGCTTGTTTTACTATCGTGTGTTGTGACAAGCAAAGATTTAATGTGTAATATTGTTATGTCTTAAGTTTATTAGACTTAACGAGCATTTCGTGTTGAATTTACTTTCATGTGTTGTGAAAGGCAAAAATTTAGCCTGTGTAATATTAATAAGACAACGACAGATTGTTGTTATAGCAAAACATTTTTTTTATTGTAAATAAAACCACTTTTATCAATTTACACACGTGTCGAGTATTTTGCAATGGCTTTCTGACTAGACCCTCGAGGCCCTGACAAGGTGAAATGTTTTCTTACAAACTTAGCGACTAAGTGATCATTGTTTACAATATTTCTGGTGAATTTGTGCACTAGAGCACTCATATTTAATTTTCAACACCGATAGACTAAGTAATAAATACAATATTGACCGCACACATTGGAAAACGGCGACTGTAATGTTCGGTTATTATATGTCCATTGGGAACAGTTTCTATCAAGGAAAGTTTTTTTCAAAGGAACTTTTTCAGGACTCGGGAAGTAAAACGCTATCCAATGACTGCCATTTTGGTCACTCGGATCCACGTTAGCCACATATGCTTTTGGATACTTGTCAATCCGACCACGGTTAATGGAAGGGAGACTGGTTAGGCTAGCTGTACCACGTGACAAAACATGTTTTTCATCACTTTTATTTTGTGTCACGTGACGAGGAGCGGGGATAGCTTCGGAATCTTGTGTTGCGGCCTGTTCGTACAGTGTTAAAAAAATGGTATCGTTTGGAGTTGTTTTAAGATGTTGTGGTGCGATTGGTTCAAATTGTGCCTTCTATGGTTGTTCGAGCACCAGAAAGTACGAACATTCGCCTTTTAAAATCCCGGTTGTTGGCGCAGCGGACGGTGAAGAAACGCGAAGAGGAAAGCTCGTGAACAATAGCTCCGATTGATTTAGAGAACCAGGGAGATGACGCCAAAATTGAAAAACCAGATTGAGGCGAATAAATTTTCCTTTGTGAGCTTCATTTCAAGCCAGAAATATTCAAATATGTATCTTGACTCGTAAGTATTTTGCATTTTAATATATGCTTGCGCTTGGTCATGTCTCAATTTTTTCGTATCTGATTACAAAGAGGGCATTGTATTATACGCATATTTATTCATCCACGGCTTATTTTGATTTGTAGAACCAAAACGAAAATTTTTGATAACTGGTAGCGTCCCTACTGAGAATTTGCCCACAAAAAGTCACGATGTGCGAAAACAAGAGCGCCGCATTCTCATTACCAGAAATTTGGGACATTTTGCGGCCACGTTCGTAGCCAGTGGTTCCTCCCATGATAATAATATACAGTAAATATTTTGCGAAAATGCAAACGGCTGCTAAGAACAAAGATCGCCTCTGCTTTCAAAGTAAACAAACATGGCTGCAGGCTGCTTGAAAGAGAAGAGACCTCCGTGGCTTCGTCGTTTGTCCTTCTCGCAGCTCAACTCCACGTTTAGACATAACGGCCTCCTGCTGATAGACGAAATCGGAGTTTCGACTGTGCATACAATCTGAGTCGGGATAAAACGTAGTTCGTTTATAACATGAGGCTGAAGCAGCCGCAGTAAACATAACATTTCTGATTTCAGAAACCTTTTAATGCTTAGGTATTCTATAAGGATAAAATTTGCTTCTCAATTATCCTTGACAATAATCCTAAACGTAGTGTCTAAAAATAATGAACTCAAAACATGAAAAAATAGTCCCAGCCTATGTTATCTTCCCGTTATGCTTTAATAGACACGATGTAATTTGCATAGGGGCCCAAATTGAAAAGGAAACTAATTTGCATGTGGGCCTAAATAAAACTACGATTTGGTGTATTGCTCAAACACACTGTAAAACCAAGAAAGTTTAAAGGCTTTGGGAACTGCAATGTTGTTAGATACGGAGATATTTACGAGTTATATTAGCAGTTCGAACATTGCTAAATACATAGCAAGCTCCGCACTTTGCATCGTTCGCAAGGAAAGTGGTGTATTTGGCAGATTTGTATCGCATGTTTAGCAGGATTACTATGGCTTACATAACAGAATGAGTCAAATAAGCAGCGTAAATAAATCGATGTTGGGAACCGGCTGTGTATTTCGGTAAGCGAACAGTTTTTTGGCAAAATTTTGTTTTGCGATATAAAACCCCTATACAGTATATATCTGAGAAGAAAAAAAATGCTCAAGGTCGATTTGACACTGGCAAGGAAACAGCAATTTTTAAACTAACAAAATTTAGGGGTTTAAAACAAATATCCCAATTAAATTGTCTGAAAAGAACAAGCCTAAAACTGTAAAAAAAGGTATTATTGGCTAGCCCTGCCTTGGCTGTGCAGCAAGTTCTGCAAAGTCAGGAATCAAGGCACCTATAGATTTATGTTGATGCAGTTTCTGTTGGCAAGAAGAGGGTGGCTTATGGCCGCCTTGTATCGTCACCTCTTTTGGGTGGCATGCTTATGCAGGCCACCCGATGAAAAGGAGATACATAAATTTATAGTAATCCACAATTGCTAATATGTTTTGAAATATTTCTAAACAATTTGTAAATAATTATAGCACAGTATTAACAAATTTAGAAACATAATGTACATTGTAAGTTAATTCTTGAAACAGCAATTTTTTTAACTAGCAAAATTTGGGGGTTTAAAACAAAATACCCGAATTAGATAATGTCTGAAAAGAACAAATTTGCCCAAAAGTTAGGCATAAAAAGGTATTATTGGGTAGTGGCTTGCCCTAGCTTGGCTGTGCAGCAAGTTCTGCAAAGTCAGGAATCAAGGCAGCTATAGATTTATGTTGATGCAGTTTCTGTTGGCAAGAGGGTGGCTTATGGCTGTAAGTTTCACGTTTTCATGTTTTCTACTGTATACTTAGTCCTCAAACACATTCAATTTTCAATACTGAGTCGTTATATTAGGTTTAACACCAACTGTTAGAACTCATGCCTTTATTATAAAAGAGTGTGCTTTTTGTTGCAGAAAAGTGATCAAGTAGAAGAGGCATGAAGCCAGTTGACAAGTCCCGTCCCAAAAAATTTGGTCAATAGAACTATATTGCGTCACCGGATGACATAAGTATTGTTGCAGATCATCAGATGCTGTTCTCCATCAGTGGTGGAATAGTTGAAGCCTGCCTTGGACTTTTGGCTACCTATTATGTTTTTCTGTATGAATTACCCAAACTCTTTAAATCTTTTTTTTTATATATGCAGAAATGCATTTTAAATATGCAGGATGGAAGAAAGTTACCTGCTGTAAATACTACTGTACATGCATGAATATAGACTGAAATGTCTAAAAATAACATTGCATCCTTTTCTATTCTAGCTATAGTACTTCTATACTATAGTAATTTTTATTCAATATATAATTTTGCAAATTTTTCAAGTGGACATTTTTTATTTTGTTTAACGTGATTTCTACATGTTTTTGTCAGTTTCAGTAAAGGTAATATTTATTTTACTCAAGATTTTGACTGACTTAAATGGAGTTTGTATAAGTTTGGAGTTAATTTACTCACAGTTTGAGTAAAATATTTATTTACCTCAGGATTTTGGGCCACTGTAATCACACATTCAGCGTGAGTCAATTGTACTCAAAACGTGAATACATTTACTCAAAATTTTGAGTAAGTAATGATTTTACTCAATATATTGGGTCACTGTGGGTGCATTTTGTTTGAGTCAATTTTACTCAAATTTTTAGTAAATTGAATCAAAAGTTTGAGTAAACGTACTCAAAATTTTGAGTAAGTAATTATTTTATTCAATATATTGACTATTGAGTCACTGTGGGTGCATTTTTTTGAGTCAATTTTAGTAAATTTACTCAAACGTTTGAATAAAATAATCATTTTACTCAATCTTTTCATTCAGTATAATTGACTCAAAATTTTGAGTAAATTAGTATTTTACTCAAACCTTTGAGTTATTTTACTCGCTATGTGGAGTCACTGTGGGTGCATGGTTTTACTCAATGTTTTGCGTTAGTTTACTCAAGGACTTTTTTCAGTGTACGGTTTGGGATGGACAGCGTTGTTCAACATTAAAACGAAAACTTCAACCGAGTGTCCAAGCAAAAGTCGCCAAGAATATGGATACCGAAACTGTGGAAAATGCTCAGCAAGGTATTACTGGATTTAGATTCTGTGATATGGAAATACTAGCAAAAGTATTTTCCCAGTTGAGGTGTTCAGACAGTGTGGTAACTTCACCCTCATCCTTGAAGAAGATGAGGTAATTATCTCCGCTTATTGTGTCAGTCCTGTGACTGGAAGCATCTGTTTTTTACATCAAAACGAGTCGACAAAAGTTTTGAAGTGAAATGTCATGCTGGTGCTTCCAAATTCTGCTCACTAATGAACATGCCATCACCCTTGACAGCGAAATCGCTCAGGAAAACCTCGGGTTTTATTAGCCAGCATGTACAAGCAATTGCAAAAGCCAGTATGAAAACAGCTGCAGAAGAAGTATACTGCTGAAGAAGGAAGAAAACTCCAACGAAGCTTTGCCTGTCAATTGTGGTATCTCCTGTGATGGCACCTGGCAAAGAAGATGTTATTCATCATTGAATGGTTGTGTTACTGTTATTCCTATGGATACCGTAAAGGTATTGGATGTCGAAGCTCTTAGCACAGCAAGTAAACAGTGCAAATTACATGAACACCTGGACAAAAATAGTGAAGTGAAGAATATCAAAGATGGAAAGCAGATCACAATAGTTGTAAAGCCAATTTCCATGGGTCCGCACCTGCTATGGAACCTGAGGGAGCTGGTCGAATATTTGAGAGATCCATATAAGAACGTACAGTATTCTGCGATACACTGATGTACGATGGTGATGGCAAAAGTTTTAGCCATGTGAAAGATACCTACAAAGCTGACGGCATTGAAGTGGAAAAGCGGGAGTGCATTGGTCAAGTTCAAAAGAGAGTTGGAAATGCCCTTCGAAAACTGAAGTCCGAGAACCCAGGACTTGGAGGTAAGGGTAAGTTTACAAATGCCATGGTGGACAAACTCCAAAATTATTGTTCCAGTGTTGGAGATTTGGCTGGTATGACAAAAACTATCCATGCCATTCTTTTTCAATGAATGAATGAATGAATGAATGAATGAATGAATGAATGAATGAATGAATGAATGAATGAATGAATGAATGAATGAATGAATGAATGAATGAATGAATGAATGAATGAATGAATGAATAACTTTATTTAAGTGTCAATGTATTTAGCTATATATTACAGCTAATTGGGGACACTATTTATAAGTTTTAGACTAAAATAGGATTTATACTACTAGATCAAAATTTCTCTATTTTTACAATAATTTACCTATTAAAACTATTAAGAATATTTCTTAAAATACACCTATATACAATATGATAAATAAAAAAATAAATAGATCAATATAAATAAAATAACAATAAAAATTAAGTTGAACATAAAATACAATTTCTGCAGTTATTATCGAGTATGCTTTCTAAGTCCTGTTTTCTAATATTCCTTTTAAAAGATTCTAAGCTAGGTTTCTCTTTATCTTCTTTGGTTAATTTAGACCATATATAAGGGCCATAATATCTTAAAGAATGTTTACCGTATTTAACTGTACTGTATCGCGGTATGTTAAAATCTGCATTTCGCAGTTTGTAATGATTAATATTTTTTATGAAGATTTCATTTAAGTGAACAGTTAAATATCACCCCAACTTTTCTGCTACTTTTTCTACACACAGTAGTGACATGTTTATTAAAATCAATAATTTAATCAAGGTTTACTCCCAGTACTTTAAGATCTTCTCTGTTAGGTATTTGGTAACCGTCAATACTAAGAGACACATCAATATCTTTATCATTTGTTCGATTTGGTTTTAACGTTATCGTTTGAAATTTTTCAGGATTCGCTCTTAAAAAGTTTTACCATATCACTCACTAAATCATCTTTTACTCTTTGAATTTCTTTACCCATGGTGTAAAGTCGATGGTCGTCAGCATATAGATACAAATGTGGATTTTTCATCTGTAATGGCATATCATTTTGAAACATGTTCCACAATAACGGACCTAACGACGACCCCTGTGGACATCCTCGCTTAATATCCTTCCATTCACTTGTTGTATTGCTAAGTCTAAATCTATTTTTTCTATTATTGAAAAAAGAGCGAATCAGCTTTAGCGAATCATCGTTGAACCCATAACTTTTAAGTTTTTGGATCATAAGTTTTGGATGAAGAGAGTCAAATGCCTTACTCATATCCGTAGACAATACTGCTACATATTCTTTTTTGTCCAACGCTTGTTTCCATTCCTCTGTTAGTCCAAGTAACGTATATTCACAACTGTGAGCTTTCTTGTGAGCTTTCTTGTAAGCTGTTATTTTATAATATAATATTCTGTCATAATATTCTGTGATTTGTCGGGCTAAAAGAGATTCAAATACTTTATCAATTACTATCAATATAGTAATTGGTCTATAATTATTTCGCTCACTTCTATCATCTTTTTTAAATACTGGGACCCATTCTCCCATTTTCCACATTTTTGGCCAATTTCCTTGTTTTATACAATTATTATAGAGTGATGTTAATGATTGAGATATTCCTTCCGCAGTCATACTTAGGATCTTAGGTGAAATAGAGTCCCATCCAGTTGCTTTCCTCTTGTCTAAATTCTTTAATTGATTTTGAACTTCAGAGACTTCAAATTGTTTAAAGTGAAAGTCTGCTTTATAATTTTCTCTAGCTTCTCTTATGATGCGATGGCTTGGGTGATCTTCGAAGTCACATTCTTGCAGGTTGATTACACTGTTCCCACCAATATCATTTGCCACAGTGGAGAAATAACTTGCCAATTCTTCGGCTACTTTTCCTTGATCTCTTTCTGTTTTTCCATCAATGTTTATGTTATATTACCATCTTCTTTAACTTTGTCACTAAGGAACGGCTTAAATGTTTTGAAAAATTCTTTCGGCTTTAGCTTTAACTCATCAGCTTTTGTTTTCCAATACGTTTTGATAGCTTTTCTCCTCGCATTCGTTGCAATATTTCTCCACTTTCGTTTTAACTCCCAATTTTCGGGTGTACGATGCTTGGCGTATATCTGTGTGTATTTTCTTTTCATTCTTATAGCTTTTTTCCATTCCGAGTTCATGTATATATGGGACTGTGACGAAGTAGAAAATTAGAGATTTAAATAGTATTTTAAATTATATTTAAGTTTAGAAAAAGGCATGTAAATAAGTAAAATAATAATTAGGACAATCCCTTAGAGAGTTGTCAGACGTCAAGTTTATGTAAATGGCCAACGCCTTAGATAAAAAGGAGAGTCCGAAGGTGTCTTGAGGAGAGAGAGGTCATCGTTGTTAGGCGAAAGGAAGATACGAGAGTTCTACTTGCTTGGAAACCGCCAAGCTCGCAGATATCACAGCAAGATATTGACAGTAAAGACGGTTGGGGTAAGAGACAGCCTTATTCAAAGGTACACTAGACCAACGTCGTCATCGATAATTATTTGAGTTCGGGAGCAAGTGGTGGTGGCAGTTACGTATAAAACGCTGAGCAGAATCTCGTACAGTTTGGAGTTGGCACGTCGGAAGCCAGCAAACGTTAATCGCTGAAAAGCCCTCGCGTTCAGATAACATATCTCGTGGAAGAAAGCGGAGCAAAGGAAGACTCTAGAGTGAAGAAGAAGCCTAGGCAGAAGCCGAAGAAGACGACTGACAACGGACAAAAACTCTTAGGAATTCGTTAAGTATATCATTATTTAGTTAATTAAATACGACCGGTATATTTAGTAAGTTAGGAATTAAATTGATTAAAAATCTTTGCAAGTTCATTGCCCTGGAGTTGCGTGAGTTGATGCAAGCTGTAGAAAGGAGAAACCCTCAGTTTAGGGGCGGATTAAACGAACTACCCGAAGGTAGCGTGACTTCGCTACAGGGACATCTTTCTCTCTTACCCTCATTTTCTTTAGTGGTACATGATCTTGTATTATTTCTTCAAACATCGTTTTCCAGTGTAAGTATTGATCGTCAATTTTGTCAAAAATCTCTCCTAAATGCCAAGGGGCATTATTTAAATCTTCGTTAAGCCGATTCAGATTAGTGTTCTTATCACTTCGAAAGGTAATCACTTTGGGTTTATATTGACGAACGAAGTCTTTCATAATTCCATATATTAACTGATGATCGCTTAATGCCGGGTCAACCGTTCCACATTTTTTAAACTTTTCAGGTTTATTAGTTAATATTACGTCGATAAGCGTGGCCGATGTTTGGGTTATTCTTGCGGGATCTTTTATCATACATTGAAAATTGTGTACGTCTTCGAGGTCTGTTAGAATTTTTCCTTCCCTCGTTTCAGGTTTCAGTTTATCAATGTTCAAATCGCCAACAATTACTACCGATTGTTTCCGCAGAGATGCCCACATAGCAATATCGTTTAATTCCTCTTCAACCTTCTTTATATACCTCGAACAAGAACCCCCACTACGTTGTTTTGGTGGTCTATAAATTCCAACAAATAAAGTGTCGTTATTGCCTAATTTCGTCTCAATTGCTAGTACTTCGCATGTTTTATACTTTTTCGGTAGCTTTATTTGCTTGGAGGAAAGCGTTGATGAAAAATAAGCAATTAGTCCTCCGCCACCTTTTACACGATCTCGACGATAAAGATGGTAGCCCCGTAGTTTAAACTGACTATTTGGGTAAGATTCGTCTATTTTTGTTTCGGAGATGAAGATAATACTTGATTTAATTTGGTTGTTAAGAGTTTTCAATTCGTCAAATTTATTTTGTAAGCTATTAATATTCAGGTGAATAATCAAAGCTTTATTAGTTTGACGTTTTCTCTCAATAAGAAATTGTTCTAAACCCGATTTGTTTTCATTGCGGCTCGGCGAAGCATTAAACTCATTGTCTTTCAGCGCTCCATTAGTTGTATTATTCAGGTCTCGATTTGCATTTTGTGTTGGCCGAGCATGATTAACATAATTTCATTCGGCTTGTATTTCCTCAAAAAAGGAGTCTGATGGGTTATTTATCGAACAGTTAATACAAGAGAATTCATCCTCTGGGTGTAGTAAATAATATGAGCTAAACATTTTCTTCGAAATACCTGCACAGTTGGCATGATACCACTGAGAGCAGTCCTTGCACAAAATTCCATCTTGATTGTTTTTAACCGGCTTTGAACAATCTGCACATGGATATTTCCAGCGTGATTTTCTTTCAGTGCTTTGTTTTGTTGGGCCAGGGTTTGGCTCTATATCTCCACATATAAGTATCACCCGAAACGTTTTAACTGAATTTGGGTAGTAGAGTATCTTTCCATTAATGTATTTCGACTTTCTTCTTCCAGCAAAAGTTTTGATGTAAGCCGTCGTAGCGACAACATCGGTCTTAGTCCTTGCTCATTCGCTTCTCAAATATTCTTCACTATTGCATCTCTCTCTCGTTGAATTAGGATATATATATTATCATTGAATCTTGAATAAACGTCTTGCCACTTGGGTGTAATAACCAGTAAGCCAGTAAGTAATAAAAATCAAGATCACGGACACAGTAAAGGCACGACCGACCACCATGAAATTCCACACAGCCGTTACCATAGGTATTAACTGATACCATAGGTATCAAGCTCAAACAAGATGAATGACGAAACGGATGGAAACTCAAACCCTGCTGTTTCTGAAAGTTGTAGTAACTTCCAACCGAAAGTGAGAGCTGGTGTAAGTACCAGCAGGACAAAGCAAATGGGACGAAACTTTACAAACATGGTGCTGGTCTTCCATTGAGTGTGATTGCTAAAATCAAACCAGAATACCAGAGATTAAGTGAAAAGAGACTTCAGAAACGCTAGCATGGAAAAACGCAGAACCAAAACGAAGCTTTGAACGGTTTAATTTGGAAAAGAATTCCAAAAGATGTCTTTGTGTACCGAAATACTTTAGAATTGGGAATGTATGATGCAGTATCACACTTTAACATTGGTGCTGTCATCAAACTTTTGAATATATTGAAAATCATTCCTGGCAAAAGGTATACTGAAGCTGCCTGTCGAGTTCAAGACAAGTCCCGCATTTCGCTTGCTGAGTACAAGAACAAAGCCTCAGTAAAAACAAGAAGAAAGGTGATCAGAGGACTGAAAAAACAAAAGGATGACAAGAAAAAACAAAGAGGAGTCAAATATGCAGCTGGACAGTTCTAATGACATTAGACAGAAAAATTCCACAAGAAATACTTTAAACTGCATTTTTTCAAAATACCAAATTTAACCCGCCTTTGCAAATTTGTAACATTGATAGCTCATGAAAAATGTAATGGATTTTTCTAATTTTTTTCAGTATTAATTCTATATATATTATGCTATACAACGAACCATGATAAATTGATTTGGTT
Organism: Paragorgia papillata; assembly: GCA_035771165.1. Taxonomy (NCBI): domain Eukaryota; kingdom Metazoa; phylum Cnidaria; class Anthozoa; order Scleralcyonacea; family Coralliidae; genus Paragorgia; species Paragorgia papillata. The sequence continues at coordinate 42,568 of JAWNZC010000361.1, forward strand.
TCATACTTGTTGTGTAAATGTAGTATATATATCTTCCCATACCAAGCTGTTTCCTGCGACATCTACTATTTATTTAATAACTTAAAAGTATATCTCTCAATGAAATATAATCGCGGGCGATCCAAAGCGATTCTGAACGATCAATGACGATCTATGCAAAGTTTTCGGAGATATGTTTAATTTTTAAAAACGTAGACATCCCTTTTGAAGCTATCGGCGAACACATGCAAAACTTTGCCATCGAAAATAATTTAAAGCAAAAAAAGACAAGGATTAATTGGAAGTATGTTTGCCGACATTATTACTCGGGCTATCTGTGGTAGACCGAGCATAGGTTTCGGCTCCGGTTTTTTTTCTATGTTTCGAAATGGTAATCATTACGTCATCCCGTCAGGCATTGCGCGGCTGATGATGCGCGCTAAATGCTATTGCTAATCTTCATGGCGTTTATTCTTTCAGTCTTCGCTTTCCTGAATCCTGATGTCTGATCAAGTTGTTTGAAGTCCAGTGTTCTTTCTTGGACGTGTTCAGTGTGTTTACAGACATAGTTATTGGTCAGTAATGTCGCTGGCAGGTATCTTGATCTTATATACGCTTGCAATCGCACACGCCGTTGATTAAGTGAACTTTATAAATAAACTTTAACATGACTATAAACATGATCATGCTGTGTTGATATTTAACAGCCGAAGGGACTCGTCGACATATGAACGCTGTGTGGAAATACATTAATAAATACAGGCAATCGTGTTTTGTGTATTGCGAATTGTGTTTTCTATCGGAGAATTATGTTGTGTTTTGACTATTTTCTGTGACCAATGACGTTTAGAGTTTTATAGATTTTAGCACTGCATGCGAAGTGATTGCAGCTGCGAGTTTGCAGTAGCCCGAGTCAACGCCTGACCAGGCGTCTTGTTTTACTTACAACACCACTTTGGTATAAGATATATGTGTCTCCAAGTATTTTAGGTAAAGCTTATCTTAACAAATTTTAATGTAATGAATACTTATGTGTCAAATGTGTTTGAAATGTGTTCTACGTGATTTAAATGTGTTCATTTGTGTGTGTTCAGTCGCATTATTACCAAAGATGGAGTCGAAAACAAGTGCAACATTTGTTTTGGCACAATCGCGTTCGCAACGCCGTGTTGTGACCACCCAATACATTTGGATAGCTAGGAAAGGTGGGAAAGCAAACAGAAGAGAGAGCGCCAAGCGTAAAATAAATTACACTCTCCGGAGTATGTCGAAGATTTGTCTCATGCGACATTAATATAGAATATTTATCTGTTATTGCCATTAAAGATAATTTCGCAATCAACGATTTTAAATCCAGCCGAAAATATTATTCTGCACGGTTCACCGCTTATTGAAACTCAACGGCCGAACGCTGGTTAAAACCAAAAAAAGTGCTGAGTCAGCTGTTATCTCACTAAGTACGATCGGTAAGTACATTGTGCGTACATCAACAAAAATAATGGCGTCAAGATCTGCCAATGTGTGCAAATACAGAGAAATTCAATGTTTAAGCTAATGTAGCAGTTATATCGAGAACAAAAGCAGTTACAAAATTAATCAAATAAATACTAATAACGGTATAATACGCATTTAGAGTATTTATCGGTGTTTGTTTAAACGAAGAAAATGTAACGTTAACAGGAAAACATTTTTTGGACGACAATTATTTGTCTGATATAAGACCCTATACCGACTGCTGTGTTAATAACACTTTGACACTTCGACAGGTGAAATAGGCACTTTTATAGAAATAGGTATATCTGGTGGTGAGTCTTTTTATGGTAGAACTTTAGCGTTAAGTTAGAAATTTTCTTAGATCATTGAATCGTATTAACATTCGAAAATAATGCGACGTTCCGTTCCGTAGAATAATGAAGCCTTTGGAAGTATTTGCGACAAATGTAAATAGCTTAAAACATGCATTACACGGCGAGAACGCGACGCTTATATGCATGACACATCTACGCCGGTACGTGCTTTTCGAGCAACGCTGATTAAAAATACCCTATAATATACCAATTGCCTTAGAAATACCGAAAATCACCCAGCTGAACAAAATCTGATTGACATAGTTTAAACTTTACCTTTGCTGCTCCGTTCAATGATTCACGGAAAATTGTGGTTTGTATATCTACTCTCATCGTGCATGTCCAATATATCGTCCACATGTTTTCTTGAATTTCCTAAGATGAAGAAAAGATAAAGTTGCTTAGTTTAAGATTTTCAGCTTGGACTTAGTAATGATTTCTCAACTCTTGGTGTACAAACTGTCGTAAGTTGTTAATATTAAAGAAACTGCACGAGTTCTAGACGGGACTGAGTCGGCTAGCCAGACGCTCTAACCATTGAGCTACTATAGAACTATGCAATGAAATCGAGGGTGCATGTTTATGCATCTTTAAATCGCTTATTCGCAACCACAAGCCCTATTGCGTCTTCCAGGGAAATAGCTGTTAAATTTATACATATTCTGGTATGTATATATATACCAATGCTTAAAATACGCATTAATAATTCATAAACAAAGGACAAAAGAAATGAGTCCTAATTAGTATGCTGTAAATCGGATACAGCATCGTGCTAGTTTGCATGAACTTTTCCTTACTGCAGCTAAAATTGCTTGTATCTCCCAAATAATTTGTAAACATGGTTATTTAGATGCATCAGTAGTTGCATGTAAAGCAAGGGACAATATTCGCGATCGAACTGTATGGAATTTGCAAAGCTTGACTTCAGCTCGCCTTGTAAGTCTCATACCGTTTGATCACTTATACTGTATCTATTACAAATTACACAAACCTTTCAAGCCTCGTTGTTGTGTAAAAAGCCTTTTTGAATTATAAATATAAGAACAAGGTTTGAAAAGCTAATGTAAATGCCATCCTCATTTACAAATAAACTCAAAATATTAATTACAATTATATATAAATTCCTCTAATTTTACGTAACTATGAAACAAGGGCATTCAGATATATTCACCCAATACCCAGCTACAACATTACTCAACAGAACTCATGTAATATTTAAAACATGCATGAGTAGCAATGTTTTATCCGATTTAAGACAAGAGACAATAATAGCCGAGTGTTTTAGATTTGATAAAATATGTATTGCAAAAGTTTTGAATAGCTTAAAAAACGACCATTTGGTAAGTTGTTGGCGTAGTAATTTGGAAATACAACGTTGCCTGGGCCGAGAAAACCAAAGCTAAGTTTATGTAAAATAGATCAGGAGGATTTTTTTCAGATATAAAACCATGGACATGGTACTGATTTCCTCTGTGTTTTCCTCATAACTATATGACTTTTTAGGTAGTATAAAATACAAAAACAAACTTACTTCTGGGTTGGAAGTCAAAGTAAAAGACTAAAATAATTTACTGGCTTGCAAGCGGTGCATTGATGGGAAATACTGTATCTCTCCCACAAGATCACAAATCCAAAACGTCCCCTGTTAAAATCAAAATAATATATACATTAGATATTTCTAGTTTAGATTCATTCCCGTCCGGTAACATCTTTCGAAGTCCTTTTGTTTTCTTCCTTCGTTGTTGCGATATTTGAGGTTGTTTGATATGCAAATTTAACACCTTGACGTCACACGTGCATATTCGTTATCAGGGAAGGTTACATATCTTTGCTATTATCAAACGAAATCACGTCAAATGAAAAATGTAAATGTGTTTCTCCCAGCACACCAACATGTAATTTGAAGTGATTTCGTTTGATTATAGCAAAGGTATAGACCTTACTCAAAAATGGCTGACGAATTAAGAAACAAATATATTGTTTGAAGCTTTGCATGGCGATTATATAAATTAAATGTACCAGCCGACTGAGCCGAGTATACTAGCCGAAAGCTTAAAATTTTAAATGAAACATGCACGGTGAAACCCACAAATTGTGTATAAATTAGCCCCTATGAAGTTTTTTTACTTTAAAATGAGGTCATAAGGACTAATTTATATACACACAAAAGAATAAGGTCTATAGACCCTTTCAATAAGTATATATAGAATACGTAATTTTCACCCTATTTCAATGTATTCAAAAAGCTGAAAATAACGTCAATGGTGGAAAATGGCATACTCTACACTTATTAAAATGGTCTAACCTCCGCTATGTCATAGACATCAAGTTGTTTAATTTGCCTATCAAACAAACTAAAAAATCTTGACAACAAAGCAGGGGAATGAGAAACTGTGAAAGATGTTACTTTGTCAGGCATTTTAAATGTTCTTTCAAATAAGACACACGTAATATACGTTTCAATCGCACTTTAACAACATTGAAAACTCTAACTCTAAAATTTAAAAAAAGCCTAAAATTTTCTACGAAAACTTATAAGACATGTAAAATGACCAGACTTACATTATACTTAATTATTGGTGAATATCAGTGAATAATAACTGTGATAAAATAAACACATTTTTGTACTTTTAGGAAAAACATTTTCTTTGAAATTGTTACTTCGTCCCTAGCATTGACAAATTGGCTGGTGGCCATTTGAATAAACGTTGTAGGTGATTATTGAGAATTAGTCCGAAGTAGCTCGACCAATCAGTGCACGTGATTTTCTATAATCATCTGTGTATTTATACTAAGTATAGGTTAGTTACCGAACCTGAGGTAACTACGTCAGTTATTTACCGAGGGCCTTACCGATGTTGAGGTAACTAACCTACTTAGTTCAAGATCACCGAGGTCACCTAAGAAAACTGAGATACTGAGTTCGTTATCACAGAGGTTGTCTAAAAACACTTCGGTCGTGATGATAAATCGTTTATGACATTGGTGACCATTGATTAACCCTTAATTTCCCAAACACGTATAAATCAAGTGAATTGCCCCAGGCTAAATTATATTAGCACGGGGCAATTAACTTGACTTATGCATGGTTGGGAGTAACTATTATAAATAAGCAACCGCAGTACATCAAAGAAAACTGACGTGATCTTGAACTAATATAAATTAATTACTTCTGACATTCAGATTAATTAATCTGCATCTGAAGATAGCGTCTGAATTAAAAGGTTTTTCTTTGTTTATCAAATATTCAAAACAGTGTAAAGACATAAACTGACGTTGTGAACAGAAGGGCTTGATTTGAGATTCAATCCCATAATTACAAAAGCTAAGGATAAACATGTACTTGTACATATGCAAATAGCATATGTTATATACTTATATTTCGTACTGGTTCTTAATATTTGGTTTATTCCATTTGAACACGGGAAAATATCAATAAAGGGATGCATGGGTCTCAATAAATCACTTTCTCCAGCTAATTTTCACATATTCGTGGTTCGCACAGTTCAGAGTATTAGGGACTTTAATGAGAAAACACAATGAATACGTGTTTAAACAATCTAATTTTATATCAAATATATAAAGCTTTTCCAAATGCCTGCAGTCCCAAAAAGAATCTTCGCACCATCGTGACTGTTGACAACGTAGAAAAAACCATTTGTTAATGCTACGTTGTAAAGACAATACGGAATTAACCGAGTCACTACAAAATTGAAGTCTTAGGAAAGCTTAACCTTATCATCGTAACCAACATTATCTGAAGTCTTTTTCTTTGAGAATTCCACAAAACGACGAGGCCGTGCTATTGTGTATTTTGAATGTTTACACCAACAGCACAATTTTTTAGCAGGAAAAAACATGCTTTTGATCCCATTACAGTTGGTGATAAGGTCCTTCCAGTGGTAGACAGCGCAAAAATATTGGGTCTTAATATTTCTAGCAACTTATTGTGGAGCAATCACATTACAGAATCTATAAAGAAGGCGAATAAGCGCCTGTACTTTTTGGTTTTGCTGAAACGTGCTGGTATGCCATTAGATGACATCATCAACTTATACTGTACGACCATTCGGCCAGTCCTTGAATATAGCTCGCCCGTCTTTCACCATGCTTTGCATCAGTATTTGTGTGACGACATCGAGACAGTGCAGAAGAGAGCACTTTCAATAATTTCTCCAGGAAAAACGTATAGTCTTAACTTAGATCGGTTTAGTTTAACAACCTTGTATAAATTGTTTAAGACTATCTCCAGCCCATCACATAGACTTTTTAGTCTTATGCCTCCTAGACATCTGGCAAAGTACAACCTCAGGCAGTGTCGCCAGTATAATCTGTCACCAGTATAATCTGCCCAAAACACGTACTGACAGGTTTAGACTTTCTTTTATTCCGGCAATGTGCAAAAACTAGTTTTTATAGATTTTTAATATCTAATTATCCTAAATTACGCTAAATTTTTATATATTTAAATTATTCATGTGTATTGTTATAGATTTTATGGTCACTTATATTGTATATATTTATAAGTAATAGCATAACATATAGGTTGATTAGTGATTAAATGTACCCGAAAGCCGAGGGAGGTTTGAGGGACATTTAATCACTAATCAGCCAATATGTTATGTTATCACTTTGTAATTGACCACTTCACCCTGAAACACGTGTAGTGTAATATGACACCAAAATCAAAAAATGCGGACAACAAGTCGTTCGGCAACAGAGGCTAAATAGCAAGGTGAACATTTTATTTCGATTTTTATCGAAAACTCGCGCTTATGCCCATTTTAAGTGGAAAGTATCCTGCAAGAAATTTTCTATAACACGTATGAACCTATAGAAGCTCCTTACGAGCAAAGGATGGTGAGTTATGAGGAGAAATTCCGAGCGATGTGCGGCAACTCGCTTCGAAATTTAATATCTTCAAAAGCGCTACGTGGCGCCTCAGTTAATAGATACTTTAGAGAGTATGCCCATTACGTGTAAACATTTTAGTGCAAAAAGTCCTCCGTCGCAAGTGTTTACATGTAGGAGTCGTGGTAGTGTTATATTTAGGTCGTTAGGAGCCAGTTTGGCCTTTATACGCTGCTTTTTTCGCGAACAAACACTGCGCTTAGGGAGCATACAGAAACGATTCTCGTTCTCCAGCCCGCGTGGGAAAGAAACAAGAACGGAGACGATGTATTTTTTGTTCGGTTTTCAACGCTAAAGAAAGACCCCGAGCGATGAACGAAAGGGATAAAAACAAGTCATCGCGGTGATGGTTCCATTGCTCATGAAAGATAGCGTTTTATCGAAGAGAAAGGGCCAACTGCATGTATCGGACCGGATGAATCCCATATTGTGTAATAAAAGTAGCGTGCTGCGTAGGCAGTGTAGAAACAACAATCGAAATATAGTAAGGTTAGATATACTGCCGAAACAGAGAACGTATAGGAGTCTAACGTTTCGAGCGAAGGCCCTTCGTCAGAGAGAAACGTAAAGAGTGTAAACAAACAATGAGCTTGTTGTTTCGATGTTGAATCCCATATTGCTTAGCTATACAACGAGCAAAGTTTTAACAAACGGTAAGTTCTGAATGTAAACCTGTCTATATACGGTTTCTTGTTGATATCGAATATTAAAATATTTTGCGCAAATAATGATTAAGAATAAATAATGATTAAGATTTTTTACCTGATGCGATAATCTTGTTAAAGCTCTACTGCATGCTTTAATCAGCTTTACTAGTAATGCTCTACTTGCCTTTTGTATTTTCTAATTACGCAGAATATAAAGAAAACGGAATGCACCGAATGATTAAGGTATTTCTATCCTTTCAAGTCACTGAAACAAAAATCAATAGTTAATTCGTCCTTAAGAAACCTTGGATCCAGTGAGGCGCCACGCAGCGCTTTGAAGATATTAAATTTTGAAGCGACTTGCCGCTCATCGCTCGGAATTTCTCCTCATAACTCACCATCCTTTGCTGATAAGGAGCTTCTACAGGTTCACACTTGTTACAGAAAAATTCTTGCGCGATACTTTCCACTTAGAATGGGCATAAGCGCGAGTTATTCGATAAAAATCGAAATAAAATGTTCACCTTCCTATTTAGCCTCTGTTGACCGAACGACTTCTTGTCCGCATTTTTTGATTTTGGTGTCGTATTACGCTACACGTGTTTCAGGGTGAAGTGGTCAATTAGCCTGCGTAGCAGGCGTTCTGTTCTGGGGGAAAGGGTTGAGAGGGGCAGCGGAAAGAGGCTTGAGAGGGCTCCGGTGGAGCGCGCGCGAGAGGCGAGAAAGAAATAAAGCGAGGAGAGAAGAAAATACGGGGGGGGGGGGGGGGGGAATGGGGGGAAAGGCGAAGGAACGCCTGCCAAAATCCTATTCATAAACGAGACAATTTTGACTGGAACTTATAATCAACACCTCTTCAAATAACCAATGAAAAACAGTTCCGGAAATTAACGTTGATTGAGCGTGAACATGCCTCGCCATAGGTGTTGGTTTTTCGCGGGAATTGCTAATTACAATTACTAAAGGCATAATTGTCATTGTCACAGTTGAGGGATGAGCGCGCTGGGTCTCGCGCTGGGTAGTGCAACTGCTACTCCGGAGAAAATAACAAAATCGCGCTTAGGAAGACCTCGAAATGCTCCTACTCCGAATCAGTTCTGTCGGGTATGTCAGTGCAGTTTTCCACTGAAAAGAGTTGCCTCCTTCAGGTTTAATACCAGGGGCGGATCCAGCAAAAAATCTGACCATTGCTAGTAAGGTGTGGTCCACCTTTTTAGGGGGGTACGGGGGCATACCCCCCAGAAAATTTTGAAAATTAGGACCTCTAAAAACGCATTTCCTGCATTTTCAGAGTGATTTGAAGTTACTCCAGAAGGATTCCTTTTTCAATTTTAAAGACAACATTTCAACTTTCCAGGGTCTCTGGTTAGCCTTAGAAAAATTATGACCCAAAAATATTAGCTCTAACTCGACAACGGATTCACAGTAAGTGAGTAATGATCAGCTGGTAACTGCAAAGTACTGTATATATTTTTGGAAATTTTATATATAACATACTATCTTGTATGGAAGCAATTAATACTATAAATTATCATTATACATGTATGACTAAATCAATAACTACTAAATTACCCCCAGACTTTTATTTGTAAAAAGAACCTGATCGTGAAGGGCATTATATCATAGTTCATAATAATAATAATAATAATGGCATTTATTTAAACACGATAAAAACTTACAGCATAGCTGATGTGGTTGTGTATTTACATGTATCATTTAAACTAAATTAATACCTAAATAAAAGTATTAATATTACATTTTATCTTACTATCCTATTCTACTAAATATATTACAACTATAATTCCTATTTCCTTATTACACGCTTAAAACTGTTAATGTCCTCTATGGCTCTTGTGTTATTGTCTAAAGAGTTCCATAAAACAGCAGCTTTATAGGAAATTGATTTCTTTAAGAAATCAGTTTTAGGCTTAGGTAGAAAGACAATCAGTTTTCTTCTTAAATTATAATTTTAATTGTGCTTTTGGTTGCAGCACTGCAAATAACACAATATTAAGTACATGTACATTTCCTTGGTCATCATATACACGTACAGTATACATAATTTTTTTGTTTTCTCAGCCGCTTTACTCAGCCAAGAATTGCTTAATCCTTTATTTACCAACAGAACTTTCAAGTTTTTAATTACAGTGATTTTAGATGGCTAACACCAGATAATATTTCTATTAGCAAAAGAAAACCCCTGGTAAACAAAGGGTTCAACATTATTCCACATTAATACCATACAGCATTTTATTAACATATTGAAAATTTCAAAATCAGGACACACTTTGTATAAGTAATTAATACTAATAATTAACCAAATGAGCCCGAGTTGTCTGTGAGCTCGAGTTAATGACTATCGCTCATAAACAATGAGGGCAAGTTGTCTAATTGTTGGCAACTAGTATTCCTGCATAAACCAGAGTAGTTGGACACAGTATTACATCGACAAATTTGCAAGTTTCTGCCATTTTTTTTTCATTTGTGAATAATTGACTCTTGCTACTAGTGGTCTATTATCAATAGACAGTGAGTAGCTCAGCCAATCAGAAAGCAGAATTTGTACTAGCCTAGAGTAGCTGGTTTATAATAAAAATACATACAGTTTACATTATCTCTGCAGACTCTGCTTTATAGATCAAAAATAGAAGTACTAGCCACACTGAAATATATAAAGCTAGCTTAGTATTAAACAAATCAACCACTCTGTTCTCATAAATCACCAAGATTTCTTACACTTACTTTAAACCGAGACATTTAAATATCAGACAGACATTGATACTATCTATACTCGTACTCATTTACATTAACTGTGTTGTGTAGTTGAAATAATTAAACATGCCCTGGTGATTAGCATTATTATATATTATTCATAAGCATTTAATAAGCTAACCTTTTAATACTGCAGACTCGTAGTGGTTTTGGTAGTGCGATTCCTGGCTGTGGGTAAACTGGCGTCGCCGTCGCGCGATCGCGACACGAACTTTAATACACAAAGAAACATTTAGATCCTATTTTATCGCAGATGAATAACTCCCATCAAATACATCAAACAATCGTTGTAATTAAGCGTTGTTCGAAGTCATGAACTGAAAATATTAAACAGTAGAACACCGACACTGAACGAGTGATAGTCTCATAGTCGGTGAGTACGCTGCTACTTAGCATCACTGGAGACCCGAAAAATATAGCTACGTGATTGGCTTATTTCTCTACCGTTGCTCACCGTTGCTCAGCATACTGAATCTGATCATTTGATTGGTCAGCATCCTTTGCTGTTGCTCAGAAAAGGCTAAATTTAGCATCAACCGTTGCTCCCGCCATTTGCATAGTCACGTTTAGCTGATGCTAACTAAGTCAGTACCCAAAGATGAGGGCCGCTACACAGGCTTAATTAGGTAGGCTCAGGTGTTCTCGGGTTGCGGATTTAATATGGGCGCGCGAAAATAGACACCCAACTCACGGAATTCCTCGCGCAAATAATCGCGCAGCGCCCCTTAAGTGATTGAACAATACGAATTTTATTAACGTGGTCAGGCACTAAAAATTATAATATTTGATTGAATATGTTAATTTTAAAGATGTTGGTGCGCAAAAATACACGCCAAAAAACTGAATAAATTAATCTGGAAATTCTGACCGTTGCTTGAGCAACGATAGCAACCCTCTGGATCCGCCTCTGAATACCGCAGATGAAATTGACCGTGAAAATGTTGTCTTAGCCTCGTTTTGTCAATCTATTGGAATCGATGCTTCTCGAGATCCGAACTTGTCAAATCGCGTATGTAAAAGCTGCGGTAGAAGGATGCGAAACTTCGCTAAGTATTTTATGGAACTGAAGGCTGCTGTAAACAAGATGCATCCACAGTTTTCGTCGATGACAATGGTTGGTGATGAAGAGAACACTCGCGTGAAACGGCTTTTGCCAACGTCAGTTTCTTCACCAGACCGAAGTCCTGGCCAAAGGAAGCAGATGAAATCCGCGCAATCGCAGCAATCCGAAGGTGAAGTTACGAACAGACTGAGAAGTGTTTGGTTTGAAAGCTTTTACGGTGTGTTGACAGGTTTCATTGAGGACTCACGGAGTGTTGACGCCAATACGCATATGAACCAATGGGAATTTAACCGAAGGTTTTGGACACAAAAGTCTCGTTTATGAATAGGATTTTGGCAGGCGTTCCTTCGCCTTTCCCCCCAATTTTTCCCCCGCCCCCCCCCCCCCCCCCCCCTATTTTCTTCTCGCCTCTCGCGCGCGCTCCACTGGCGCCCTCTCAAGCCTCTTTCCGCTGCCCCTCTCAAACCTTTCCCCCAGAACAGAACGCCTGCTTTGAATTTAACAAAGCGGTTTCGAAAAATCCTTCTATGGTTTGATTTTCCAACATAATAAATTATTAAATGAATGAATGAATTGGTCACAGAAACGTACACGATAAACAGATTCGAGAAATGGCGATGACCTTGTCACGGTGTGCACCGGGACGGTGCACCTTTGGGCAAGTTGTTTATCTGAATGAACCAATCAAAATCCTTACTTCAATTAGTCAGTCAATCAGAGCTCCCATCCATGAGATGGACGGAGTCCCCACAGTTTTGTTAAGAGTTTCCTCAGGCCTTTATTTTTCTCACCTTCTCACTCGCCCACACCTCTGCCGGCGCTGCTGGGTTTAGCGGAAGGTGGGAACAAATAAAGGCCTGACATTCAGGTTAAACAGGTTACGGGTGGTCCCACATGCGATCAGCTATTGCTGAAATTAAACAATAGTGTAATAACTGTAATATACTTAAGTTGAGTAGTGTCTGATTTTAGCCAGGTGGGACCACCAAAATGCGACATCGTTTCCGGTTTGGTTTTAAGTTTCCTATCCAGTTCCCCTTCCATTATCTACAATTAAAAAAAAAATCTAAACTGTTAGAATACTACCAGCACGCAACCGAACACGTATACAATGTTGAAACTCCACAAACTTTTAAAACGTCCTCTGTCCGGTCTTCTTGTTAAAATGTGCTGATAATTTATGTCTTCACGAGTCTTAGGTTAGAAGTTACTATTTATATTTATTTTTTAATGTTTTTCATATTAATTTTGTATTTTGGGGATCCCGCGTAATGGAGACACAAGCTCTGTGGGACTTCCCTGCCATTTTTGGCAAAGCTTGTAAATAAATAAATTAGAGAAAATGTGACTTTGAATTTGAAGCTAATCAACTTTGATTTGAGGTGAAATCAAAACGACTTGGAATTCTGAACAATTTTATAGTCAGGTGCAAACCAACAGCACTACCACACTAACCGGGGCGAATATAGCGGAATTATAGATAAAAAGAGTGGTATGGAATGCATCAGAAAACTTTGTCGCGCAGCAAATTTAATAGTGAAACAACTGCTAGTATAAGAGAACGATATAGATGAAAAATCCCTGTATCACCGACTAAATATAATTATGGCAATACTGTAAAAGCTTGAATAGTAGCCTGCGTTGCAGGCTCTCGGGGGAGAGAAGAGGAAGAGGAAAAGAGAGCCTGCCTGCAAGCCCTGGTTATTTTGATCACTCTCGGACAGCCGAGAATTATGATTGGTCAATTTAATATGTAAAGTAAACAAACACCACAATGGCTCTTCAGTTTTCATTGTTTTCGATTGCAAAACAATAGTTGTCATTGCCACAGCATTGGGATTCTGTTAACAGATATTTTATCTCTTGAGTCTTGAGTCTTGAGTGTCAACATCCCAGATTCATTCACAGTTTTTCGAGCTATTTATCCTTAAACTCTGTAAGTGAATATTTATTGTTACTTCGAAGTTGTTTGAATTTAATATTTATACCTGGTGATATTTATACTTGTGCAACCAATTTTCGACTTTGACGGCCTGATCATGGGAATATTAATAGGCCGTATTTACAGTAATTTGACAGAACTAAATGTATATTTGATGATCGAGTTCTCAAAGTTCTAATGCTGTATGTATGTAATTTACAGCAATGTCTAGGATATGCAATCACGGCTGTTCTTGTCAGCAACACATGCGTGTTTGATACTTGTAATTTTACTGATAAATTTCTGACTCCGAGCATAATCTGTGAAATACCCTGTTGTTATTCAAAATTATGTTGATTTACCAACTTGCCAGACCAACATATTTTCAATTCTCCAGTCTAGTACGTTTAGTGCGCTCGCTACAGCTTGCATCCACAACTCAGTGAATTATCTCATGATCTCTCACCGACACGTCGGATACAAAAATAAGACTTCAACATATACCGTATTTTCTGGGCGATAACCCGCGGGTTATCTCTTAATTTTGCTAGGAAACATAATTAGTGCGGGTAATAGGGTGGTGCGGGTAATCTGTTGAATTCTTAAGACGCCGCCATCACGAAGACTGGAGACCAAGGATCTACTTTCATCTTTCAACTACTGGTACTGTACTTTTTTTTAATTTTGTGGTCCCAAACCAAGGGAGCACGCCAGACTGACCTGTATTTCTTCTTCTTTGTTCGGCGTTCCTTCATTTATATTCAGCCATTTTGAATAATGCGGTATAATCATTAGCGTATCGCAGGCTACAGCCTGGTTATTTCATTTTCGGAATGCACTCGGGTTTCCTTTGGCTCTGTAGCCCGTGCCTGCGATACACTAATGATATATACCGCATTATTCAAAATGGCTGAATATAAATGAAGGAACACCGAAGAACAAAGAAGAATTACAAGTCAGTCTGGTGTGCTCCCTTGCCCAAACCTATTATTAGCAGCTGCGGGTTATCCGATGGTGTGGGTAATACGCTGATTTATTTTTCCAAAAGTGACATTTTTGTTGCTGTGCGGGTTATAAACTGTGTGGGTTATCGCCCAGAAAATACGGTAGCCATAGACAAGTCCTTGATAGTCTTGATATTCATTTTGCTCACCCACTATCGCTTCTTGATAAAACTTGTGGTTAATAAATTCTGCTTAGTTAATTAATTAAATGGGTCGGGTTAAGCAAGGGGTGTAAATGCAAATTGCATGGCGTGCGGGCAAGCTCTCCTTCCTCCCGAGAGAGCCTACTCAAATAGAGTAGGAAATAAATGCTCAAGGAAATAAATGCTCAGCGCGAATAGTATCGGTCCCCTAGTTTTCTCATAATCATTTTGAAACCTGATTTTAAGAAAATGGTGTGACTATTTAATTTGTATCTTAAAAGAAGAAGGCCCTATATCCAATAAAGGCCATGCTCGAATAAAGGCCTCCCGTAAAAATCTCTTCATTTTAAAAATCACCCAGAGCTCTTATTCAAGTGGTTTAGATACGGGTATTGCAGAAATGAATTAACAATTATTGGACGAGGTTGAGCAAAATATCATGATTTGTCAGTGGCAAGCAGATCAGTTATTTGCCAATGCCTTGAGACACTGACAAATCACGATATTTTGTGAAAACTGAGTTCAATAATTGTTTTATTATTCGATTTATTTTTTATTTGACATATTGTTTACCTGTAATTGTCCATTCATTAAATTTCTTTCCAGCTTGGCTGAACGAGCGATTCACGTTTGCCGAAATTGAGTGTAACGCGCATGAGTAGAACATTATTTGCTGCAAAACAACATCTCCGACTAATACGCATGAGCAGACTGTTATCTGTAGGCAGTTATTTGCAGGTGACGTAGCGGTCCCTCAACCAATTAAAAGGAAGATAAAAATAAATTGAATAATAATTATCAATATCATGATTTGTCATGAGCAAAATATCATGATTTGTCAGTGGCGAGCTACTAGTTATTTGCGGATGCGGAAGGCAGAGGCAAATAACTTGTAGCGAGACACTGACAAATCATGATATTTTGCGATAGATGAGTTCAATAATTGATTTATCATTCATAAAATAGTTAAAAATTTGAAATGCCTGAAGTTAGAGATGGCACGAGTGTTGCTTTTTATCTCACTAAATCTTCCATTTAACTATTTCTTTTCTAAAGTACATTGTCATTATGAATGCTTCCAAATACTCTCAATTATTTCCTCGGATAGCTGAAGAGACCAGAAGAACTAGCGGCCATGTTTATGAAAATTATTTGCAGTAGCAGCGCCATTGCTAGTGCACTGCAGTGACTGCACATGACAACATGCTCATAACATTATTTGCACTCAGTTATTTGCAGGTGAATTAACCAATCAGAATGCAGGATAGAAACGAAATGAATGATAATAGCTAGTAATTATAGTAATTATGAGCATAAAGTTACCTGAATTTTTCATGCTAATGATTTGTTTCAGCTTTGCTTCGTCCATCTGATATTTCAGTATACTCCGTCGGTTTATCTCTCTTGAACTTGATGGGAAAGCCTCGCCATTACACTTTCTATTCAATCTCTTCTTTATTGACTTGACACAATAGACTATAGCATCGTCCACAATGAGACTGAATTAAAGTCGCTCTTTGCCTCTTTATATTCTGGTGCCGTCGTGTTTTCAATTTCGCTTCCAACGTTGAACGCCAATTGGCGATGTTTTCATGGACAAAGTTCTGCTACCAAACTGACTTCTCACGACTTGATCTTTGGTCGACGAAAGAGCATAACTTGGAATAGATCAAATTCGCGATCGAAATCTCAGTTATGTCAACAATCTATAAGAAAAATACAAAGAAAACTAGATTTATTAGTATACTGTGCAATGCTTAACAAAATTCGACAAGAAATTCATAACCCATTGAAAATACATTACCTTTCAAGACAATCTGAACGGCTAGAAACGAGCTAGAAACTAG
This sequence comes from Paragorgia papillata, assembly GCA_035771165.1. NCBI lineage: Eukaryota > Metazoa > Cnidaria > Anthozoa > Scleralcyonacea > Coralliidae > Paragorgia > Paragorgia papillata. The sequence goes on from JAWNZC010000361.1 coordinate 58,702, forward strand.
AATCTGGAAGCGCTAGGGGGAAAAATGGCTGTGCATGCGCCAATATTTCGAATTAAATATGGCGGAAGTAAAACTTCATTTACGATTTTTTCCCCCTAGCTAACGATCAACGATTTTTCACAAATCTAGCCAAGGAAGAATTATACAACCCGCTGTACTAACTCGAAAAAATTAATTAGGCGACGTTTTATTTGCTAAGCATCATTCTGCCATATAATTGTCTTTTATTACTCAACTGTGGACTTCTGTGCCACGTGAATGGCGCGTGACGCTCACTGAAAGCTGAGACGACTAAACACGAAGTGCCGCGTTCTGTGTCGTGTAATTTAAGCTCCAACAAATTGACGTTAGCGGAACACCCGCGGTGTGATAAAACACGCGAGAGAGAAGAGAAGAGCTTTCAGTGAGCGTCACGCGCCATTCACGTGGCACAGAAGCCCACAGCTGTTTCGAGTTTCAAATTACCGCGCGCTGCAATTTGTATATATATTTCTAAAATTCATTAATAATTCATGAGGAAAACACAAAGAAAAATCATGAGCGTATCGGATCTATATATGTGATATAGACTCGCTCTAAGTTTCTCGCTGGTTTTTAACGGCTGAGATAAGCTTAATTTTCAAAATTACTACGCCAATGACGTATGAAGCGATTCTTTTTAGAAGCCATTTAAAAACCTTGCAGTACGGGCTTTATCGGCTCTAAAACACTCGGCTATCGCCTCGTGTTTTATATCCGATAAAGCCCTCCTGCGCGGTTTATAAATATTACATATGCATTTAACACCTGCATTCACTTTACTTACCCGTATGGTTGGTTAGGTGCAGACGGGGGGTTCACCGACTTACCAGACGCTTCTTATTACTTGGATTCAGGTCAGGATGCTCTGTTGTGATCTCCAATCTTGACCTGACCACCACCGTCTACACCAATCACACCGATTTTATCGGTGGGAAATAGCTTTTGATTAAAGGGAGGGATGGTGGGTATTTTCGAAAATTTCTTACTTCTTGTATGCTACGTCTTCGCTGTGCCGTCAACAGGCGCAATGATCGGCCAAGCGTGGTGTGCCTCTCATATCGCATTCTCGCCCCAAGCCCTGCGCAGTTCATTAGTTGTTAACCTTGGTTATCTAATAACCTCATTTAACACCTGCATTCACTTTACTTACCCGTATGGTTGGTTAGGTGCAGACGGGGGGGGGGGTCCACCGACTTACCAGACGCTTGTTATTACTTGGATTCAGGTCAGGATGCCCTCAGAGGGATGCCCTGTTGTGATCTCCAATCTTGACCTGACCACCAAAAGTGATATATCGCTTACATAAATCACTCATCCAAGTAATCTATTCTTGGTGATCCCACAACTGCACCAAACCACTGATACCACTGTTACCATTTTTATCCGAAGATACCCAGATATCCTACAACGCCGATTCGCATCCGAGTATGCTGAGCGCCAATTTGGTGTCATCTCGAGGTATGCCGACCTGTCAATCTGGGACTTGCACCCAGTGAATGCCAATCTGGGGCTGTACCCAGTGAATGCCAATCTGGGACTGTGCCCAGTGAATGCCAATCTGGGACTGCACCCAGTGAATGCCAATCTGGGACTGCACCCAGTGAATGCCAATCTGGGACTGCACCCAGTGAATGCCAATCTGGGACTGCACCCAGTGAATGCCAATCTGGGACTGCACCCAGTGAATGCCAATCTGGGACTTGCGCCCAGTGAATGCCAATCTGGGACTGTGCCCAGTGAATGCCAATCTGGGACTGTGCCCAGTGAATGCCAATCTGGGACTGTGCCCAGTGAATGCCAATCTGGGACTGCACCCAGTGAATGCCAATCTGGGACTGCGCCCAGTGAATGCCAATCTGGGACTTGTATCTGCGGTTGCACCCAGTATGCTAGAACTGCCGTTCTGGGGGTTGCGCCCAGTATGCTAGACTGCCAGTCTGGGGCTGCACCCAGTATGCTAGACTGCCGATCAGGGGGTTGCACCCAAATATGCTATTGAGCCCATCAAGACCCCAAAAGAAGGGGGGGTAGGCCGATAAGCAGACAAATCCACCAACCGAGTATAAGAATCTGCGTTGGGCAGTCGAATATGTTCGCCGAGTCGAGCCAGCCAGACCTTGGCACATCAATTCCCTCGTCCTATTTGTCAGAGCTGCGATGTCAGCCGCGCTAGCAAATCTTGAGGTATGATCACGGGTGTCGGGTTGGCTTGCGGTGCCAGTCGGAAGAACGCCTGCATGTTAAAACGAGACAAAGCATCAGCCACCACATTAGTTTTACTTGGGACATGTGTAGCCATCAATTTGAAATTATATCGCGCAGACACCAGAAAAAGCGCGCGAAGGAGGTGCATGATCTTGTCATCTTTTGAAGTGCCGGACGTGATGACAGCAACTACGCTCTCGTTGTCGCACAGGAACTGAACGCGTTTACGAGACCACTCCCTACCCCAAATATGGCATGCGAGCACAATGGGGTACATCTCCTTATAAGCGATGCCCAACGGCCGTTGTGAAGCCAACCACGACCCATTAAACCATTCGCCATTGTAATAGACCTCGTAACCTCTGCTTCCCGACGCATCAGATGCGAGAGACAAATTAGGCATTGGGGCCCGCTCTGGCAAGTCGAAGAAATATACGCCATCCCACGTGGGTAAGAATTCCCGCCACCACGTGATATCCAGCTGACACTGCTTATTTAAGCGTAAAAAAAGGACGGAAACGGTTCGCGCCTTTTAAGAGATCCAATAAGCGTCTGATAAATGTCCGGACCGCACGGCACCACCGAGCACGCATGATTCAACTTACCCACCAAAGACTGGAGATCTTTAGGCTTACACCATTTTTTGTCGCCCCACTCGAGTAGCAGCTGGATAAATTCGCTATACTTATCAGGTGGGAGTCGTGCCGACATGGCAATAGAATCTAACTCGATTCCCAGGAAGACAATGCGCGTGGTAGGCCCTTCGCATTTTTCCGGCGATAGAGGGATGCCAAGGTGTTGCGCGGCGTGATTGATGGCTTTCAGCCGAGTCGCGCATATATCCGTACCTGCGGGGCCTAAGGTAAAATAATCGTCTAAACTAGTAGTTACTATCGCAAGGAAAGTGCTGCCTAAGCATGTTTGCATGTACTATATTAAACGTACTAAATAATTATGTTATATATGTTCGCGTGGCGCAATAACAAATTTTGGCAACGTATATATTATCACTGTATAAATGTAGACAAAAATTTCGGCGTGAAAAAATCTAATGAAAAAAATTTCCTGGAATTTTTTCCTAACGGGGAAAAAGATTCAGCAGTTTTTAATAGGCTGATGTGAAATTACTCATCGAAGTCACGGGGAAAAGACAGTCATATAACAACACAGGGGCCCAACAAAGGTTTATGTCTGTGAACAGTAAATCATAGCATAGTGATCATAGTTAACTATTAGTCCATGAGTAAATATACTGTACGAGAAAGAATAGAAATAATCTTTAATTTATATGAAGTACTTCACACAACCGGAGGGCTAGAATTGTGGCTGCGCCCGCAATAATTTTATAGGCATGAGGGAGTAACAGTGGATGTTGAGGGATATTAGTAATTTGAGCTAGCTACTTGCGCCTATCGATCAGCGGCATGTAATTGTCAAATTATGCGCTACGCCAATGTTGCCCCTCTTCCAGGTGATGACCTTTTGGGGAAATGTGATGGATGCAGTTCATTGCAACTTGTTGATCCATGTGAAATTCAATATTTTGTTCGTCTATTGGTGCAAAACTCTTCTGATCCCTCTGAAAAACGGCGGCTTGTTTTTTACAAGCAAGAGATCCAACAACTTAAAGATATATTGGAGCTATCATTGGACTTGAACACTGCATCTGAAAGAGATATCATGGTTGCAATTTTAAGAGCTGGGAGGAAGATCAAAGTTACATTCGAGTCGTTAAAAAACAAAGTAACAGATGTTGTCCTCGAATAAACCTTTCAAACTTTTGTGAAGGACCCGAATTTGTTATTAAAAGAAAAGACTTTTATTAAGACTTATACCTATTCTAATATTAATGTTATGTTTATGTTTTATTCTTGTTAAGTTAGGGAAGAACTTGAGTGACAATCTGAACCTTTTATTCCTTAATATCACTTCTGGTAATTTTCATGTAAAATATAATAAATGCATTTAAAATGAACCTCCATTATTACATATGTTACGATTTCAGTTTACAAGGGTTCGTCCATTTAGTATGTATACAAAACCTCCCAAGTTGTACACCCTCATCACACTTGTGAGGGAAGTGAGTATGCATACATACTAAATGATTGTTTCCCAAAGGAAAATGCTATGGCAATAAAGTAACAACTATTGACCTGGCAAATAGTATATGGCCACACTTTATATTATGAATTTCATGACGCTATTTTAATCTACCTCCACGGGTAGATTTATATTTTGAGCTACCTCCACGGGTAGATTGTTTATATTTTGAGCTACCTCCACGGGTAGATTGTTTATATTTTGAGCTACCTCCACGGGTAGATTGTTTATATTGTGAGCTACCTCCACGGCTAGATTTATACCACTATTTGTCATCGTACTACATGTATTCGTACATGAATTATTAACAGTAACAATTGTTGGTAAGTTATCTATAGACAAAAATTCTACACCAGGGTCTAGGACTAATAGCCCATTATTCAGACTTCAGAGCTCTTAAGTACATCTTGTCTCCTTGTATTAAGACATTATTAAATGTTGTAAACGACCATGCGGACAATGGGATATTTCGGGCTGTAAGAAGCGCCGATAAACTCATAAAAGCACATAGCTTGCCTCTAGAATGAACGCTAAACAGTTCATCGCCTTGATGGATATTAGCAGAAAGAAATAAAGCCATACTTACCTGGATTCTTCGGGAAGTGTTCGTATATTTTGCATCAAGTCAGAACCAGAATAAAAAGCTTGCAAATTCTTGAGAGTTGAGATTTTGTAGAGCACATAGAATAGTACATGCGCACGCAATTCAATATTTTTCTCGCACTCCCCCCCGGTTCCCCCCCGGAATTACGACATCTTAAATATGGACAGACGCGAGATCGAAATCTCGACAACACATAGATCGGCGCGAAAGACTGGGTCGAGTGAACTCTGGAGAAACCTTAGCATGTCAAAATTAGGAGTGTTGCCTGCGGCAGCAATAATGTAAAAGTTCGCGAACGTCGTAATTATGAACCAAACTCCACTCAAAGAGGTCGGCTAGACAATTAAAAATACCAGGTGCCGAGCGTAAGCCGAAGGGAAGAGACAAGTCGACATAGTACTGTCCTTTCCACTGCATGCCCAACAAAAACCTGTCCGATGGATGAACAGGGATTATGCGATAAGCGCTTCGAATGTCAATCTGCCCATTAACGCTCCCTTTCCTGTTTTGACAATTAGATCTATCGCATCTTTAACTCGGCAATACTGCAGGTTAAATTCATCTTTCTTTATACCGTCATTGACGCAATGTTCGAATGGGTATGAGAGATCCAGAATAAGTAGCCAGCCCTTGCCCTTTTTTGGAATAACTCCAAAGCGACTAACATGCAAATTCGTTATCGAAGGGGTGCTCGTAGGCCCAAACACGCGTCCCAGACCGACTTCTTTGCCAAGGTACTCGTCTATTACTGACGGGTGTTCATAAGCTGACGGACAGTCGGAAATTGCCGATTTGAGTTGAGATAAGCGCGAGTTAAAACCAAGTTTAAAACCATAAAAACAACCATGTAATACGTAATTTACTTTCCGGCGATCCGGATGCGCAATTAATTGCGTCTCTAAGTTCGTTATGTTTATTGGTGAAACCACGTGGGCTTTTGGCAAAAGTTTGTTAAGCTGCCAAGGTGGTGAAATGACTCTTGCATAGTTTCCAAGTTCTACCGATTTTTGTTCATTTTGAGCGACCTCTGCGCTCGCGATCTCGGCCTGCTGGGGAAACACATCGATTGCAGCTGTGACGAAATCTACATGTTTCTCGCGGGCTGCTACACGAACCTGTATTCCACGTTCTGCATAATTCGCTGGCCTTATTGTCGCCCCACGCTTCGCGACGCCACGCCCCTTGTTTCGCGGCCCTCCTGTCGCTAAAACCGAATGAGGTATGATAGCTATACAAATCGGGCTTCATTTTGCTCCAATCTCTGAGGTTCGACGCTGCGGCTTCGAGGCGAAATGCGCAATCGTGATTATACCAACGCATGCCGCTGTAACGCTTGGCGGCATGCGTATAATGAGCGCCAAGTAAGCAAGCAGATCGCGCGATCGACCGGGGAAAGAAGTTGAAATCACCGTCACGTAGCTAGTAAAGCACTCCACCCCTGTCAAAATATCTGACACCTCTTTACTCTTTCGCGCGGTGACTTTAGTAACAGGCACGATCGAGCACCCTTCGATGGTAAATGAAGGCGATTTGGTCGTTGGGGCCTCTAAATTTTCTGGGAGAAGATCGGCCATCTCGAGAAACTTGTTTTCTAGTATTGTCGAAACGACTTTCGGTGGGATTGGCGGGCGTCCCAGCCCGAGAATAAAGGCAGTTAGCGGCCCGGAGGGAAACGCTTGGCAATTTTGATCAGTTGTGAAGTTCAAGCGCCCCGTTTCGCCTATGTTTGCCCGAATGTTAGAGTTCCCTGCCTGATTCACCAGACTTAGCCCCACCGCGGTCGACTCTGGGTTCGCAATACCAACAAATGAAGGAGCAGTTAACATACCTTGCTGTGACGGCTGTGAATCGCTGGTCATACCTGAACGAGCAATGTCTGCGACTCGATATCTTTTCTCCGCGCTGCTTCCCGGGATGGTGTCGCCAAGTTGCTCGAGAGCCTGGATTCGTCCGTGTTGAGGTTCGCGGGACTGTTGATCGGGCGTACGTCCTGACTGTGGTCCATTCGCTTGCGCTACGGCTTGCGCTACCACTTCCACGAGGCCAGCTCGGAATTCAGTTGACTGGAAGGAAAGTGACCAATCGACGCTTGTTCGTGCGTGTGTCGTACCACCACTGCTACTTTCTCCGTCGTTCCCCGTCTCCATTTATATTTTCGAAAATTTCTTACTTCTTGTATGCTACGTCTTCGCTGTGCGTCAACAGGCGCAATGATCGGCCAAGCGTGGTGTGCCTCTCAATCGCATTCTCGCCCCAAGCCCTGCGCAGTTCATTAGTTGTTAACCTTGGTTATCTAATAACCTCATTTATTACATGGCAGCAGCGCTGAGAGGTCCGAATACGGAAATCCTGTAATTTGATTGGTTCATAAGCGGTCGGATATTTCCCGTATCCGCCCGCTCAGAGCGGAATCTGCCGTTCGCGACCGTAAGTTTTATAAACAAAATGGCAGTCATGTCAGTATATGCAACAAGATGGATTATAATTTCAGAACTACTCATTGTTGAAATATATCTGGCAGGTATGTTGTTAGAAATTTTATAAGCTTTCATTTGATGTATTGTTCGAGTTTCCACGTTTTGTGAAAGTTTTAAAATGTCCAAACGTTCGTAACATTGTTCGTAATAATATAACATTTGCTTCTCACAAGTATTAGAATTTCAGATGATTTTTTATTCAACTACTTAACGTACGGTCTTGAGCAATATGTCAAACAAAAGCAATTGAAAAATGCTATTTGGGGTAGAAAGTTCAGGATTCTAGCTCAACGGAAAGTACTTTAAAAATGGGAAAATGTCTGCCATTTTCATTTAGTTCGCAAGAAAGATGGGTTCGAGTTTTCACAGAACGTTCACAACATTTATGGCCATATAATAAACTACTTATTGACCTCGCTTGTTCGGTCTGTACTAGTGAAATATCGGACCTCTGTTTTTTTGCACAGACCTCAACTCGCTGCGCTCGTCTCTGTCCGTACTAAAAAAACATCGGTCCGATATTTCACTAGTACAGACCTCACGCTCGGTCAATAAGTAGTTAATATTATTAACTAAAAGAGAAGTGCCGCGATCCCAGCTTACACACAGGGAGCCCAACTCTGACGCCTCTTTTTTTGTTTTTATTATATTGAGCTTGACTGAAAACCGAGGCCGCTTAACAGTTGTGTAAGCTGGGATCGCGGCGCTTCTCTTAACAGTTGGTAGTATATGCATATATATGCAAATTACAGCGCATAAGAGAAGCGCCGCGATCCCAGCTTACACAACTGTTAAGCGGCCTCGGTTTTCAGTCAAGCTCAATATAATAAAACAAAAAAAGAGGCGTCAGAGTTGGGCTCCCTGTGCACAAACATGCGGTAAGAACATCGGCAAAAGTCAAACGTTGAAAATAAATATTTCGACCACGATTATTAATTTAATATAATCAGCGCCCCTACGAAGCAATTCTATTAGACGAATTTTGGGCAATCTGTCAATGCTCAAGACTGATTAACAAGCATATAAACCTTAGGTTATTCGTGGTGAATGTCAGACCTTCATTTTACATCTTCGTCGCCCATAAACGACAATAAATCCTTTCGCCTCGACCATTTTAACATCCTCGTACCCAGGGTCTTATCTCCGCTTCCCGCCCCCGCCATGCACCACTGCGAAAAGACCCTGGTTTAGGCTGGTCACGTGTTTCGAGGGCAAAAAATATAACTTAACTGGGGGTGGGTTATTTAGAAAACGTGCCTAAACTGAATCACACAAAGACAATGTTTTTATGTGATTATTTTATTGTGACAAGACAAGGTGTACGTTAATAATTCTCAAGAAAGCCAGACTGCATGCCTAAATCGATATTTATTCACGTCGGTTTCCTCAGTGTTATGCGATACTGTAAAACCGTGTGTACAGGTAGAAACAGAATTCGCCGTCTTGAACTTGAAGGCCGCTTAAAAGTCTCGATTGGCTCTTTGGAATAGTAAAATAAGACGTAAATCTCTTCAGTTGATAGCCGTTTTGTGTGATTTGTCATTTGTGTCCCGCCGCTTCGCCTTTGTTGTTTTTAATATTGTGGCAACTGTCAATGTTTTCAAGCGTTTCGTTGCGCGTTGTTTGTACGAAATGTTTGCCTAAAAAACAAAGAGTAGACAGTATCAGTAAACTCTGAAGAAATACAGGAGCAAAGTAATATTTAAAGGTAATACAAATGTGCCTGAGCTGTTTATCAAGTCTCAAGAACGGTGTTGACTGAAGCGAAATATAAACATATTTACTAAAATATACTATTTGAACGGTGGTCATGCAATAATTTGGATCTTTCGAAATTTAACGTTCATAACGAAGTATTTTCCATAATTTAGGAAACATAGAACGGTAACATTCGCGCTGGTTGAGTGGTAAGTTCTGTTTGTATTATTAATACAGACATGAGTGAGAAGAAAAACATTGAACAAGCAACAACGTTCATGCGATATAATAATACTGTAAAATGTTAACATGAGTAAGTAAAACGCGATACTGAATACTGATAGACAACTTTAATGAAACTGAGGCTCACAAATAACAGTTGATAACATGAACTTGTGGCTCCTTTTATGATGAATGTTATTACAAGGTTAGCGTTTTAAAAATCAGCAATACAATTCAAATATAAGTGCCTACTTTATACACCCGCCGCTGCACGAAACGGCACGAAACTGTTGCATTGATGCGATTTAGAATAGCAAATGTAATGAACTAACCTCTTGGAATTTCTAAAGCACAGAATAAGAATCTAAAGCTTTGTTGACAGCTGCAAGCCCAAGGTGTTAATTGAATCTGTATATGTATTCTCAGCGAGTGTTGGCCGTTGAAAGAGATGCAGTGAGATAATTTCCACTTTCTTTCGCATGGAGGTTCAAGCGATTGTTAACCAATAGAATTTGTGAATTTCGCATATAGTCTTGATAGTGAGGAAATTTAAACCCGCGTACAGTAAAATTTGAAACTCTCTGTTCCATCTTCAGGCGGCTATAATTTATCAGATCACTGATGACTGTAGAAATCCGGTCGAAGAATAAAATCTCTTTAAAATTTGCTGCTCGTTGGATTAAACGACGGAAGACTTTCGGTCGAAGTTCAAATTGTTCCTTCACTAATACCAGATTGTTCTCCATGGAGTGTTTAATTTTCGCAATGAGCTTTCCTCGATATTTTATTCTTGCCCTCAAGGTATTGCGACAATTTTCAAAATAATCACCCAGATTCTGGGAGCCACATGACCAGCCTAAACCGAATTTTAAACTGAACTGAATTTTAAATTAACAAATCAGTAAATTAAATTAATGTATACGATTGAGCTTTGTGGTTACATGTGCATGCAGGAGAGAAAGTGATGTAAAAATAAATGGGCAAAATCTATGCGAAAAGGTATGACTATTGGATAAAATAAACGAGAATATTGGAGAAATTTGCATTGTAATTGATTTTGAATGGCTTTATTTTAATGATAATCAGAGAGAAAATCAATTAAGTATTAATATGCCGCTGGGAAAGACAAGAGTAAAATAATGATATAAACGGAGGTGTACATTTAAAGAGTTTGTTTAAATTGCCGGTTATAGAAATGTAGTCCTTTTTGAAAGAACGTATTTGTCTCACCTAGAATATTATTGTTTATATCAGTATCTCCAAGAAAAAAGAAGGAAGTTGTTTCAGACAGCTTATGGTAATTTTGCAACTTATGAAAAGATCAGTCACCAACTGCTGCGACATTTGTTTACTTCCCCAAGTACAGCTGAAACGAAGAACAATAGCTGAATACGGCCGAGCTGAAGCTTTTGACTTTCGCAACTAAAGCGAAAGATTTCAATCGGGGTTTCATTGTCATTGCTGATCTGATGTTGACATAAATCTTTACGTTGTTGTGTTTGGGTTTCATAAACAGCCAAGTTGCGAAGACGAGACATCTGCAAGATACTTTGATACAGGTAACATAGAGAGGAAGAGAGAGATATTTAAATTTGAAGAATCTTCAGTTAAAAAAAATAAATCTGCATGCTAACGCAAGAAAGACGAATGATATACATTTATATATATATGTACAAGTCTATTTACAATGAAATAGTCTAATTGAGGAAGCGATGATTGCAAATATCGTTTAAATCTATTTAGATTTCTATTACATCTTACATTCTCTAGCATATCTTCCCAAATTTTTGCTCCTGTAAGGTTTTAGAAGAGCGAGAGCCATTTCTCGATCGAGAGATACGTCATATTATCGCCCTAATTTACTTACAGTATATATTTAATAAATCTTTAGCTGTTTTAGCATGACTGTCACTTATTTTATTTCAAATATTCTTTGTACATGCCAATTGTGTAGCTGTTTCGTGTTTGGTAGTATTTTGTACACATAATGTCATGAAGTATCATGAATACAAACTTACTAATGTTGCAGACCATGTAATGTTTTAAGCCCGAAAATGTATTGCAGTTTTCATGCATATGGTGAGGTGTCCGTGTTGTTTCGCAGCATTTTGTCAAGCTTTGCCATTTAGCAGTTGTATTTGCTAATGCTGCGGCATGTGTTGTGTTATTTGTTAAATGGGTTGTCATATATATATACATATGACTTTTCAAAGTTAGCGTATATATTAACACTTTTTCTTCGTGTTCAGATAACTGGAAAATGTATTTCAAGATTTTCTTGATCTTTTTGTCATTGGTTGGTTGTTCTTTTTCCAAGGTAAGGCAGGTTTTAATTAAAGACTAATTTAGATTGTTGTTTCTAGTCTTTAGTATTTTATTCTGGCTAACGCCAGACGATTTTATTCACGTCTGGGGAAGCCCTCGGACAGGAATGAGTTAAGAAAATCGATCGTAACAGTTTGACAACAACAGTTAAAGTATATAAGGATATTGAACTGAAAAGAGATTATATATAGCCATATATTAAGGTTGGAACCCTCGTTACAAAACCTTTGCTACTTCCCGTTTCTTCTTAGCCTCCTTTGCAGACGTAATTCTTTAGTGTCGTATGCTAACTTCCTCCCCACTAACGTCTACTCTACGGCGAGCTCTTCAGAGCGATACATTCCTTTCTCTTTGTGTACAAGGAACCAATGAGATTGGAGTATTGATCATTGCTAATTAACGCCAGCTGAGCCGAGCGATGGAGCAAACGTTGTTGTGAAAATGTAATTACATTTTCTACAGTCTGAAAATTATCTGCATACTTCACTGCATTTGGAATCACAAATATTTCGAGAAGTATAGAACTACACCAAATTTTTGAAGAGTGGTATTCCGATTATAGTCTTTCACCATATGCAGATAAACATGAGTGAAAGTTAGTTTATAGTGTATGAGCGTTGGCGAGATTAAAGCTTGGAAATGGTAATTGACAATGTGATTGATTACTTATATAACCAATCAGAAAACTCGTTCATATTCGGTAGCTCTTTACCGTTGTATTATACCATGAATGAAAATATGGACGACAAAGGAAAAAAAGAAGTTGTTCAAATTTTTGCATTCGATACCCGACTCTTATTGACTTAAAACATATTAGTGAACTTTCTCTACTCAGTTCTATAGAAGCATGTTTTTTCCCCGAAACACTTATAAGCGATTATTTCTACGTTGTAAATGTTGGAAATAACAATAATTTATTCTTGTTGTTTGGGTGCCGAGGTTATAAAATAGTATAATAATAAGGACTTTAAGATGCTAGGACGACGATGGCGATTAGAAGACAACATTCATTTTACAATTTAAACAAGTCACGGTTAATAATTGAAGTTAGTTTAACGACTTTCAAAACGTCTTAAAGTATATTGCTAAAATGATCGTAGTGTCTCTATATTGAAGTTAATCGTAAGCATCAGTTCTCATCTTTTGGCGAATTAATTCGAGGGTGCTTCTTAATCTTACTTAACTGAATCCTTTACTGGCTACAGTTGCTTTTTGTCTACTTATTAATTTTACTCTGGCTACCGCCAGACGAATTTACTAATTTTACTCGTCTAGGGGAGAGCTGTCGGAAACCTGGCCAATAAAGAGTTACAAACTACTGGCTACACTTGCTTTTTGTCTACTTATTACTCGGGCTACCTGAGGCCGAGTCTAGGTTTCGGCTCCGTTTTTTTTTCGCCACACAAAATTGCATTATTGCATCATCCCGTCAGGCCTTGCGAAACTGTAAAGGCATGTTGCATGCTCGGTTTTTTCGAGTTCTTTTGCCTTTGATAGAGTTGGGTTGAGGTGTTTTCCGGCGGTATTGGTGAATTCACGAGTAGTTGATCAGTAATGTTGTTGACAAGGTTTGTCCATGAAGACAGAATAGACGAATTTATTACAGACACGAAAAAATGCCGTGTTGACATCAGTACCTAGGAAGTTTGACTTGAGGACTAGAGACACAAGAAAGGGCCACAGTATATCAAAGAACATATACGTGCTGTTTACCTAGTAACGGCTTTCTCCTTGTTTGAATAGCTTTACCTTTTGCAAGTGACCGAGTTATAGTTGATCAGTTAAAGCGGCTGACAATTGTCTTCATCATAAACATGCTTACAAAGGCTTTACAATGTTTACAACTGCACACGCCGGCGATCGTAGTAAGGAATTTGATGTAAATTTTCAAAAAATGTCAAATCTCCCTGGGTTTGATCTTCCCCCCTACCCTGGGGCTAAACTTTGTCAAGTGCATAATATTTTAGAACTTACTAAATTACTTGGGAGGAGACGAATCAAGACACAAAGAAAATAAGCAAAACGGCGGCTGCAAAACTCGCGAAAGCACTTTTGAGTTGCAGTTCTTGTAAAAACCTGTATTTTTGCTCACTGGACAAGCTTAGTTTTCGGGCCAAAACAGAACCAAAACATTGTTAGTAGGGGTATTGTTTATCGAACGTCTGATCGGAAGCATGGCCAAACTTTGTCAGTCTCAATAAGCGAAAAAAGGCATTAAAGAGACGTGCACAATTGCAAAAACGACACGATCTGTACAGATAAACTACAAACAAATATCCACATAGCAAAATATTTTATTGATCGCCACTTGATAAGCTTACTCACCTGCTAACGCTCGCACAGACCTTTCTTCATAAATGTTTTTGTTTGAAGCGTGTTCGCTCAGTCGATCACTCTGAATTGACCTTCTCGACAACGACTGCAGTAACTTCATTACCTTTTCCACAGAATGTAGTAAATACCCCCCTAGTTATGCTGCAATAAGTAAAGTTTACTCTCGAAAGATAAAAGCGGTTAAAACCAATCAATTATTCTTCCAAGTAAAAGTGCTCGCCTCGCGGCAGCCATTTCACCTGGAAGTGAAGTGATACCCAACTACCACAATGCATTGCGGGTTTTTCCTAAAAGGTAAAAGGGCCATTGAAGGTAGATTGAGTTCGATGTATGACATGCATATATGTCATTATTAAACTATGTGCATCATATCAGCAAGTATGATCATATGTGTTAATTTTGTAATGCATCTCATATCCGAGCATGCGCAAAGCATATCTGTTTCTTCCCTTAACAACCTGATTACGACATTAACATATATTATTATAGCAGTATAGTGCAGTAGCTCAATAGTTATAGCGTCTAACACTCTAACCAGCAATCAGAAGATTGTTTATAAAGTTATAAATTTTTCTAAGTAAAATAGCTCGAAGAACATTTACACCCAAATCCTAGAGAGTAGACAAAACTCAAGCGTTGAGTTGCTCAACGGCACGCTTGCCCGAGTGCGTTTAATCGATAATAGTTTGGCATGATGCAGGATTAGTTTACTTCCGACGAGCACTGTCAAAGACTGTTGGTTGTTTAGGATAAGCGACCAGACGTCGTGCAAATACAAGGCTTCATGTAGTCATGCACTTTTTAAAATAACATTTATATTACGCAAGCTAAGTTTGGTCAAAAACCGTGCATGATCAGAGTATCCACGGAAGTCGGAAGCACTTTTGTCGTATAAAAGCAAAAAAGGTTAAAATAAACAAGGAATGTGTACGTGCTTGAACTGTGAGAAAAATAACAAGCTCAACATTAATGCTTAACTCGTAGAAAAAACACGGTGATTTGTGCTTATGAAAACACAGCAAAAAGGTGTGACCAGTTCACGTTTTAATAGCGACATAACGAAATAAAATTGTGTATAAATACATCTAGCTTGTTAGTTAGTTAGTTAGTTAGTTAGTTAGTTAGTTAGTTAGTTAGTTAGTTAGTTAGTTAGTTAGTTAGTTAGTTAGTTAGTTAGTTAGTTAGTTAGTTAGTTAGTAGCAATAGATATACCAGGCTGGAAACGTAATTTGAAAATGAAAATAAGTGCCCAGCAAATAACTTTTAGACAAGACATAACTTCAAAGATAAAATTTTAATTACGTAACGTTTCATTGCTTGAAGCGCAACATCATCGGAGCAGTTTGAAATCTTAAGGATAACAAGACGCCTGCTCAGGCGTTCACTCGGGCTACTGATTTCTGAAAGCTTCGCGTAGCCTGTGCTAGAGCAAGACTACCTGACAATGGCAATGCATAATTGCATAGATTTTCACAAATAGAATCTATGGTCTTAAATGCATTCTGCGGTGCAGGAAGCGCCGAAGGTTTGCTAATTAATAGTATAAATGTAAACAAGGCCGTTTTAGTCTGAAAATTAAACAACGGATCTAATATATTTAGTAGACAAAACGTATTAGCGTCGGATTCGGCAGATTCAAGCGATCATTTTGATATAGAATTTATTTAAATTCGGACAAACAGAACATGTTTTAAAACACACGTTTCCAAATGTAATACGACACGCGATATCTAGACGTAGTTTTCTCTTTTGAACGAAGTTTTTATTGCCATTTTATCGATGTTTTTGAATATTCACAAGACATTTCACTGTTTCTCAGTTGTTTACTTGTTTGAATAGCTTTGCAAGTGACCGAGTTATAGTTGATCAGTAATGCGGCTGAGAAAGGCTTTACAATGTTTACAACTGCACACGCCGGCTATCGTGGTAGACCTAGTACGTAAAAGATGACGAGCTATTTCAAAACAGGCTGGTCCTGGCCTTGCTGCTTTATAGCCCAACAACTACAAAATGCAAGTATAATAATAAGCAACCGAATAGAGTAGATACCGGTAAGATATCAATATGTTGTCTTGAACATGTTCGGTGCACGGTTTCGCAATAATTAAACATGACTGTTCTCTGACGTCCTTCACTCCTTCAGTTTAAAGTTTCGGACTAGAAAATACATGAACGCAACAACCCCTCGCCCGCTTTTACATGCTTTTTTTAAACACCCCCCCCCCTGATTAAAATAAGTACTCCTAATATACAGCCAATACAAAAACAAACAGATATAAAAACAAATGATATTAAATCCTTGGGATATTAAATTATAGAATTTATGGATAGGTCGATAGGACGACAAAACTGATTTAAATCATTTAATGAAAGTTGAACATATCAAAGCAAAATTTAGATTTCATTATTAAATTCTGGTTGTAAAAAATATATTGTTTTTAGGAGGTTTCAAAAGGGATTAATTTTAGCAAGCCTTTAAATGGCTTCTCTATGCATGTACATTTTGCAAAGGCAGAATTAAAATTAAAAAATTTATAATAGAGTCTGAGATAAAAACAATTCAGTAGAATCGGATTCCAGAAAGAAGAATTAAAAAGACAACGTTTCAGTCGAACCACAGCCAAGAAAACCGACAAAGTCCATGAGTATTTTTAGTAATAAAAAGTGCATGCACGTCCACCACGGTTAATATAAGCCTTAAAGGTAGTGTTTTAAGTTAGCTTTAGTTAAACTGACTTATGGTTTGGACGAGCAAAGAGAAAGCACGAAAACGTGAAGCTGTATATTGTTTAGGTTAAGCGAAAACTTGAAAACAACAAGAATCCTACCGTTAACTTTAAAATGATTTGACCACGGACTCACGGAGTGACTACAAACACTGCAGATCGAGTTTTTGTTTACCATACGGCGTTTGGTTTCTTCAAGTTCTCTGGTTTCTCTTCAAGATATATTAAACGGGTTTAATCCTTTTTTTCTTCGTGCTCCATTTCATTTCGTTTCGTTTAAATAAACGAAAGCAAAATACTATTTGTGTGAGAGTATATAGTTTTCTTCGTCCGTGACACCGTACCAAACATATATATATATATATATAAACTATTTCCCAGATTTCGTCTCCCTCACTTTTTCTCCACGCGTGTAAAGTGGACTACACGCATGTCGAGATTAGCACCCTCACCGGGCTCCGGACCTTCGGCCCTACGCCCGGGCTCAGGGATTATTTTTAATACACTTTGATTCGCTGACAGTCCGACTACTCTGACATCTTTGTTTGAGACGACTGCTATATAATGTGCCAAGAAATGTTGTGGAAATATTCAAAAACATCGATAAAATGGCAAGAAAAGCTTCGTTCAAGAGACAACGCGGTCATGAAATCGCCGTCGCGCGGCCGGTGTCCCAGTTAATTTGGACCCCCCTAAATTCGGACCCCCGGTCCAAATCTACTAGTAGATTTTGGACCAAGTAGATCTAGTAGATTTCTCGTAGTAGATTTGGACCCCCGGGAGTCCAAATCTACTAGTAAATATGGACCCCCGTTGGCGGATTTGGACCCCCCTCCAAAAGCTAAATATATGTAGTGTGAACACAATAATATAAACGAAATTCATAATAGCGAACAGTCTGAAGTTTTTTTGTCACTTTATATTAGTGATAAAGAACACAAATCGTAAAATAGAAACCACTACCAGAGTTAGTAAAAGCGATCTCCACGCTCTCCATTTTTAGTGATGTTTATTTATTCTTGTAGTTGTATACATATTTTCCATTTGGTAACTTTCTAGTTTTTTGTAGTACTTACTCAGTTTAATAACACAGTGTTAAGATTTTTGAATTATGATAATGTAACTGGCAATATAATTTTATTTGATGCATGTACGTCAACGAACCAAATTTTCGAACTATGAAAATGTCGCCCAACAATGTTTTTTATTCGCTATTGCAACACAATAAGCTCAACTATGTGAGGTTTATAACTGGCTTTGGATATGAAAATTGATGAATGTAACATATTCATCGTTTTCTGGGTTGTTTTGGGTATAAAAAATGTTTAAAAAGGGGGGTCCAAATCCACCAACGGGGGTCCATATTTACTAGTAGATTTGGACCCCCCGGTCCAAATCTACTGGGGAGTCCAAATCCGCTGTGACACCGGGAGACTAATGATCACGACCCCCCCCCCCCCCCCAAAAAAAAAATAACAGAGCCGAAATCTAGACTCGGCTACCACAGGTAATTAAGAGTAATTAAGTATTTATATATACATGATTCAAATATTATATTACAAACGGTCAAAATAGTACAATAACAAATTCAAAAATTTAAAGAAACAAATGAACGTAAATATTTTAAGATTATAATAACAAAAAGTAAATAAAATATCATGTTTCAGATGTCATTAAAGAATATGATTATAACAATTAGATTAGTCATAAGCTAGAACAAAGAAAGAGGTACTGAACTTATGTTTGCGTTAAGGACGGGGTTAAGTTTAGAAATTAGAAGACTTTCCCTCAGTAAGAGTTCAAATTTAGAAGTGGAAGAAGCCGTAAGTATTTTAAAATCAGAAGCAGCAACAGGATGATCAGTTTTGAACTTGTGAGAAAGAACACTTGACAATTAAGCTGACATTGAATTTCTAGTCAGCGGCCGAAACACCCATATGTTCTGAGATACGTGTGTGAATGTGTCGGCGTGTTTGTCCGACATACAACTATGCACCACAGCATTGACACTTGTACGAGTACACAACATGTGATCTCAGTCCAAAGGGAATTCGGTCCTTGAAAGGAAAGAAGTTTGAGAGGCGAACAGAAGGACGAAATACAAAACGGAAATTAAGTTGCGGATATGCAGAAGAGAGTATAGTTTGCGGAGTTGGGTTCGTATCACTAGACCATGGGAACCAGTAAAAGGAATAGAAAAATACAGAACTTGTTTAGAGCAAGAGTGAATACTATGGCTGGTAGGAAATATTTTATCTAAAAAGGTACTAATACAGTTGTCCAAGAATGGGACTGGATAACCATTAAGAGTGAAAATTTGTTTAAGTTTCTCTAGCTCAGCGTGGAAAGAAACATAAGAAGAACATATATTAAAATAACGAGAGACTAGCAAAAGAATAAGTCCTCTTTTATAAGAGATGGGAATAAAGCTGTCAAAGTTAGTGAATAACCCAGTGGATATACGTTTATGATGGACAGAAGTTAAGAAAGCACCATTAGAACGAATTATGTTAACATCTAAAAAAGGAAGAGATAAGTCATTTTCTAGCTCATGAGTAAATTGAATGTTAGGATGTCTGGAACTAAGATAAGAAAGAAATGGGAGAACATGTTCCTGTGAGCGGAAAATTAGAAAACAGTCATCAACATAACGACGATAAAAGATAGGTTTAAAATGAGAAGGACAGTCAGTCAACCATGATTTCTGATGAAAAGATAAGAAAATGTTAGCAAAAAGTGGACCAAGCGGTGAACCCATAGCAACACCATCAATTTGTTCATACAATTCACCATTGAACAAGAAATGACTGAGGGAAAGTCTTCTAATTTCTAAACTTCAGTACCTCTTTCTTTGTTCTAGTTAGTTAGTTAGATAGTTAGTTAGTTAGTTAGTTAGTTAGTTAGTTAGTTAGTTAGTTAGTTAGTTAGTTAGTTAGTTAGTTAGTTAGTTAGTTAGTTAGTTAGTTAGTTAGTTAGTTAGTTATAGTTAGAAACATTGAAAACAGCAAGATATAGGGTTGGCTAGACTGCGAGATGCCATACATATTAAACATAAAGATTTCCAAGATCGGGAGTTTTCTATCTCATAATTTATATTCAAAGCAGTAATTGCCTGTTCACATGAGACCTGGTTATCTCGCGGGGTAGGGATAACTCCGGGGCTAGGGTTCGTCAAAGTTGACCCTGTTTCACATGATAAAACGCAACTACCGAGTTGTTCCTGCGCCCCCGAGATAACCTAGCTTTCACGTGAACAAAATAACACGCCAGTAAGGTCAACAATTAAACGCACGCAAATGGCACGTGAACAAGAATAGTGCGTATAAATTAGAATGCTTTTTTACAATGTACGCATGCGTAATTATACAAAAGACAAGTTGACCATAAACCCCTGAGATAAGCCGGGTGAAAGCGTTCACATGGAGGTAGGGTTAACTCTGGCCTAGGGTTACCCTATATCGCTCAGAACGAGTTATCCCTATCCCCGAGTTATCTCGGTCTCATGTGAACGGTTTACTTTTTTAACAGGGAAATAAACTAACACCGAGATATCTCGAGGGATAGGGATAACCCTACCCCCCCGAGATAACTCGCCTCGTGTGAACAGGCCCATATAAGGTAATAATTGAAAAGCAGGGCAGATTAACAGGAGGTCCGCATTTGAGGAGTAAGATAGTCTGGCGCTAGACAGAGTAAAATCGCCTGGTGTTAGACAGAGTAAAATCGTCTGGCATTAGACAGAGTAAAATCGTCTGGCGTTAGGCGTTCACTTGGGCTACTGATTTCTGCAACCTTGACGTAGCCCTTGCACATCTAGAAACCTGCCGTGCGAAACAGTGCAAAATTTTTTGACAAACCGAACGAGGTCTTCTATATGTGATCTTATATGATCTTATATGAAGTACAACTATGCATGAAGCATTTGATAGGGTAAACAAGCTCGTTTTTTCCAATAACAAGGGATATTAATACGTTTAGAGGTCAAAACCTATAGTGTTAGATTCGGAAGATTCCAGCGATCATTTCGATATAGAATTTATTTAAATCGAGCAAACAGAAAATATGTTTTTAAACATGGTTTGAAACACGTTTCCAAATGTATAAACACGACACCTACATAATGTCTATACATGCAAACAGTTCAACAATCAACATATTTATAATTTTTGCGTTATTCGGCGCTTATCACCTGCGTTTTGTAGCTGTTGGATTAAGCAGCAGGCAATTACTAGGTAAATAGCACGTATACGTTCTGTGATGAACTGTGGCGAACTAGCGTTTGTTTCTCGTATCTCTGCAACTCGTCCATAGTTCTGCCTTCATGAACAAACCTTCTCTGTGGAAACTCATTCTGGAGAATTTTTACAATAGTTGATCAGTAGCATGCTCGACACAATCGCAGAATAGGAACACGAATGTCTGTTGATTCATCGTAGCACGCTCAATGGCGGCAGGCTTGACCGGCAGTAAGTTGTGCAAAACTGCATATTTGTGACCCGAAAACTAAAAAAACAAGACGCCTGCGTCAGGCGTTCTACTCGGGCTACTGGCAAAGTGCGGAGGTGCTTGGGTAAAAGGCACTGATTGCATGTAGTGTTATTGCAGCAATCACAAAATCGAAACCGGAAACGACGGCCTCTCTCTTCCGCAGAGGCTTTATACCGCGCTAGCAAAGGTGGGAGTGGGCCGAGGAAGATCAGATCGAAGGCTGCATGTGGTGCATACTTCACACTGGTGAACATGTTTACGAAAGTTGTCAGCCACATCTGATCACTGTTAAATTAGAAAGCCACTCAGTCTATTTCGAAATCTATCAACAATTTGCAAGAACACCTTGATCAAAAGGCAAAGCTGTTCAACTTTTTGTCGAATTCCAATCTCGTTCCCAGAGCCCACGTTCCCCACCGGGGAAACGAGAGACTCTGGGATAATCCGTTTCAAATCGTTACGTTGTTGGCTGAATAGTGAGCATGAGTTGGTCTGAAGTGACCGGAAGTAGAATTAATAAAAACAAAATAACAAAGATGTCGGACGACAAGACTCCAGTGAAGACGTTGCCGCGATCGAAATGTGCTAAAATGCAAAATTGCGACACCCAAAAATAAGAAGGAAAAAAAAAGAAACCGAGCCGAAACCTAGACTCGGTCCACCATAGTAGCCGAGTAATAAGTTGCAAATGGCAAAAATGTCCAGTACAGGATCAGTGTACATATAGTTTAAACTTTTACCGGGCAGATTACCAGGTCTCCAGTTGACGAGTATAAAATCGGCTGTTGTTAGACAGAGTCAAATTAATAAGTGGCAACAATGCCCGGTAACAGAGTTAAATTGATTAAAAGTTATGGAATTGTATCTTAATTCTGTTGGAAATATGTTCTATACCCTGTCGATAAAAGAGTTTTGCAAAGTGTGTGTTTTACATTAGTCACGATGTTAACATATATAATTCAGAATAGATATCACAACTTTCCTTTTAAGCAGGAACTGAAAGAATAATTATTATGGAAGAGTACAATTCTCACCACTTCGCCAAGGTTGTGTAAACAACATGAGTAAATGATCTGGCTTGGATCAAAACAAAACAAAACGCATGTTTGCGAAAACCCACGCCGAGATATGAACCGAGTTTTCTCACGCATTATTTTTCTTGTCAAACAACACCTTCTTTCAACAAGGCCAGCGCGCCCTTACAAACGGGAGACGAGAAAATAATAATGGTCTTTAATAATAATAATAATAATAATAATAATAATAATAATAATAATAATAATAATAATAATAATAATAATAATAATAGCACAAAATGACTACAAGAACGTGAGACACGACAAGATTGATGCCAATATCCACAGGGATCTCTGCCAAAAGTATGGTTTTCCATTTGCGGAAAAAAGTTATGAGCACTACGTGGGTAAAGAGAGCAGAGTTCTTGAGAATGAGGAGGTCAAGATATTATGGGACTTTACAATCCAGACAGAGAGACGATTGGAACATAATAAGCCAGATCTTGTAATTTTGGAAAAGAAGAGGAGGACCTGTTATATTGTTGATGTTGCATGCCCGTTTGACACAAGGATTGAAGGCAGTGAAAGAACAAAGATCAACAAATATACAGATCTGAGATACGAGCTTCCAAAATACTGGC
Source organism: Paragorgia papillata (assembly GCA_035771165.1). Lineage (NCBI taxonomy): Eukaryota > Metazoa > Cnidaria > Anthozoa > Scleralcyonacea > Coralliidae > Paragorgia > Paragorgia papillata. Next base: position 81,559 of record JAWNZC010000361.1, read on the forward strand.
AATTAGGAGAGGTAGACAAGGTGATAATTATACCGATCATCATTGGTGCTTTGGGAACAGTAACAAAAAATGTCAAAGGTAACCTGGCTAAGTTGGAGATTAACACCACAACAGAAACCCTACAAAAAACTGGACTCTTGGGAACTGCTAGAATACTACGAAAAGTATTGGATACGTAGCAAAGGACCTCTTGTCATCAATAACTGCGGGCTGCAGGTAGATGGCAGGTTGTACCAACATAAGCTGTGTAAAGAGAAATAATAATAATAATAATAATAATAATAATAATAATAATAATAATAATAATAATAATAATAATAATAATAATAATAATAATAATAATAATAACTAGAGGACTGTCAGAAACTGCATATACATCCGCCAGCGGGTTATTAGAGATGTTTAAAAAGAAAACGAGCCATCCCGCTAACCAGGCTAGCTCGCGAGATCAACACATGCATGTATGAATAAAATGCTTGATTGCACTCGTAACAAAATTATGCAAAAATCTTTGCATAAAATAAAGATAATGAGCGCAATCAAGCATTTCTTCTACACGGAGAATCTTGCTGTCAGATTTTTATTAATTTCTCATCCACATTTTGATTAAATTCAACCAAAATTTAATGGATTGGTCGCTGGTATATGGCCAACCCTTCTGCAAACTTTCATGAAAATAGGTGCAATACCTTTTGAGATATCCTTGCGACAGACAGACAAACAAACAAACCAACAGACAAGCAAACAAACAAACAAACAGAACGGGGTAAAAACATAACTTCCTGGCGGAGGGAATAACTAGAAATACATAAACGCAACAACCATTCGCCCGCTTTTACATACGTTTAAGTAAATACACCCCCCCCCCCCCCCCCCCCCCCCCCCCCCCCCCCCCCGATTAAAATAAGCGAACCTCACGCCTGATCTGTTTTTGTATACAAGTATAAACCCCCGCTGCTCCTTTACATCCTGTTTTATACATGTAGTTTTTTCTGTTATTGACCAATTTCCAAAGCAATGTTTTATTCCAAAATATATAGCAGTGGTTGAGGAAAAATTTGTGCCACGTCTTAATCTCATATAAAGGTGACTATTAAACTGTTTTAATATAATTCCAATGTTGAACCTCAAAAAAAACACATCAGAACAGAAAAAAAACGTAGTTAACAGCCTGGAGACTATAAGTATGAGAGAGAAAAAGCCAACCAGGGAAAAAACTATAAGCTTAATGCAAAGTTTCACTAGAACATTTGGAAAAAAACACCTGGGAAAATGTATATTATTTGACAAGATTTTTGCTGTTTTAAACTGAGTTACTGAAAAGGTTTTGGATATATATCGACTCTAATCAGCTAAACAAAACTGGTAAGTTAAATAAGAATCACTTACCGTTAAATTTTCTTTTGACTCTGCTCAGACGGCTTATACTGCAAACACTGCCAATTCAATTTGTCTTTTTACCTACGGTGTTTGGTTTTCTCGTTCGGTTCTTGACAAAAAAAAAAAATCAGTTCTCTTCAAAACGTAAAATGCTGTTTGTTTTGATGTTCTTGTCAATTCATCGTTCTCTATCGAGTTAAGTAAGATATAACCAGTGCATAAGTCTTCTACCGGCTTTGAAGAGACACATCAGGAAACATCTTTTTTTTTTCAGTCGCATTTATCGGCATCTTTTCCGGTCTTTATCACTATTTTTCTTGATTTTTCAATAGTTTCTGGTCGAGTTTAAAATTGTTGGTTCATCCCAATGCAACATGATCTTTTCTTAGCTTTCTTACTTCAGTCTGTAAACCAATTTTTCTGACAAAGATTTCTTTCGTCTTTATTGCACATGCATCAAAGATTATGTTGAGAGTGTTGAAATTTAAAATACGACTAGTAGCAAAATCAAGGGATTATAGCAGCAGACATCAATTTGGATTCAAGAAGGGATGCAGTACACGAGATGCAATAGGAGTGTTCAGGATGTTGTGTGAACGAAGCATTGAATTCGGGAACGAGGTATATGTGTGCTTTATCGACTATGAAAAGGCATTAGGTTTTTTTTTTCATTATATGTGGAATTCATGATGAGAGAGGCAATGGAGGAAGTAGCAGAAGAGGGAGTATTGGTTGGAGGACAGAGACTTAGAGACATTAGGTATACAGATGATCAAGCGATGGTTGCAGATTCAGAAGAGGGTTTACAGAGGATTATGACCTGTCTAAATGAAAGAGGAAAAGATTATGATATGAAATTTAATGTGAAGAAGACCAAGGTAATGATAATAAGTCGTAATAGTGGATGTGTAGTGAGAATCATGGTTGATGGACCGAGAATAGAACAAGTGGCTAAATGTAAGTACTTAGGTGCTTGGGTCACTGAAGACGGAACTCTTAGATATAAGATAAGCAGAAACTCTTAGAGGAAGGTAATTTTTTCATATACCTTCCTCTGGAGAAACAATTACTCGATTTATTTCAACGTCAAGGTTCAGGTCTGAATTTGGATTATCGTTTTTCTCGCGAAAAACGTTCTCCAGATTCCATTGAAGATATTTATGATGGTCAGATGTATAAATCCATTGCAAATGGAGAACTGCTTACTGATCCAAATTCATTAAGTCTCTCATTTAATTGTGACAGTGTGCCTATATTCCGATCCTCCAGCTACAGCATTTGGCCACTACAGGGCATTGTTAATGAACTCCCCCCTCAGCAACGGAAACAAAACATTTTTCTTCTTGGTTTGTGGTTTGGTACTGGTAAACCTTCTATGATGGAATTTCTTGATCCATTTACCAAAGAACTCAGGAAACTGTCAGATTGTGGAATGAAGTGGTTGCGCTGCGGAAGAGAAGTGTGTTCGAAAGTATTTGCTTGCATTTGCTCTTGCGACAGTGTTGCCAGGCGTGTTTTGCAAAACATACATCAATTCAATGGCCAGTATGGTTGCAGTTGGTGCTTTAACCCTGGAACCACAGTTCAAAAGGGAAGAGGACACAGCAGAGTGTACCTGAAATCTCCACATGGTTATGGAATCCGAACACATGAAGAAATGGTAAGAAATGCAAGAGCAGCGTACAGAGCAAATGAAGCCGTACTTGGCGTCAAAGGTCCTTCCAAGCTACTGGATCTGCCTTATTTTGACACGGTAAGGGGCTTTATCGTCGATAATCTGCATTGTGTCGACCTTGGCGTTTCCAGGCAGTTGAGTCACCTTTGGTTTGATTCCAACAATCATCATGAAGCTTGGTATTTAGGAAGGCATCAACAGGAGATTGATGATAGATTAAGTTCTATAATGCCTCCTCATGAAGTAACAAGAATCCCACGTTCTATTTCCCAACGAGCTTACTGGAAAGGTTCCGAGTGGCATTGGTGGCTCCTTCTGTATTGCCCCGTGGTGCTTTCTGGATTGCTCCCATCACCGTATTTCCGGCATTTGCTCCTCTTAGTTGAAGCTGTGTACCTGCTTTTCGAAGTCCAGTATTGGTCGCGCTGACATCAATAAAGCAGATGCCTGTCTTTCAAAATTTGTCAGGAACTTTCAATGTCTGTATGATCATTCATAAATGACATACAATGTTCACCAATTACGCCATTTAACTCAAACCGTTATCGATTGGGGGCCTTTGTCAGGCTATTCTACGTACATCTTCGAAGGGTTTAACCAGGTGTTGCTCAAGCTATTTCATGGTACACGAGCTGTTCATTCCCAGATTGCCAAATCATTTTTGTTGTATCGAGCACTACATTCAATATCGAATGTTTCTACAAATGATGATGTGACCAACATTATCTTTTCGTATCTGGATGTGCAACTGAAAGGCCATGCGCGACTGAAGAAGGCAAAGAAAATGGGAGAAAATGTTGCTTTTTTAGGAGCTTCATATTTCCGGCAATTGGGAAAGGAAATACTTGGTTGAAGAGTAACAGAGAAACGACGATATTCAGGATGAAGCAGAATTTTTTACCAAAGCTGTTGTTGACGGTAATGTGATCCATTGCTGTAACTACACACGCAAGTGCCGTCGAAAGAATTACATTGTTGGCACAAGCAATGGTAGGACAGTTGAACTTGTAGTTTTCACTGCTGTGAAAGGTGGTGAAGATGAATGCAAGTCAATTGCCTTTGCAAGAAGTATTAAAACTGAGGAACTTTTGCTGTATACTGACAGCGAGTGTGGCCATTTGTGCAGCCATCAGGAAGGTTTTTGAAATTGAGTCTGCGTTAGAGATTGTTGACTTGAGTGAAATAAGAGACAAATTTGCTCTAATTGATTGTGAGGGTGGACTAGGAATGTTCGTTTGCAAACAGCCCAATATTCTTGACAGGGATTAACAATTAATTAATCTGAACTATGTGTGCATGTTATATATAATACAGTATATACGAACTATTTATAGAACTATTATTACAGCTTATTTGCATGTATTAACTTTAATTAGAAGCTAATTATGTACCTTCAACTTGATGCAGGCAAAATTTGTTGAATTGTGTTTGCAAGAATTTCTTGTTAATTGTTGTTTATGTACTTTTATTTAAATAACTGGTAGACTGACATGTCACAACAAATCAAGCGTAGAACGATGCTAGTTTTGATATATACGTGTTTTAGTATCCATATTATAACAACTTTGTATTTCACAATTCACAAATTTTCTTTGCTATCAATGGATTGTTCTCAGAAATACCACCATGTATCATTTTCTGCACTTAAAATTAGAAACGTTCTTATAAATTTATAGAGAATTTTAAATGTTGGTATTTATGGAAAAGTCCATTAATTGTCAGGCACAAAAGTGAGCCACGTACGTTTTATCACATCACATTTTTATTGGCTTGTACATTTTAAATAATTATTCACATGTAAATTTTATTGGTAGATTTTGACATACATGTATGTGAATATAAATTATTAGTCAGATAATTGACTTTTTGATTGTGTCTTATTATGGTATATTGCATTTTGAGCTAGGTTCATTAATGATTCACTCTATTGAACAGTGGAATTTTTAAGTTGTCATCCCAATCAGCCTTTTATGTGGAAAGGCTCTGTGCTTTAGTGGATTATAAAACGCTGAAGCGTGAGAAGAGTTAGCGCCAAACATATGAAGCCTGTTGACTCTGATAAACGCCTGAGTCAACAGGTCGAACGTTAAGCAATAAATAATGGCGTTACCACAAATGTTCGCTTGTATTAGAACTATGTATTTTACTCTGGTTAACACCAGACAACTTTACGCGTCAATTGGATAGTCCCCGGACTGGACAGGATTAAACAATTACATCAGTAATATGTGCTGCACTGTTGAACACAAACATACTGACGGTCTGACGCGAAGTTTAGCTATAACTGGATTGGCAAAAATGCTCTATATCAAAGCCAGAAGACAAGACAGTAAATACAATTTAAAAATAAACATGAACAACAAACAATTTCGAATATATAACTGTTTTGTTGAACACTCTTAATATTTAATACTTGATATTTTCTCGTCTTTTAGAACTTGAACACGACGAGATCGGAAAACAACACTACCTCTAATAATCCTTTTACAATCATTAATGCCATTGGCCTTGGGGAATGTGCGATTGGGATCATCGCGAATGGCTTGCTCCTGATTGTCATTATTCGCAATCCCTTGAATAACCTTCGCAGATCAAGCTGGATCACCATCACTAATCTGGCAATGGCAGATTTCATAACTAGCGTAACAACGATCCCGTTCTGCCGCAAACCAAGTGAAGTTTTCGATCCCAACGACAAAAGCCGACTTGACCTAAAGTCGGCCAACGCTTTTCTCTACGTCGGCTACTCTGCATCTTTCTTCACGCTCTTAGTCTTCGCCATAGAAAGATACATAGCTGTCAAATACCCATTACAAACCAGTAGCCTCCTGACGAAGAAGCGAGTGTGTCTGGCGTGCTTTATATGTTGGGTCGCAGCAATAATAATAGGCAGTGTTTGTTTCTACGAATTAGGATCGTCGTATCACAAGGTCTGGATTTCGATATATTTACTCTTGGAAATTGTTGTCGTTTTGCTGGTTGCAATTAATGTGTTTTTTGATAACGCGAATTCTGATGGCTAGTCAAGGCTTGGAGACGAGCAACAGAAAGAATGCGCAAAGAAAAGATATCGTAATAACATTGGTGATACTTATCTTTGTCTTATTGGTCACAGCTTTTCCGTATTTCATAGGAAAGCAGATAGAAAACATTAGTTATGATAACCCTCAATTACATTTTGGGCAGATGGCTATTTATTTCCCATACTACTATTTTCCCGTCGCTAACCTAAACTTTATCGTCAATCCATTCGTTTACGCATGGAATCTACCCGAATACCGCCGTGCATTCGTTGTTTTTTTCACAAAAAAATCCCCCTTCGTTCATCCAAGATCACCAACGATAGAGACAAAACTTTAAAAACGTTCAAGCTAATATAATTTGATATTTTGTGTTCGCATTCAAATGTTAATATACTTAGTTCGTTTTTCTTCTAGCTTCTTTTTCAAGTTCTGGTCCAAGCATATCCCTATTTCTCCTATGATTCCTTCCATTTAACAATTAGTCACCTCAGTCGAGGTGACTATCGGTAAATACACCGATAGTCACCGAGACTGAGGTGACTAATTGTTTTAGTATAATTTCAGAGGTTGATAAAAAATCAATCACGTTGAAACAAAAACTTTTAAACAACTGCTTTCATTTTAACAGTGGTGATTCTGTTTATTCACAGACGATGTTAGCAAGCCACAGTCTTTGTCAGTAAATAATTTAAAAAAAGTGTAAACAATATCCTACTTTGGAATTGAACTTGTTCATACATTCAAATATATGCTAAAAAGACTTTTATTCTGTTGTTTTGGATCCTGTGTTATGGCTTTTTTGCACTTAATTCATGTTCAATCTTATGTTCTTCACTCATGACGAAGTTTTCGCCACATCGCTACGACCAAAACCTAGCCAAAACATACAAAAAATACGAAGAATTATAGAAAATATACTTCCTTACCTTTATAAAGTTTTGTTTTCACGATATTTGATATGTACAACATCTCAGTGATAAATGTTTTCAGTATTATGCTCTTTTGTTTGTCTCAAAAACTACAGACTCCATTTTGAAAAAAAAAATAATCAACAGTTCAATGAACCAACAAATTCTAAAATCTCATACTTCAAAATGACAACTCCGAGGGGGAGACTGAAACGAGTAAAGTCAGTGCAGTGTTGAATAAGTACCAGTCTCTTTTCCAAAACTACTTTTGAAGAACAATTTCTTGTGACGCAATAGTCACCGCGCTAGGCGGTGACTATCACCTCAGATTCAACGCTGAGCGGACCAATCAGAAAGCTGGAAAGCCTCTTTTCCACTATGAAATTATACTAAAGTATAGTGGTAGTGGTAGTGGTAGTGGTGGTGGTGGTGGTGGCGGTGGTGGTGGTGGTGGTGGTAGCAGTAGCAGTAGCAGTAGTAGTAGTAGTAGTAGTAGTAGTAGTAGTAGTAGTAGTAGTAGTAGTAGTAGTAGTAGTAGTGGTAGTGGCAGTGGCAGTGGCAGTGGTAGTGGTAGTGGTAGTGGTAGTCGTAGTAGTAGTAGATAGTCACTCCCTGACAGGGATTTTCAGTGAACAATCAAAATTAATTATACAATCATTGTACCATTTAAGCTAACCTAATGAGGAATATATAACTGTAAATGCTCACTTATTATTGATCTAAATTTAAAAATCGCTAAATTTGTCATCTTTATTCCAGTATCTTTAATATTATTCCATAGTGTCCTTGGTTGCACATATCTAAAACCTTAGAGTTACTCGTACATCTATAATCATTAACGCATCTTTAATCTTAAGTACATCAGCAAGAGTTAGGCATTTTTTTGTTTTCAGAGTTGGTGATATATGTTCAAATTTCTTCTTTCTACTAATGATTCTAGTGGGAAAATGTTGCACATGTTGTAATCTTAAGGTGGCTCGACAGTCTAAATCATGAGTATTTTCTTGCACAGCTCTGGTGGTAGTCGGGATTATTGAAAAGATTGATACTTGTAGCGCTTGCGTATCTAGATAAATTGTGTTTGTGGTAAGCGACAGATTTTATGCAAATTAGGTTTTCTGCATTTACTGGAAACACGGTATTTACACTTAGGTATTCTTTGAGGGTATACAACTTATCAATAATCAAGACCACCACTAGAGCTATGCAATGAACTAAAATGAAGCTCATGGAAGCTGTGCAGCCACCTTTAGACTGTCGAGCCACCTTAAGACATATCCTTCTTAGAAGTATTTGACCAAACAGTAGAATTTTTAATGTTTCGATACTCAAAACATATTCCGAAAAATAATGCCATCCTGAAAATTCATTGGGGCCGAGTGAAAATTAAGGTTTAATTTCACGAGTGTTTTCAAAATTTTACAAAATTGCTCGAGTCGCGAAGCGACGAGGGTAATTTGTAAGATTTTGAGAACACGAGTGAAATTAAACCTTAATTTTACGAGAACTCATGCGATTAGGTGTTAATAATATACCGGACAAAATTATTCAAGAGCTATATTATGTCCAGAAAATGTTGAAGTACATACACCTTATCACGGTCGGTGCGCGGCAACATTCCAAATTTCCCTCGCTCTATCGCTGTGCCTGTAGCTTTCTTTTTGTAAACACAGGCAAAAGTTCGTAAATTTTCTAGTGTATTCATTTTCACTAATAGTTTATACTCCTTCAATAGTTTAAATTAGTTCAAAGTAATTAAGTAAACAAAAAAGTAGTTTCAGACCAAAAAGCCTTGCAGATTTGTTGAGTCAAAAATCAGTCCTCTGAAATTCACTGTTGCTAAGTAACCAAGCGACCAATCACATGCAAGTAATGCTGATCAAGGAACCAATCAAGTGCAAGTAATTTTGCCCTGAATTACAAAAAAATGCCCTCTTCATTAGCCAATCATATTCGAGTAATTTTTCCCTCTATATTATTACAGTGAAAACAAGTGGAACTAAACTGTGAAATTGTAATATTTCGACTCTATTTTAAAGTCATCATGAAGATTTGAACAATTACTTATATTATTCTTTAAATGTTTCAAGATTTCTGACTTTCTACTCCTCGACTTACAAACTTACAACCTACGTAGTTCCGGTCTCAATGTTAATCAACCTTCTTATAATAATCTATGTATGCATAACTCGTTTATTTATATTATATCACATATCTGGAACCAACTGCCAACTACTGCTAAATCAGCGACTTCTATGTCCGAATTTCGTTCCCAAATTAAGGGAATGAGTTTTCCGGTTGCCAATGCAACAGGTGCTTATAGACCGTAATGTGTAATTTAATTATTGTATTGTATTGTGCTGTATTGTGCTGTAGTGTAGTGTAGTGTAGTGTAGTGTAGTGTAGTGTAGTGTAGTGTAGTGTAGTGTAGTGTAGTGTAGTGTAGTGTAGTGTAGTGTAAGTAGTGATACCCCCCCCCCCCCATCCAGACCCCAAAGGGATGCCGCCTCATTAAATATATATTCAACTTATTATTTATTCATTCTCAGGCTCCTTTAGGATTCCCTAACCCTAATCTCATTATTTATGTTTACATCATTATTTCTCAGGCTCCTTTGGGACTTCCTAGCCCTAACTTTTATCCAGCCCTCAAACCCCAGCTTTTATCCAACCCCCCGTGTAATACGTCATAACCGATAGCTCTTATCCAACCCCCTAAACCATAGTTGTCACTCAACCCCCAGTTTTTATTACGTTATAACCGACTATTTATGCATACGTCATCACAACCGACAGCTCTCCGAGTATTTTGGCACTCGACTTATATAAGTAATAGTAACCAACTTTCATTTATACACTTTACCGAAACAGTGCGTACGTTAAACGTTTGATAAAATGGATATTATTTACGACGAACTAAGGAAAAATAACATTGGTATCGATAAAGACACTCTGTCTTTTCACTTAGAATCCTTACTTACCGAACAATCGAATCTGTGGAGATAAGTTGGTGAATATTCACAGGGAGATGCAGGCGACCAATTTTGGGCGTATTATTGCTTATTTAGCTTTAGTTCTTAAAGTAAGTGACTCCTGTGACGAAGAAACGATCAGAAAGGCCGTGAGAAGAACGATAAACGATTTGAGATGTATTGACTTGTCTTATATAAGGCTAATAGTTGTTGAGCAATACGCTCCAGAAAACGCTTAGCAACGAACACTTAGAACTTAAATATTCAAACTGATATTTGCATAAGCCATGTGTAGAAATGTCATTAGGAGATCATTAGAGGGTCATTAGCGAATGAAACAATGGGACATGTTAGGGCAGGGCAATTAAGGGGATTAAAGACCAAAAGAGCACGTGTATTTTGCATAAGACAGAATTCACAGCAATCAGTTTAAAATATTTATTTAGGCTTTGGTTTAAACTTATACATGTCAATAAAATAAATTACGGTTACATACAAATAGTTACACTGATCAGTTTAAAACGTTTTTAATAAGGGCGGCTTCTGTTATTGAATCTAGTAGGCATTCGCACTTTATAAGGCACTTTATAAGGATTTTGAGGGTCGTTCCTGGGGCGCAGTGTGATGTATAAGGAGTCTTCGTTTTGACTATTATTGTCTTCTCTTTCATGTGAGCTTTCTTCTCCATGCGAGTCTTCGTTGTCTGAGTCGTTTTCACCAGGATCACTTTCATCTGTGCCAGAATCAACAGTTAACCATTTTTGCAAAGGATTCGGCTTTGGGTATTCAACAGTCGGAGGAGGAGTTAGAAAATATGGTTTAGGCACGCTAAGTTTAGACGGAGAATCCAACGGAAGGTGTTCCGCTTGCTGGGGTTCAGGTTTTTGAGGCTTCTGTGGGGTCTCTGTCAAATTTTGTATAACTTTTAGTAGCTGCGTTTGAAGATTAGTTTGAACTTGATGCTGCTGATTCTGCAGCTGCTGTTGGAATGTCAGGAAAACGATCGAGTTGATTAGAGTATAGGATGTTCTTTTCATCGGGTGTTAATTGTGGTGTTAGTACAATATCTCGCATTAGCTGTTCTGTATTGTGCATAGCGTTGACGATTGGAGGTTGCTGATACGATTTCTTTTGAATATATCTGCTTATGTTCTGCTGCAGGACGGAGCTATTTTCTTCAGGTAAAACATTTGTCTTGAGACGATGTTTGTCATCCGTAGTCGGCTTTAGATCAAGCATCAGATATCCATGGGGGCGACTCGTTGCTTCTTCGTAACTCTTCATAAATTCCTGAACATGTCCAGGATTCACTTGTCGTGCCATAATAGAAATTTGTTGTTTATCCCTCGGAGACTTGAAGAGTATGATATAGTGTGCGTTGAGGCTGGTGTTTCTGGTTTCCTTTCCTTGGTGAAATATATTCTGAACAATATAGATCACTGAGAGATTCCTATGATGGCTTCCCTTGGTAAATAAATTTGCAACGCGCTTATCTCTTCCTGATTGATCCATAAGATCATCGAGGACAATAAGATTTCGCTTCGAAACATCAAGAAAATCTTCCGAGTCGATGTTCGTAGGTATTCCTTCGTTCAGTTCAATGTTCAATGTCAGGTATAGTTTTGATCATATCCAGGTACATGGGTTGCCACTGCCCATAACACCAAATGATACGTTCAGGAGGGGGGTTGATATTTGTTCTTGCATTCTCCAGAAGAGTTTTTACCCATACGGTTTTACCACTCTGAGTACACCCTGCAACAATGCAGGTAAACGGATGCTGCAATATTGTGGATCCATTGATGAGAGGACCTGCCTGTCTTATTTGTTTTGTCGACGATCTATGAACCATCTTCATGTGACGGAGGAGATTACTTGAATTAGCGAAAGATTTTCCACAAACTTCACAAACGTAGGACATGTTTCAGTTAAGACTGTCAGATAAAAAATGAAGATTTTTCTATTGTCCATCCTTGTTTATAGTGATTCAACACAATAGTCCAAAGACTATAACCGGTTATAGTCCTGAGACCATAGTCATAGTCCTAAGACTATAGTCCTAATAGTCCCAGTCCTATAGTCTTTATAGTCATAGTCCTAAGACTATACCTAGAAGATTACTCCCCAAAACACTCTGATTACGTACTCATTTCTTTATTCCAGCAAAAAGCTGGCCAACTGTTCGAGTACTGGAGCAAGGAGAAAGGGCAAGAAACCCTCACCATATTGCAGAATAACTTCCTTCCTCTCTGCTATGGGATTATTTGAGCTAGCGACAAATTTAATATGATCGTTATACGGTGCCAGATTCTTTGCAGTTTCAGGAGTAATTTTGATTGTTTCACACCATATGTTCAATAGACATTCAGTTATGGCCTCCAGTAAATCTTTATCAGCTGCTTTTATGATTGCTTTTCGCATTCGTGCATTACATTGTGTCAATACCTTCAGAAAGTCGCAGTTCCTTCTTATACGAGCAGACATCTTCAAATGATCGTGGGTTGAATTTACACCCCTTTCTATATGTGATAGTCATAGGCCTAAGACTACAGGCCTAAGACTATAGTCCTAGGACTATAGTCCTAAGACTATAGGACCTTCTCCTAGACCTAGTTACCAAAGACCAACAACTGCTGGATTCTTTTCTCCCTGGTCATCTCCACACCCTCCTCGTCGTTCACCCAACGTTGCCTAACCAGATGTCGATGACCTAATTAATCCGACTTTACATTCTTCTGCTGAGATACCTACTCCTCCTTCCTCATTATTGAACCCCACTCCGCCATCTTCCTTTACTTCTCACAACGATGGAAATCCTTCGACAAATACCTGTTCAACTTCTGAGTCGCGATCTTTTCCTGTTAATGATTCTTCTTCCCCCAACATGCATGATGATGATTTCACACAATCTCAAAACTCACCATCGTCCATTCCTTCAGAATCACGCTTGAAGAGAATTGCTTTCCGTGAAAAATGGACAACTGCCTTCTCCGGGGACATTCCGTGGCCGGACTTTTGCACCCTCTGCGATGAATTTGCCGTTGAATCTCGATCTCTCGCTTTAGAAATCGCTGCAGAATCTTCATCTTCTTTTCGTCGCCCAAAACCTCTTCCTCGTCGTGATCGCCCATCTGGCCGCCGTCCTGCTTTCCGTCATCGACCGCTTTTATCTAATCCCGCTGAAGCACAACGCATTCAAACGTTATATCGTCACTCTAAGAAAAGAGCTGCTCGGAAAATCCTCTCTCCTAACAGTCCTTTCTACACTGGTTCAACAGATAAAGCAGAATCATTCTTTAGAAATACATTTTCCTTTCGTCAATATGACACCACATCCCTTCAAAACAAATTAAAAGATCTTGTTACACCTGCTCCGAGCGATGACTTCCTCTTTTCTCCTTCTTATAGATGAGCACCGTTGTCGCAGACTTCCAGGCTGGAGGAACATCACGTTGCTTGAAGCAGTGTTGGAAAAGGAGAGAAAGGATTGAGCACGATGGGTCAATGCTTTTCAAGTGACGATATTCGACGCGATCAGGCCTAGGAGAGGTATTGGCGGCAGAGAAGAGTTTTCGACGGATTTCATGAGAAGAAGGAAGGTAGCACAGACGATCCTTCTAACTTTAGACCCATCGCCTTAATGTCGTGTCTCTACAAGTTAGTTATGGGAGTTATCGCCAAACGACTAACATCATGGGCCATTGATCACGATCTTTCATCCAAAGAACAGAAGAGTGCTGGTCCCAGTGAAGGTTGTAATGAACATACCTTTCTCCTCCAGTCCGTCGTAGGTGATGCCCGACGTAATCGGGAAAATGTTTTTGTCGCTGGGCCTGATCTTCGCAATGCTTTTGGAAGTATCCCTCATTCTGCTATCACCTCTACCCTTTCTCATATTGGAGTACCACAACCACTAATTGAAATGATCACCAATTCTTATTCTGGAGCCACCACCAAAAGACGTACCCCCACCAGTTTGACCTCTGATATACCAGTTTTATCAGGTGTCAAGCAAGGTTGTCCGTTAAGCCCAATCATTTTCAATTTGACCATCGACATCATTTTACGTGCGATTAAACAAAAAGCTTCAGACATTGGTCCTGCTAAACTTCATGGTATACCTGTCTCTGTCCTTGCTTATGCTGATGATCTTGTCATAATCTCCAGAAATAAAGACCGACTCCAGAAACTCTTAGATGCTGCTTCTTCAACTGCGACAACCCTTGCTTTATCCTTCAAACCTGATAAGTGCGCCTCTATCAGCCTCACCTGTTCCAGATCTAATCATTCTGAATCTTCTTTTGAACTTAATGAATTCATCGTCCAGAATAATTCCATTCCTTCACTTGATCGTGAACATCCTTACAAATACCTTGGTGTTCCTATTGGCCTAATCCATGACCCAGATAACATCTCTGATTTGGTTCAAAACATTTCACGTGATTTGGACAATATTGAGAAATCCCTTTTAGCTCCTTGGCAGAAGTTACACATGATTCGTACCTTCCTTCAACCTTCCTTAACATTCGCCCTTCGTGCTGGATACCCGAAAAAAGAACATCTTCGTGAATATCGTTCAACTCTCGTTTCCACCATTCGTAGAATATGTTCTCTACCATCTCGAGCTTCTGCTTCCTACATCTTCGCTCACAAACGCGCTGGTGGCTTTGGCCTCCTTGATCCAATCCTTGAAGGTGATGTTCAAGCAATAATTCATTCGGTTAAGATTCTATCTTCCTCCGACCCGACTGTAATTCACATTGCTAATGCTGAATTAAACGAAACCGTCCGACATGCCTCCCGATCTAATCCTACTTCTGCTCTGAAATCCAACTACCTGTCAAGCCTTCCTGATGATGCATTTCCGTATTCAATCGTTGTGGACCCGAGTCCGCAAATCCACTCGTAACCTTGGTATTGAAATTAAATTCAATGACAATGGTCTTCCTGTTCTTTCGTCTCAAAACTCCGGTTCTGTTCTTGCTAAAGAAGTCAGTCGTTTCCTGCATTTCCATGTTCAAAACCGATTCGCTTCTACTCTATTTGCTCTTCCTGATCAAGGGAAAGTTGCCCGGGCGCTTACCACTGACACCTTCGCCAATGGTTCTACTTGGCAATACAATGTCCTCAATATCCGGTTCAGAGACTGGCGTTTTATCCACCGTGCTCGACTCAATTGCCTTCCACTCAATAATGTCAAGAGTCGGTGGTCTAATGCCAGCCCAATATGTCGCCGTTGTACTTCAGATGAGACCCTTCCTCATGTCTTGTGTCACTGCCTTCCTAACATGCCTAGTATTATTCGCAGATACAACACCATAGTAGACCGTATCACCAACGCCGTTCAACATGGTACCATTACTACCGACAAACAAGTTCGTGCTGCCAACTCTCGTTTACGTCCTGACATCATTGTTGAGGAGGGCAATACAGTTCTAATTATTGATGTTTGTTGCCCCTTTGACAATAACGCTGAAGCCCTTCGTGATGCTGAACATCGTAAAATCACTAAATACGAAGGGCTGAAGCAATTTTTCATTGGTCAAGGAAAGCAATGCGATGTCTTTGGTTTTGTGGTTGGTGCTCTTGGCTCTTGGCATCCGGCAAATGAAAATGTCTTACGGCACCTTGGAATGTCGAAAAGATATCGTTCTTTGTTCAGGAAACTTTGTTGCACGGACGCAATTCAAGGCTCTACAAACATTTACCGTGAACACCTTGGCTTAAATGAGGACAACTTGGAAGTAGAAGTTGATCTTGAATAAACTGTTTATATTGACTTTCATTAATTTCGTTATATTAGAAACTTGAATTTTATTTTGAACTTCTCTAAACCTATTAATGTATTGTATAAAGTACTTCATGTATATATAATTATCTATATTGTATGACCATTAATGGCACTTATTGTTATTTCGAAGGACTTAATCAAGACCCATCACCTGTAAATTTTAAATTGTAATAAAAATCAATAGCCTAGTGTAGTGTAGTGTGTATTGTATTGTATTGTATTGTATTGTATTGTATTGTATTGTATTGTATTGTATTGTATCTTCAGTCAAGTGAAAATACAAAACCATGCCAGGTCTATATATACAATTCTCAAACTCATTAATAATTCATGAGGAAAACATAATAAGAGTTTGGCCATGATTTTAAAGTGTATATAAACCATACACCGTTTTTATTTGTTTGCATAGATCACGGCAAAAGAACTGATAAGTTATTTTACAGTTTTTGATTTGGTCCATTCTTTTCGGAGATATCTTACTTCAAACATGGCCAAAATGCTCCAATTTGAACGTCCCGCGAAAAATTGCCGCAAATATTATATGATCAAAATAGGGCCTGGAACCGACAAGGCGTGACGTCATTTAAGAAATGCAAACTCAATTCTTCGGTATAATAAACTGGCAGCCAGCGTTCAAATGGCTGAATCAACGTTCGAGCCACACATTCCATTCCCTTTGTGTACACAGACCAATGAAACGACACCATTGTCGTGCTAAATAAAGCCGTCCTGGGCTAGTGTTGTTATGTGTATTAATTTGTTTAGTCGAAAGCTAATATTTTGAGAAGTTTAGTCTATGGTTAATCAAGAACTTCACGAAACTTACGAAGAATATTGTTTTGACTATATTCTTGCTGCCTATGCAAACAAATAACCGTGAAAGTTAGTGTAGAGGGTAAGAGAAATTATAATGATTGTAAACAAAAGCTCAAAGCTAAGGTGTTTAGTATCTGAAGCGACTGCCCGAATTAGTTTGTTTGTGCCGTTTATTATCTGATTTCTTAATTATGAATTCAGTTCGCGCGACCTTTACCGGGTTTCAAAACTCATGCACATGACCAAATATTTTTCTTTGGTTGGCTAATTAACTCATAAATTATTAATGAGTTTGAGAAAAGTAGTTTCCTAACTTAGAACGCCATGTGCTGATGAAGGCCACAGTAACTTAGCCGAAACATTCAAAAACCTTTTAAACCTTCAAGCCAGTGTCAAACATTTTTAATAAAGATTTTTAACAATGCCTGGCTGCAACTATTATCTTTTTAAATATATATATTTACTATATATAAGCACCAACATCACAACACTAACAGAATTTGAGGAAATGTGGAAGACCTATTATCTTGCAGACGCTTGTTAATTTCCTGTGCTTAATCGCTCAGAGAAAGTAAACAAGTGTCTGAAAGCGGAATAAACGATGAACGTATTTCAATTGCAGAGTATAGCGTATTTACTCAATTAAGAGCAACGGCGCTCTTTAAATTAATTTTAGGACTTCAGGTGCGGCGCTTATTCGGGGGCGGCGCGCTCTTTAAAAAGCATAACGGAACTACGCATTGCAAAAGTTCTGGGGAGAATGAGCAATGGTGAAATATAGAATAATACATTTCATCGACTAGCTTAGATTGAGTTGTATCGTACCTATTTTTTAATTTGGCTCAAAAGTCGAACAATGATTCGATTAAGCTCCGCATTTCGTCAGTAACTGCGGCGCCTATGCGTAGGGCGGTGCTTATTTGGGGGAGGAGGTGCTTATTTGGGGGCGGCGCAAATTTGGAGGCAGCGTTTATTTATGGGTGGTGCTAATTTGGGGGCGGCGCTTATTTGGAAGGGGTGCTTATTTAGGGGCGGTGCTTATTTGGGAGCGGTGCAGCTTGCTTATTTGGGCCGGCGCTTAATTGTGTAAATAGGGTATGCATAATAGGAAAGCAGGAGGCCAACTTAAACTTTTTCATCCCAAATTAAATTAAAGTATTTTGTGTAGTACATACATTGGTAATAAAATCGACTGCTGTTGTGTTGTCTTGCCGAAATGTTTTCAAACGTTGTTCATTTTCGTATATTTAGCCGCTTAATGTAGATTTAATTGATTTTTACCAATGATTTTTTCCTTCTATATATTCTTTCCTTCATTCTACCATCTTTACAATATCAGACATATTAGGAAATTTCTCGACAGGAAACATACTGAATCACTTATACACGCCTTTATCAAAAGTAGACTCGATTACTGTAACAGTCTTCTTTATGGCTTGCCTGACATCCTTATTTCCAAGCTTCAGCGTGTACAGAATGCTTGTGCTCGTTTGGTCTATTGTGCACCTAAACACTGCCATATTACTCCACTTTTTAAAGAACTACACTGGTTACCTGCTAGATCGAGGATTACCTTCAAAATATTGCTCCTCACATTTAAAGTTCTTCATAAAATGGCTCCTTCCTACATGTCCAATCTTATTTCAATCACTTTGCCTGGCCGCTACAACCTTCGTATAGTTCCAATAATGGCATCCTTCTTTCCTATCCTCGCATTAGATCAAAGACTTGCTGACCGTTCATTCATGTTTGCTGCTCCACAATTATGGAACAATCTTCCCGCTGATATCCGAAACATAGATGATCTTTCCAATTTTAAATCAAAACTTAAGACTTACCTTTATACTATGGCTTTTAGTTGATTCTAACCTAAGTCCAATTATTCATTTTATATACATTTTATATTCTCTATATCATACATTTATATTTTTATAACTTTACTATGTATATTATTTCTTTTTCTCTTCTTTTAATTTTATTCATTGTTATGCGCATTGAACATCACATGAATTTGCGCAATATAAATACAAATTATTATTATGATTATTATTATTTCCTTCAATACTTCCTTCATTACGTTGTTGTAATGTTACTTCCGACCTAACGAAACCACAACCTATTACCAACGTTGCGATAACGTTGTGTGCTCGCTGGGTTACTATAGATTAACCAAACAAGCAAATGTAGCTCGAATTAAATAGGCTTGCGAAGAGTCAAAATCTTCGAAGATATCACTTTGAGGTAAAAACAGGTGTTACGAAACATGTACTTTGCCTTAGTGTTAAGTGTATATTTGCTTGCTTCATCAGTTTTAGCTAGTTTTTAAATCATTAGGTTCAAGGTCTAATTGATATGTCGCTCTTATGTAAACTAACTACAAACTATAGTATTATTAATGTTCTTAAAATTAATACTCTTTTAGGTAAAAATGATTACAATAAAGTATAGCCATGAAGTTTCTCTTATTGGTTTAATCTAGCATATTCCTGTCAGCCAAAAGCGGCCCTTTCGTTGTTTTACTCAGGTTTAATAATACCAGATTGTTTTACTGTCTATGGCCAGACGATTTTTACTCGAGAACCCCCAGACATCTCAGGCAAAAATGGGCTAACAAGTGATCAACCGATCCTTAACAAGTGATTAATCCATTCCTGCCTGAGCCCACCACAAAACGTCCTCGATGTTTAACTCATCAAAGACAAAGGGAGAGTTTAGTTATAGCGGGGTATAATTATAAAGTGTAATCGCGTAGGATGTTCGTGCTAAAGTTGTTTTTGTTTTGTTTTTCAGTTGACTATAGATGTCAAACTATCGGAAAAGATGGGGTTCAAATTTTCGACCTTTCAATATACAGGGGAGGTCGAGGGGTCGGAGACATGGCTAATAGGAGTGACTCGAAGACCGTTCCTGACCTTCATCCTAGCCCTAATAGTGTGGTATGTGAAACGTAATAAAACAGCTCTCGTAGGCTTTGCATGCTAAAGTTGATTTTTGTTTCTTTTTTAAGTTGACTAGGTGTCAAACTATCAGAAAATGCAGTTCAAATTTTCCAAGCTCTCATTAACCCCCCTGTATATCGAAAGATCCGAAATTTGAACCCATTATTTTCTGATAGTTTGACATCTTGTCAACTCAAAAAAGAAAAAATTCAACTTTAGCATGCAAATCGTAGGGGAGCTGTTTTCATGACACTTTATGCCACACTATTGCCTCCGTCTCGATAACTAACCTATACTTAATTACACGTCATTAACCCATTCCTGCCTGAGTCCGTAAAAAACAGCCTCGTTGTTTTATTCTGTAAACGGGAGACGATTTTACTCGTCAAAGACAAAACTCCCCAGACATCCCAGGCAGCAATGACTTAATTGTATCTTCTCTGATTTCTACTGAATGATCATTGCATGCCCATGGAGCCCATGTGACCTATATTCTATAGTAGTATAAGTCTATATAGTATTCTATGTAATATAAGCTCATATTATCTATTCATAACCCATGTGCGATATATATATATATATAAGCTCACAAAATATTATATGTTTAATTCCCAAGAGGACGAACCAGCTGTTCACAGTTGCTGATGGTGAGCTGGACACTGCATTTATTGTTGTTTGTCCAAACTGCAGCGCAGAGACGGGTACCGTGTGGAATTAAACATATAATATTTTGTTTTGTGAGCATGACTATTAGCAGTGTGCATGATATATCCCACACACACACATATATATATATATATATATAATCCCATTATCCCAGAGTGTATAACGTGGGTGTGACATTAATCCAGCCAAAATACATAGAAGCATTTACTAAAATGCGACGTGCATGTAACTTTATTCCCCCAGATTTAAGGGCTGAAATGTTTAAAATTGACATTATTGGAACAGCAATTAGGCATTTACTTCCAAATTTGTGGTTTGTAGAGATATATATGCTCACAAAATATTATATGTTTAATTCCCAAGAGGACGAACCAGCTGTTCACAGTTGCTGATGGTGAGCTGGACACTGCATTTATTGTTGTTTGTCCAAACTGCAGCGCAGAGACGGGTACCGTGTGGAATTAAACATATAATATTTTGTTTTGTGAGCATGACTATTAGCAGTGTGCATGATATATCCCACACACACACATATATATATATATATAATCCCATTATCCCAGAGTGTATAACGTGGGTGTGACATTAATCCAGCCAAAATACATAGAAGCATTTACTAAAATGCGACGTGCATGTAAGTTTATTCCCCCAGATTTAAGGGCTGAAATGTTTAAAATTGACATTATTGGAACAGCAATTAGGCATTTACTTCCAAATTTGTGGTTTGTAGAGATAGAAGACAGAAGAAATAAATGGAAGTTCACCTACTTGGAAAATATATGTTGTTAAGTTCGCTGAGGGGAAATGGGAAAGGTCAGTTTTTGAAATCACGCTGAAAGTGTTTGATATAGTTAGTGATATTCACAATTCTATAATTGCGCTGCTCTGACGAGTTAGTTGCGCAGAGCTGCTAGCTTTCAGGCAGCCCTAGATTCTGCCGGCGACTTTGTCCGTCCGTTCGTTCGTTCATTCGTTCGTTCGTTCGTTCGTTCGTTCGTTCGTTCGTTCGTTCGTTCGTTCGTTCGTTCGTTCGTTCGTTGGAGAAATCTTACTCACAAAATACTATAATTGGTCGGTTTGTGGCAAATCTACATAAAGACAAATAAGCAGAATATTCGAGTGTTTAACAAAGATTCGTTTATAGGATCACAAAGAGAATTATACAAGTTTAAATCTTTTGACATCTATATACATTCACTGAATTATATTCGTTTACTAGGTCATAAACCGAAAGTCCAAGAATCGGAATTAGCAGTTTTTTGCTTAAACTTTTCTACTTTTTCTTCAACAACGACGATATTGAACATCCGACTGGCAATTAGGAGGCAAATAGTCTTGATACTTCTTGATCTTTTGCAAGAAATCCACTGGCCCAATGCTCTCTTTCATCCATCCTCTTCTAAGTTTCGGACCACGGTTTGCTTCCTTCATTATCGGCAGAGCCAAACAAACGCACAGACCAAGCAACAGCAAAAGACCAACGCTAGACTTCTTCCAGACCATCTTTCGTTGAGGTTTTACGGTGGGCAAGTCTGAATACCAAATTGACAGTATTGGAGATTATTTTAGACGCTCTCTTACACCCTTCGACGACAGCGGGGACTCTCGTAATGAAGCAGCAAACGTTGGGGGCTTTCATATTACTTGGGTCCCTTCACTTGCAGCACTTAAAGCTATGTAAATAGAACGCAAATGCAAAATTTCCGACAAACAAACAAACTAATAAAACGAAAGGCGTTGATGTTGCATTTTTCGGAACGGTCACGGTTTGGTCTTATAATGTATTAATTCTACACTCGAAATTTTCCTTCACTAAATTTACCTACAGTAGTCTATCCAGTTTAATCGAGTGAAATGCTAAATATTACTTGTAATATACCCATGCACTTGTCGTTTAGCATTTATTGCACCTCTAAGGAGAACAGTATATAGTCTTTAGATATAACAGTTAGGACAGTACCAATAAAGTTAGCTTATGAATTACCGAAAATTTAAAATTTAAAATCGGCAAAACTCGACATATAAAAAACCGCTGACACCGTTTTGCTGGAAATTTATCTCGGAATCAAAGAACAAAAAAGATTTTGAACAAAATAAAACGCTTTTTACTCGAGTCGCCCCGAGTGAAGCCCTTTGGTTTTAATTAAAAAAATCACACCTATTAACGGTTTGTGTTTATTGCGAAACCAAAGACACCATTGTATTCTACAAATTCATAGCTTTCCAACGATATCTATTTTATTTTTGTGGTATAAATTCTGACGAATTGAGAGCGCCTTACAGAAATGACCCTGCAAACCTTAACGAAGACCTTAAGGCCATGTCACACGAGGCAAACTAAAAAAAATCCTAGATCCGCCCCTATCACTGTCTTATTTTTATTGTATTATTTTAGAATCATTGATGTCGTAGTATTTAACAATTATTCCCCCAAGGCGAAGTGAATATCGGTGAATAATATCATCGATTTTCACTGAGCCTGAGGCGAATAATTGTTTTAGTATAAATACACATTTTTGTACTTTTAGGAAGAACATTTCGGCTGACGGCCATTTTGACTAAACGCTGTATTGATTATTGGGAAGTAATCCGAAGTAGTTCGACCAATCAGCGCGTGCAATTTTCTATAATCACCTGTGTATTTATACTAAACTGTATTATTTTAAACTGTTTCATTGTATTATATTAATTCTTTGAAAGCTTGCATGGTGACAAATAGTAATACGAGATAAATAGTAAAGCGAGAATTTGTGGAAATACCACGTTTATTATTATGGAAAGTTTTTGAAACGGTTGCTAATCAATCATACGTATATACTTGTCAATTAAGAAGAAATTATCGTAAACTTTAATAAACTACCGTCTATTACACAAGGTAAACAAACAATAAGAAACGTGGACCCCTATAGAAAGTTTGACACCTGCATCCGTAAAGCCAAGCACTGCATGTATTTTACAGTCTTCTGTCGAATACAGTTCACCTGCGCAACCAAGCGGGATTTTCTAAAGATTTTCTATTACTAGTAACCAAAGACGGTTATGCCACAACACAAACAACAGGATAGATATTTTACAAATCCTTATTAAACTTTCGACAAATTGGTGTAGTTGGAACTAAAAAGTAGAAATACCAAACACTCCCAGACTAACCTAGCGACTAATACTAAAGGCTTTATAAAACCAAGTGTGAGGTCTGCCAGTTTATACTAACTCATCCTACGCGCCCTCAGATCTTGTCGTTTAGCTTTTTCTTAATGTCCTCAACTACCAAATACTGCTAAGATTGATACTGACACAGTAAATAAGGCAATGTTTTTGTGGGGTTATGGAAGTGTGGGGCAACTGCTCTGTATATTTTTGTTTATCTGCGATGAGCTGGGTCCTGAGAGATTCCAAGGGCAGATACTCGTAATTGAAAGCTGGATCTTGAGGAAGGCGATTAAGACAAATGCTGATTTTTAGCTGGGTCCTAATCTGCTCAAGACATATACTTTCACCGCGCGGATTTGAGCTGGATCCTGAAAGGCGACTAGAAAATATACTCAATGGAGTTGGATCCTAGTCTGCCCTGCAGGACATATACTCCGAGTTGGACCCTTGATCTGGCTCAGGACATATACTCGTATGCAGAAATCAGAGCGATTGCCAAATTCCGTAAAGAAAACGTGAGGTCTATGGTAAAATTGCGACCTCATACTAGAGCAATTGCCTCCACAATCACACATATACAATGTGTGTGATCCCCATAGACCGAAAACCGCGAGCACGTATAATCGAAATTGGTGTAAATTAAGTCTTATTTCCCTATCAATCGTTTTGAAACGTCTGCAAGAACATTCACTGGTGTACGAATATATCTGAGATAACAGTCGGATGACCAGCGTCCTAGTGTTTGAATGAGCCAATGAGGCAAACTCTGTGAAGCGGCTGTAGTAGCCGCTCCAATTCTAAAGCTGTGACCAGCATAATGTGCAGTGTTGTAGCCACCTTGAGCCAATAGTGTTCGCAGTTCCTTAGTAAATTGACTACGTGATAGAGGAACACCGTTCGAGTAGCAAAACAATGGTCCCGCATGGTTTGATGACGTATGAGAAAAGTAAGTTTGAAGAGCCCGCACTGGACAATAGATACTCGAATTGCTGCCAATGGTTATTGTAACTGAAGATCGAAACGGATCGGTCTTAGAAGCTTTAATGTTGAGTTGCAAAAAAACAGCCTTATGGTGTTGGTCACTGTGAAAGCTTACGTCTGATCGGCTAAGATGAGTAGACGAATTAAAAGGACCGGAGCAAGTCATTTCACCAATCCGCAGAAAACCAAAAAATGCTAAAGAAATAGCGGCCCAAAACATTGTTTCATCGTGCGTTGGTACTTTGCGTGAATGCAATAAACGGTGAAAAAGTTTGAGGTGATCTAATGTTATAGGTAGACGCGTCCTTGTAGAAACACCTTAACTCGCTTTATGCCTCATAAAATATAGTTCAGACGTTGAAATTTGGCTATAGGAAGGTCGTAGCCATTGACCAAATGCAGGTGGCGAACTGCGGCAAGATACACTTTTATGGTGTCAGGATTCACCGTCTTTGCCAGAAGAACAGCAAAATAGATAAGAACAGTTTCAGTAGTAGGCAGAAGAGGGACATGCTTGTATAAATGAAATTGGTAGTAAAATTTCATAAACTGTTTTTCGCCGCTGCTATAAGTTTTAGTCGTACCTTGGGCTAACGAGGCAATTTGATAACGACGTAAATCAGCGTCTAAAGACGAGAAAGTTCCTCTGGCAGAGGTTGTGGATGTTGATCTGCATGAGGTGCTAGGCGCCGAAATCTGGTTAGCTGAAAACGGGAGATAGAGTCAGCAATGTCATTAGAATGACCTGGAACATGCAAGGCTTTGAAGTAAAAATTATACTTGAAGGGTTAAGGCCCGCACTAAATCCATCATACGTGGGCATTTTGAACGTTTAGAATTAATGATGGAAACTACAGCCTGGTTATCACAATAAAAGATCAGACGTTTTTGAGCCCACAAAGGTCCCCATATGTAGGAAGCTGCTACGATAGCATAGAGTTCTTGCCAATCAATGCTGATGTTCTTCAAGAGTTTGATGGGGTAACCATTTGCCTTGAAACCACTGATTTTTGAAAATCCCCCCGAAACCAAGGGTACCAGAGGCATCTGTATACAGGAGTAGTGTTGTGGAATTCTACCAAAAAGTGTTAAAAAGAAACTTGCGCCATTCCAATCCTTAAGAAATGTTTGCCACATTTTAATGTCTTCATGAAAACCATTTGTCAATCTAATGTGATGATGTGGTGCTGTAACCCCCCGTGTAAGCTGTATTATACGCTGAAGAAATGCCCGACCGGGGACAATTACTTTGCCGGCAAAGTTTAGAGTACCTATCAGTGATTGGAACTCCTTGAGTGTAGCGGACTTTTTAGTGTGCTGAAATTCTAAATCCGTGTGGAGACGACTCAGTTTATCGTAGGGAAGACGAGCTTCCATTTTGTGTGAGTCAAGAACAATGCCTAAGAATTCGATGACTTGGCTAGGGCCCTCCATTTTGTGATCTGCAATAGGAACGCCTAACGTAATGTATTAAGTGTTAACAACATACTAGAAAGACTTGTTTGACATGCATGAGAAGGTGGCTCGGTCCTATCTGGTGGTTCCATTATCAGAAAATCGTCTAAGATATGCCCAACATAACTTATAAAACATTTGTTCATTAAAATCCACTCAAGCGCGTCATAAAGTTGGTTAAAAATATATGGCGCACTTCACAAACCAAAGGGCAGCACTTTATCGAAATAACAGGATTTATTCCAGTACATGCCTAATAATTCCCAGTCGTCAGGATGAACAGGGAATTGACGAAAAGCAGACTTACGTCAGTCTTAGCAAGATAAGTGTCTTTGCCTAATCGGATCAAAGCCGCAATGGCGTCATCGATTTTGATGTACTGCAGTGAAAAATCGTCTTTCTCAATAAATGAATTAATTGATAGTGATTCGCCCGTTTTTGGAAACGAAAGGTGAAAAATGGTTCGAAATTTATCGGAATGCTTTTTGGGTACAATGCCGATTGGCGAAACTTGTAAGTTAGCAAATGGAGGATTGGTGAAAGGACCGGCTGTGTGTCCAAGAGCAACTTCCTTAGCTAAGTTGCTCGAAACAATAGTTGGATTGTCAGTGGCGGACTTGAGGTTTTTAGAAAATTTAGGCATGCGAGGACCATCGTAACCTAGGCGCGCGCCGAAACGCAAGTCTGTACAAAGTTTCAAAACGAATGATGTGTCAGGATGCCCACGAAGAGCATCTTCAAGCGCGTCGACGCGAATTGGCGTAACTATAGTATTATTTAAAGGTATTAAATTACTGCTACTATTAAGACTAGAATAATAACTACGAGTTCCATTTTCTTTTGCCGTTCTTGGAGCTACGGTCAGATCTGGAGGGTTGGACTTCGTTTTGAACGTTTTCATTACGGGATTTGGGACATTGGTACCCAGGATGGTTTCTCCTACAGCCAAATCTGTTGCATCGGTGAACGTAGGGGCAGTTTGGTTCAAGAGGGCATGGCCTACCCCTGTTGTAGCTGTGGCAGATTCCGTCCCTCGCTGCCCCAGCTCTGAATGAGGGTTCATTTGAAAAAAGGGAATAGTCCTCGCGCAACTGCGTAGAACTAGCCGTAAAAATACGTAACCACAATTGCATGTCAATGTTGGCCCGCGACATTGTCCGACACGCGGCTGCTTTGTAGCGAAATTTATGGTCGTAAATACACCAACCTAGTCCGCCATGCGCTTTTGCCGCATGACGGATAATTTCCATATACTGAAGCATTTCAGACACACGATTTGGAAATTTTTGGACAACAATAAGAGTATACGTGTTGAAAGCGGTTGTCCATTCGTCAATATTTGTAATGACCTGCGGTTTACGAGGCGTTAATGAGATTCCCGTAGAGGAAATAGTAAATCCTACGTTGTCCGAGCCAACACTTGACTTATTAAGTTTTTTTTGGCAATAATCTAGCAAGTTCAAAAAACTCACCACTCTCGATGTCACGAACATACTTGTTTGGAAGTTCTGGCGTGAATCCCCCGTCAGCTGACTGGTTCGAGGCAACAGGCGCATTCGGCGGTGAGTGCTGCAGTTCTGTTAACATTAAAAATGGGAGCTATCCGAGTTGTTCGAGCCTTTCAAGCGGTGTTGGAGGCGGCGGATTGGTCGCTTGCTCAGTACGGACCGTACGCGTAGGGTTGGACTGTTGTTGGACGGTTTGGGCAGTACTTGGTGCCGATTGGTCCTCGAAAAACGACGCGATCGACTGCGACACGATTTCAGTTATCTGTGCTACCTGTTCGTCGCTAAAGGTCGTCCGCGGACGCGAGACTGCTGGCGCGACGGTTGCTGGACTCGAGGTTGAATTTGCTTCGTTGGGCTGCGTTGAATTGCTACCGAGACGTTCTCGCTTGTTTTGAAGGCGCATTGTGAGCACTCGTCGACCTCCTGCGCTCGAAAAGTTCAGTTCGCGACAAAGGTCTTTCAACTCCGAGATACTTAGCTCAGTGAGATTACTTGGTATTTCAACTGACGGTTGTGCTGCGTTATAAACAGTACGTAGATTTTGAAGACGGACGTGTGATCTGGATCGCGTTTTGCTAGGTCGTGGCATTTTTTGAACGAATGTAGATCAAGGATAAAGAACGTCAAAACACGTAAGATTTTTTCAGTCTTTACTGTTTGCGATCCAAGTAGGAATGATATTGAAATATGAATGTTACTAGGGTTTATGCCAATATATTTTACTATAGTACCATTGTTATTTGTGAATGAATCAAACAGTCACAGAGTATCTGAACAATAATTAACGATACTGGGCGTAGTAGCCCACGGGTTTGGCAAGCAATAATGAAAGTCTGTGATAGAGTCTTTCTTTGTTTAGACAGTTGTCCCGTTTAGGGCTATATTGTCGTGTAGACAAAGAACTGTTTTTTTATGACGAGTAGCTCATACCCTTAGGACTAGTGCGGCCAGTATCGTCCATTAACTCTAATTTTTAGTGCTAAAAATTGTCATTTTCGTTTCCTGTTTACACCTGCTAATTAAGCATTCATTAAGCATCCGCGCTTTTAAAGAAGTAGTTTTTATAGATAGAAACACTAATAATTGTTCCAGGACGTATTATTGTTTAAAATTCTCCAACAAAAATGTCTAATTCGCAGTTCATTTCTATTCAAATCAAATTTCTATGCAAGTCATTTTAAAAAAGCGTAATTCCTACCACAGTGCCGAGAGAGCATTACCGTTTCTTCGGACCTCTCAGCAACCAATCAACGTGCGCCATTTGGCATAATGACTTGAAAACAAGCTGTATAATTAAAAAGTGTCACGAACGCGAATAATATTGTACTTTTGTAGCATATGGAATATTAATATAAACGTTTTTAACTGAATTACCTATGCGAAGCTATATAAACAAGAAGAGCAATTAATAAACGTTTGCCAATTTGTTTGTTTGGCGGTAACTTTTGTATTTTTGTTTTATTTACAAGCTTCAAGTACTACAAATGACAGGGACCCAAGTAATATGGAAGCCCCCAAAGTTTGTTGCTTCAATACGAGAATCTCCGTCGAAAGGAATAACAGAGCGTCTGAAATACTCTTTAATACTATCAATTTGCCATTGACTAATTGCTTACTGAAAAAACACAACGGAATAATTGTAAAAAAACAACTAGCATTAGCGTTGGTCTTTTTACGGTCCGTCCTTCTTGAAAGCTCAAAGTCGCTATTTTGATCAGGCTAGTTTGAGTGTATAGTACATGACACTTATGCATGCATGGTGTGATCAATCAGCAATTTTTGTTTTAAAATGATCTCATGTAAAATTATCGCTTTTTTCGGAAGACGCCATTTTGACAAAGCTATAGTTTGAATGCCCTAATACATATAAGTAGAATTTATTATATTCAAACAACATAAATACCAGATTTGGTATATAAGATACATACATATAACATATAAGCTAGACTACGTGCTCAACTATAAACTTTCAAAACTTGTTAAAACATTAAAACAGTATTTAGCTACCAAAGTCATAATTGTTTTGTCTTGCATAGCAATGACATGCATGAAAAGGTCTTGATAGCTAAATTTAGAAAATGAGTTATTTATTTTATAGAGACTTTCCATAAAATTAACTCTAAGATCGGCGAACTTTGTGTTTCTGCATGACATTAAAAGGTGTTGTTCGTTCCCAATCTCATTTAGATCACAATGTTTGCATAATCTTTCACTGTATGACACTCGTGGTGTGACTAATCAGCACCTGTTTCAAAATTGTCATATCCTTGCAAGATTACCGCTTTTTTCAGAAGACGCCATTTTCACAAAGCTAGTTGGAATGTACTATGCACGACATCTATAATATTGATTGGTCACCAACTCGTTTTTCCATCTTGTTCGTAATCTTTGATAATTCAAAACAACTAACTCTATATTTGTACTGGATAATCCTAACTGTTATATATATCTAAACACTAAACTGTTCTTCTTAGAGGTGCAGTAAAGGCCAAACGATGAGTTTTAAGTTTGTTTGTTTGCCGGTAATTTTGCATTTGCGTTCTATTTACAAGCTTTAAGTGCTACAAGTGACCGGGACCCAAGTAATATGAAAACCCTCAAAGTTTACTGCTTCGTTGCGAGAGTCCCCAAGGTCGTCAGAAGGTATATAACAGAGTGTCTGAAAAAACTTCAATACTATCAGTTTGGTATTGACTTGCCCACCGTAAAAACACAAGGGCAATATGGTCTGGAAGAAGTCTAGCGTTGGTCTTTTGCTGTTGCTGGGTTTGTGCACTTGTTTGGCTCTACCAATAATGAATGAAGGAAACCGTGGTCCAAAACTGAGAAGAGGATGGATGAAAAAGAACATTGAGCCAGTGGAATTTTTGAATAAGATCAAAGAGTATCAAGACTATCTGCCGAACAATTGCCAACCGGGCGATGAAGATTATCGTTGCACAAACGGAAAAAGAAGTCTTCGAAAATTATAAAAAAAAACCTCTTAATTCCGACTTTTGGACTAATTCAGTTGATGTGAACGAATTTAATTCAGTAAATGTATATATAGATGTCCATTGATTTAAACATGTATAATTCTCTTTGTGATCCAATAAACGAATCATTGTTATTAAACACGCTCGAATAGTCTTTATATAGATTTGCACCAAGTCGAGCAATTAGTCTTTTATAACTATAAGATTATTTCCCACGGGTTCATTAAGTAACCCAGTAAAACACTACTGCATGCCAATATATGTTTCACTTGAAAAAGTTTAAGACTAAACAGACTAGTGCTATAAAGGCGGTTGTTTGGCGTCAAATTGCGTTTGGCTTGCTATTGATTCTACACAAATGAACGATCGACTGGTAAACCGGAACAAACGATAACAGGCAGTTAACTCGCCAAGGCACCGCAATTAGAATTCTAAAGATCACTAACTACAACAAATACGCGATTTCAAAACAGATATTTCCTTATGGGGTCTTTTCGTTATTCTTTATTCGTATTTACATGAACACGGGTTGGCTGCTTTTTTTTCCAACCCGGGTCAGATTGTCTCAACCCGGGTCAGCTTTTCTCAGCCCGGATTGGGAATGTTTTTCTGTCCGAGCAGAGCTCTGGTGTCAAAACAACATGGCAAACAACACGGCTAGTGATGTTGAAAAACGTCGTAAGCAAATTTCGATTGTTTCAGTTGTCGTTGCCTTGTATTCTCGGCTATTCGTTCGCGTATTAAAACGAGAAAACAAGGCAACAACATCTGAATTGAAGTCGACATTTTTGTGGTCCATCTCAGTTTTGTAGTCCTTCTGAGACAGACTGTCAAATATTCGATCTTATCACTAGACCGCTGCCAAGATTCATGAAAATTGAAAATTATTTTCTTTGCGAGCGCTCGGACTTGCCATGTTTACACAGGAGTCTGATTTGACAACTAACAAAATTGGTGCCAAAGACACGTTCGTAAGCGCCTTTGCCGACACTTTACACGAGCGCGGGTCAAGTCAACCCGGGCTCTTGTAAAGGTCCCCCTTTGGTTAGCTCGCCAACTCGGGTCGGTTAACCCTTCTACGAATAAACTCCTGTTAGCGTTTACATGGATAGCCAGACATATGGCTGTTTTCTCCGTGCCACTTCGGGAATCAACTGTATTGTCAACTTTTTCGAAGAACCAGTATGCGGTCTCAGCGTTCAGCAAACATCACGCGCATCCATGTATATTATAACATAGAGAAAAACAGCTATTTCGAGTTTCAAACTACCACGTTTTACAATATCCATAGCACTCAAATGTTAAGAAAAGCATCGCGGTCTTCTCGACGCGTTCAAATAAAACAATCCAATTTTTGTGGCGTCTATTAGAATTGCCATAAAAAGCCAGTCCTCTGTGCAGCAGTCGGTAAAAGTCGGCAAAGATTCAGTTAACCCATTGCTGCCTAATCTGTCTGGGGGTTCTTTCTTTGATGAATAAAATTGTTTGGCGTTCTATATAGACAGATTAAAAACATCTGGCCTGAGAAAAAGTAAAACAATAAGAGGCTGTTTATGGCCGGCTCAGGCAGGAATGTGTTATTCACTTGTTAAGGATTGGTTAATCCATTGCTGCCTAGGATGTATGAGAGCTCTATCTTTGTCTCTTTGAGTAAAATCGTATAGAACGTTAGACAGAGTACAACAATAAAGAGGCCGTTTACGGCCGGCTCAGGCAGGGATAGGTTAATCACTTGTTAAGGATTGGTTAATCCATTGCTGCCTAGGATGTTTGAGAGCTACCTCTTTGTCTCTTTGAGTAAAAATTTATAACGTTAGATAGAGTACAACAATAAAGAAGCCGTTTATGGCCGGCTCAGACAGGGATGCGTTAATCACTTGTCATAACGAAAGTTAATAATTAATTACTTGTTAACCCATTGCTGCCTAGGATGTCCGATGTTTCTCCCTTTGACGAGTAAAACTGTCTGGTGTCAGACATGGCAAAACAATCTGGCGTCAGACACAGTTAAGAGACAGTTTTTAGCCAGCTCAGGCTATCTAATCTACCTAGCATTTTTAGTAATTTTAGTGCACAATTTACATTGTTCAATCATTATTTGTAAGCCAAACAAACAGTAGTATCCGCATATACATATTGCGCACCTATATATATATATATATATATATATATCCCTCTTTGCCGAAATGTTTTTTGTTTAGTTTATTATCCGTTACTTTTTATATCTTTAAAATATTGTTGAATAAAAAGCATCAAATTTTCGCCTTGTTTTTCGCTTGTTTTCTTTTTTTCGGGAACATTCTCATGGGTTTAAATCTATTGTACTTGTAATATCGCAGCAACAACAAAATACTCGCAAAATACGCAGTTCCCTCAACTGAAAAATCCATGTATCGTAATAAATAGTAGCCATAAGGTAAACCAAGAGGATCTCTTGTAAGATGCGCCGCTCTTGAATACCGCTAATTAGAATGTACCAAATAATAAATTTATGAACTTGTTTTCAAGTCATTATGCTAAATGGCGCACGTTCATTGGTTGCTGAAAGGTCCAAAAGAGCGGCAATGCCTTCTCGGCGCTGTGCCAGGACATTACCGCCTTTGTTAATGACCTGCAAGTTTTGGCGAAAAAATATATTTGAGTTGATTTGAATGAAAATATACTTTCGTTGGAAAATTTTAAACGATAACATGACCTGGAAGATTAGTATTTCTTTTTATAAAAACAACTTGTTTAAAAACGGAGGAAATTATTGCTTAACAGGTGTAAACAAGAAAGAAAACAAACGAGCTCAAAAGTAAGGTAAACGGCAACATAAAAACAAATAATAAGAGGAACCAAAAGCCATATAATAAATGCCTTATTAACCTCGTTTGCTCGGTCTGTATTTGCTCGGTATTTTGCACAAAGTTGACATCTGGTTGACATCTTCTAAAGGGTTGAACCATATTTCTAAATTTAGAAATAAGAGCTCAGCCCACTTGAGCATAGATGCGATGCAAATAGTTTGAAAAATTGCGCCAGGAACGTATTGAACTTTACTGCGCATCACACAAGGTTAGCCAGTAACGTTAGACTATATAGTTGCATGAGACACTTACTTATACGGGAGCTTGGTCAGGGTTTAAGAATGGGGGAACGCCCCCCCCCCCCCCCCCCCCCCCCCCACCGTGAGAAATTAAATTGATATTCAGAAATTTGGGTTCAAGCCAGTACAAAAATGCCGAGCAGGTGCCGCATCACCATCTTGTTCGCAATTCTGTCATTTTAAACTAAACTATACTTAAAAGCATTAATAAATTAACGATAAGCGTATATTATAGCGAGCATCTGAAATCATCCTGAACATTATCAACTTGGTATTGACCTGTCCAGTGTAAAAACACAACGAAGGATGGTTTGCATGAAGAAGTCTAGCGTTGGTCTTTTGCTGTTACTGGGTCTGTACGTTTGTTTGGTTTTGCCAATAATGAGGGAAGCAAACCGTGGTCCGAGGCTGAGAAGAAGGTGGATGTAAGAGAACATTGGGCCAGTGGATTTCTTGCAAAAGATGAAGAAGTACCAAGACTATCTGCCTCAGAATTGCCAGCCGTATGGCGGTTATCCTTGCCGCACAGGGAAATAAAGATTTTAAAAACATAAAGAAAAAATTGCTAATTCCGATTCTTGGACTTTCTGTTTATGATTTAGTTAACGACTTTAATTCAATGAATGTATATAGATATCAAGAACATGTATAATTCCTTTTGTGATCCAATAAAGAAAACATTGTTAAACACCCCAAATATTCTGCTTCAACCAATTAGTTGTGTAAGATTATTTTCGCCCAGGTTTATTAAATAACCGACAAAAACACATGTGGGTAATATCTGTTTAACTTGCAGAACGTTAAATCTAAACGACACAGTGATAAAGGGCGGTGCCGCGCGTTTGTGTGAAAAACGTCGCTGGAGTGAGTGTAGTCAAAGCCTCGTCTTGGAGTTAGACTCATAGAGTATAAAATAGTTAACTTTTTGTATCTGAAAAAGTTGAAAATTAAAAACTGAATATAAGCAAAACATTTTTATATCTTCAATGATGAGAAGATGGTTCCCATTTCTCAAGCTGTTATCCAAATTAAAAATATTAAATTTGAAGCTACAAACTTGCTGGTGCCAATCTTCGGGGATATAAGGGTTGATTTATCAACAAGCAGTCATAATACGACTGAGAATTGTTGCTTTTGCCAATATAGCAACAATAGTATTTAGACATTGCTGCCAAGAAAGTATTTATAAAGAAAAATTCACTGCATTTCGTTTACTACTTTTTACTACTTTTTTCAAAAGTAGTGTGCTGCGTAGGCAGTGGAGAAATACAAATCCTTATCGAAATATAGTAAGGTTCGAGTACTGCCGAAAATATTGAACATAGTTTCTAACGTTTCGAGCAAAGGCCCTTCGTCAGAGAGAAACTGACTATATTTCGATATATATATATATATAACTATTATTTATATTTATATTTATATTATGTATTATTTATAACTATTATTATATTATTTATTAACCATATTACATCTCCTTCGCTTTTTTTACACGTGTGTAAAATGGACTCCACGCATGCCGAGATTAGCGCCCTCTCCCAGACTCCGGGCCTTCGGCCCTACGCCCGGGGTTTATTTTATATCAATCAAGGAAGCTAAAATTATTTCTATATTGGCGTACAAATTGTGGAGTTATTTTGACCCACGATTAACGAGCAGAATCATGTTTAGTTATGCTGTATACCGGACGGTAAAGTATTTTTGAATTCGACTTAATTTACTCAACTTTGAGTAAATACGTAGCTGCACTTATAATACCGATATATATTACTCTAAATGTGAGTTAAGAAGTTTCTACTCAATCACTAGTCACTATAATTACGATTACTCCTTGTATGAGTTAAAAATATATTGTGAGTAAATTCTACTCAACCGAACTGAGTAAAATTTACTCACCATGTAAGTAAAAGCCAAGTTTATGTTTACTTTGAGCACAGGTAGATGTATTCAACTCAAAATTGCGAGTATTATTAAAAGTTTACTCAGATTTTGAGTAATTGGACAACCAACTCAAAGATGAGTAGATTTTACTCACACAAAAATGAGTAAAATTCCCTTATATAGTTAAGTTCTAGACTGTGCTAATAAAGACTGTGCAACATTCCACTCAGACGAGTAACCACACAACAAACTCAAACTTCAGTAAATGTTTTCAACAAATGTGAAATATCCAGCAAATGTCGTAAATCAACATAGTCTTTTAAATATTCTAGTTCTTTCATCTTAGTTTAACCGCACAAGATCTGAATTTGAATTGACGCATCAAAGAAGCCAAAGGGGCTGACATAACAGAAGGAGTTTAAACTACTAAAACAACAAGAAAACTAGATATAATACTTACTTAAGTGAGATCATCATCATGTTTGTACTATCCACCAAATAATCTTTTTTTGCAACTTCCTTCAAGAAAACAAGAAAATGTACAATGAAGCAAAAATTGAGAAATGAATGAGTGAATGAATGAAGGAAGGAAGGAAGGAAGGAAGGAAGGAAGGAAGGAAAGA
The DNA here is from genome assembly GCA_035771165.1 of Paragorgia papillata. NCBI lineage: Eukaryota > Metazoa > Cnidaria > Anthozoa > Scleralcyonacea > Coralliidae > Paragorgia > Paragorgia papillata. The sequence goes on from JAWNZC010000361.1 coordinate 117,387, forward strand.
AGGAAGGAAAGAAGGAAGGAAAGAAGGAAGGAAAGAAGGAAGGAAGAAAGGAAGGAGGAAAGGAATGAATGAATGAATGAATGAATGATTGAATGAATGAATGAATGAATGAATGAATGAATGAATGAATGAATGAATGAATGAATGAATGAATGAGTGAGTGAAGGGATGAATGAATGAATGAGTGAATGAATGAATGTCAAAACGAACAAACAAAACAAACAAACAACAAACAAACAAACAAACAAACAAACAAACAAACAAACAAACAAACAAACAAACAAACAAACAAACAAACAAACAAACAAACAAACAAACAAACAACACGCCAACAACGAACGAATGTAAAGTAAATCGTCAAGCACGTGTAACTAGAATATTTCGAATTGACTTGGCGACAAATTTTCCTAAAGCAACTGCTACATGGAAAAATCATAAACAAAAATGGAACTGTGCAATTTGTATATTAAAAACGTCCAACTAACATTTGGAAAGTTGTTGCTGTTTCATGTTTTGATACCGTAATCAAATACTTGAAGTCGTTTTTGAAATAGTACATCAAACATCGAGAAGTGTGTTGAAAAGGCAAGGCAAAACCGACGTCGAAGTGCTTTGATAATTGATACCAAACAGAAGTTTTGAGTGTTTGATATTGCTTCTCAGATAAATAAGTATTTTTTATAAGTTATTTGAGGTGAAAGTTGGCTTAATTTGTACAAGCGTTTGATGGCATACGCAAACTCCGTCTCGATTGGCATTGATCTCCTTTGTTTTAATCTTATAAATTATTAATGAGGTTGAGAAAATTAAACCAACACCGTGGTGTGCATGGCAGCTGGCGTTAGTCGAAAATGCGCATCTTGCTAATAGTCATGATTTTGTGATCTTGCTGTGGCTACACATAGTGGTCAACACTCAACAGCGCAGTGTAAAACTGATACGGGATGCATGTTAAGACACGATATCAGACAATGATTATGATTTGATTTCTTTTCTCCTCGATTTTACTGTGTCGATGTGCTATAATGTGAGCATGAGCTGATGTGAATTAAGCTGGTTTGATATAATAGGTTAAATTTCGACCTAAATCATCCATGCAGTTGAGTAAAAGCGTTAATCTTTGTTTATAGTTAAAAATATATTTTGGCAAAAGCAGTCGTCTCAGCTAGTGGGCCAAAATTTATGCCATGCACCAATTACTATAGACATGCTTGAACGGCATTCATTTCAGAAGCCCGTTTAAGCTGGATTTCCACTAGGCGTAAAATGTCGCGCATTCGACTTTTTTCTTCTGTCTTGTGAGTTTCCATGTGGAACGAAGTAGAAAACTATTCAATTTATACAATAGAAAAGTCGAGCGCGCGATATTTTACGCCCAGTGGAAATCCAGCTTGATGCCAGCTGCCTACATTTGATGTCACCAAACAACTTCTCCAAGACATTATGCACCACTTGCATGCTTGAAGCATCCTGAGATATAGTAAAATGACTGGATAGGAAACTTGATGGCGTGAGCATGACAACTTAGTTGAAATTGATGAGTTTAAAAAGCCCTTACGTTTAGTTTAGAAAAGATACAGCTTAAAACGAACTGTCTGTAGATATTAAGATAAAACCATATTAAGATAAAATGTCCATTAATTAGAATACTCATATAACAAAAATATTTCTACGTAATTGCATGCATCACAAATTCCAAGCAAAGCAAAGTTCTTTTTTGTGACGCCAGTTTCTTCACAACAACACAGAATACACCAAAACAAATATTAACAACGTTTACCTCCAACACTCGTTTGTGGCTTAGGCAAGTTTATAAGGCGATAAAACCATTTGAAATGTCAACATAGTTATCTAAACGCGAGATCAAGAAACTTGTTTCTCCAACATGATATTCGAGCAGGTGTAAATTTACTTCTCAGTTCCTTCTTTCTTAAAAAATATCTTCTTGTTTGAAGTAAAGTTGATTTCGGGTTAAGTAAAATTTTCTTGATTTTTTTCTTATTTTAAGTAAATTATTGCTTAAAATAAGAATTTTGCAACAATTTCTTTCTTGCTTAGAAATGACAATTTTGCCGTGAAGATATAGTTATCTAGTATTTTCCAGTAGAGGTGCCACTGTAATCAAGAACTCGTGTTGCAACAGGCAAAGGTGTTAATACCATATTAATTAAACAATCTAGAATGAAAATACATAATACATTAAAAAAATACATTTGTCATGAGTTTTGTAATTTACGAACACCAAACACAAACGATAAGTGTTTAATAAAAGCGCTGTTACACGATGTAACTTTTCTTGCAACTTGCCACGCATTCTTTTCTAAAAAATACATTGCTATAGTTGCTCTAGGATTTCAGATGTACGTCTATAGAGTCGAGAGAACTGAAATGTAACTATATTGCAAACTACAAGTGTCACACGAGGCGATTTTCTAGCATCACTGCCAAGGACCTTGCGAGAAAAATTGCCTGGTGTAAAGCCTCATTCAATCATTGCAGAAACTGACTCGCAGCTCGTCACGAGTACTTAATAATAATACCTAATTAAAAACAACTAGAAGAACTTGTTTGTTTTCTCTTTGTGAGTACTTAGATGCAAGTACTCGTAGCTATAGCTGCAATGACAGGAAGAGAAGCTTAACAGCGCGTTAAGTAAATGCTAAGTGAAGCATAGCACCACCAAAAAACATACATTTAAACGCATCGTGTCACTGGCAGCTGTTGCATGTAAAAATCGCAATTTATAGGGCCATTAGTTCAAAAGATAAATAACCTCTTTCAATCTCGTTATTTCAATATAAAAAAATGATATACTGTACACAAATAAAACTGATTATAGATTTATAGTTTCAATGAGTACAGTTTAGACTCTTATCAATAGTAGTAACAGTTATCAACCACTGCAGAGTACAGGCACTGTAGTTCCAGTAGTAGATACCAAATATATAAGAACCTTTTTAGACTAACTTGGAAAAACATTAAAACCTAGATTCCTATATACGGGCTTTTACTGTAAATGATTACCATATAAGTTTTTTTCTGTGGTAGTTGAACAGCGACGAGCTAATTTCTTTAACTATATGTGTAAAAAAGTAGAATGCCGCATGCTTGGGTAGACATTGTTTTGGATATAGAGCAAAGTAAATAAATTATGTGATAAACTGCCGAGATTAGCTTTAACTCTGATCAACGGCTCCACTCGAAATGTTAGTATTTCATTAGTAAAACTAATCTCGGCAGTTTACCACCTTTTCAATTTGCTTTAATTCTTTTTATCTATAGTCCAAATATTCCAAAGCCAATCAAAAAATAAAAAGTTCGCACCATTCTATTGGCCAAAACCGTTTAAATTGCTTCACCAAACCGTTTAAACGCTTAGCCAATAGCGTTTAAACGGTTGCCTTTAAAAGTTTACCATCCGTTTACTGTTTCATTTGAACGGAATATCGTTAAGGGTCACGCTTAGTAATTTAAAAAAAAAAATTCTTCATCTTGCATTATCTTTTGGTGCAATCATTACGAGTTTCTTTAAACAATGGTCAATATTAAAACAGCAGCTTAGCTAAATCATGTTATGACTATATACCCTTCCTTTGTCTGTCTTCTAAATATAGATCTCTTGTAAGATTGTGGCTAATGCAAGCCGATTTGATGCAGCTAATTAAAATGTACAACTAAACATTATATGAAAACAATTATTTCCAAACGCAGCCAGTTGAAGTTTAACTCTGCTCTAGCTTAAACATGTTTTAACGTAGCTTTAAAATAACTGTAAATGAGTCATAAACAGTAACCTTTTAAAATACGTTCAAAAACTTTTAAGCTATATAGAGTAACGTTAAACTATGTCTGATACATGACATTAATCATATAGTATATACGGTATATTATCAACACGTTTTACCACCTGGTCCGTAATTAACGATGACCAGAGAATATATAAAAGGGTCTGAAACTATCCATGCAGAATAGTAGCAATTTGGTGTTGTCTTTCCCACTGTGAAAAAAGAAGACAAAGATGATTTGGGAAAGGAATAGTGTTGGCTTTTTGCTGTTGCTAGGTTTGTGCGCTTGTTTGGCTTTGCCAGAAAAGAACGAAGCAAATCCTGACCTGAATGTAAGAAAAGGATGGCTGAAAGAAAACGTTGGACCGGTGCATGATTTCTTGGATAACGTGAAAGAGTACGAAGATTTTCCACCGAACTGCACACCAGGTGATAAGTATCCTTGCCTTCGCTGAAAATCTGATAAACTTTGAGATCTCAAACAAAGAAAAATATTGTTGGACTTTTGGGTTTGTGCTTTAGTTAACAAATTTAGTTTAATGTATACACTGTTAATATACTAAAACACAAATATAACTTTTATGGTATATAAAACACCACTCTTATTGGGTTTCAAGGTTTATAAGAAGATAAACACTGCTAAAGATGAGCAATATTTTGTTGGACTTTTGGATTTATGAGTCAGTTCAGTTATATAAATAGATTTGTGTTTATTAGAAGTTAATGTAAGTGCTTAACAATTAAACCAAATCTTAAAATTCTCAACAAAAACGTTTCAACTTGAAAGTGTGTTGCATCTCTAAATGACCCAAACATGCAAAAGTGGGTAGTAATAATTGTACAGTTTTTTCGTTTGTTTTTGCTGCACAAGCTGTCGTAAGTTAAACTCAGAGAAAAACTCTGAGCTCCAGATGGGACTCGATCCCACAGACAACTTTCCGAATGCCAGCCGGCGCTCTCACTATTGAGCCACTGGAACTCAGATGGTAGACCGAGGTTGTTTTCGATATTTATACCTGGGAACTAGTCAAACGTACGTGTGACACAACTTGTTGGGCTACAATTGGCATGGTGTCAGTTTAATTTCAGTAAATGTTTTTCTATGTTATTAGTGTTTTCAGGTTGAAGTTAGTGAAGTGTTTTCGTTTGTTTTTGCTGTACAAGCAAAGGGAGGTGGGGGGGGGGGGGGGGGAGGGGGGGGGTCACAAAATTGCGCAATACTTTCCACATATGGAGGTTATAGACTTCGAGTCTCCGATCACTTCGAAAATTGACAGAGTCATGGTCCTATTTGGTGGTTGGGTCAAGCTAGCACACCACTGATCAACTATATAAGCAACTTGCTTGGAACAGCTACAAACACTTTGGCCAAAGGCAAAGCTGGTTTAAAAGTAATAACTTGCCAAATCAGGCACGAAACATCAACAGCGCAACAGCCTACAACCCATGCAACAGCCTCGTTTCAAGCGATTTCGGAACCGTGGCACCGTGGTTGTTGTGTCAATGAATCGCAGTGTAAAGTTGAGCTAAGACCTCCAAATCTGAAACCTGTTTAAAAAATTCTCCAGAATATACGAGAGAAATACAACGACGTTGTAAGGTTTGTTCATGAACAGGCAGAATGAACGAGTCGCACAGGACACGAAAATATGGATGCTGTGTTTACATCGACACATAAACGCCACATGATATTAAACGTATATACTGTTTACTCAATAACGGCTTGGCCTTGCTGCTTAGTCCAACAACTACAAAACGCAAGTAATATTAAGCACTGAATATAGCAAGAGTACATGTAAACAAATCTGTTTTTCCAAATAACAACGGGGATTTTAATACTTTTAGTAGACAAAACGCAGAGTGTTGGATTCGTCAGATTGAAGCGATCATTTCGATATAGAATTTATTTAAATCGAACAAACAGAAAAAGTATTTAAACATGTTTTGAAACACACGTTTCCAAATGTAATACGACACCTACATGAAATCTAGACATAATAATAATATAGCAACGGTAGAGGAGTAACCAAAACAGTAATTTTCCAAATATTGAAAAAAGCTTTAATCAAAATTGTTTAGACTTGGCAACTAGACCGATTTTCACTGTAGTTTTTAAGGTTATTGCGCTGCACGCTGTCAACAGCAATAAATATAACATCAGAACATTAAAAAGAGAATAATATATATTATATAATCCGTAACAAGCGCTCTTTATTTAAGCATTTTTCTCTACCTTATATACAGTCAACATACTTTTGGGGGGTTGAGAAACATATTGAAAGATAAAAAATTTACGACATAATTATGAATATCGGAATAATGCTAAAATGTTGTGGCTATATATTTACACTAGTCAGTACAAGATTGGCTCAAGTTCAAACAAAATTTTCTTTTTGGTATACCACGGCACTAGCCCAAACCTCTTTATGTTTGCATTATTGTCTATAGCTTGCAGAGTCAATATGCTTTTTAAATGCATTTGGGAGTTGAGATACATCCAAAAACAATAATGTTTTCATAATATTAGTGAGTTATATAATCCACAACTGTTGAACTTATATTATGACAATTAATCAACATCACACAACATTTTCTTTTGCATGGATATACCACTCCAAACCTCTACGTATCTCATGGTCTAGCTTATATACTATACAATCTTTTACCTTCTTATAAACATGCACTCTAAGGTTGAAAAGAATCTTTTAAAAATAGAAAAAGAAAATTTCCATAACTATTAGGTATGATCAGTATCCGTCCGTTTTGAGCCCAAGTTACGCGACATGGATGAGGGAAAAATTATCTTAATCAAAATTATATGAACTTGACAAGTAAAATAATTTTCACTGTAGTTTTTAAGGTCAACAAGTTTCACGCTGTTATTGACAATAAATATAACATCGGTTTAATAGTATCTGTTGCCAAGAGATACACAAGATCATGCAAGAACAATGATTTTTAACATCGATCAAACAAAGGTTTAAACAAAATTCAAAAACTCATTAATAATTCAGGAGGAAAACACAAAGGAAAATCATGACCGTGACGTGTCTCTATATGCGATAGAGACGCGATCGCTATTTTCGAAGAACTTTTTCATCGATTTTGCGGCTCAGACAACTTCAATTTTCAAAATTGATTTCCATATGAGTTTAATTATATGGATAGTTTTTGAAGCCATTTAAGACATTCGCAGTACGTGTTTTATATATTACTAAAACACTCGGCTATCGCCTCGTGTTTTAAATCTGATAAAACACTGCTGCTCGTGTTTTAAATAGTACTTATAAAATTTTGACAACTATAAAATTATTTTCACTGTAATTTTCGGTGTTATAACGCGTTTCACGCTCTCATCAGCAATAAATAAAACATCAGTTTGACAGTAACTGCCGAATAGACATTTAATATGATCAACAACAGTAATTTTCAATATATTGAAAAGAGCTATAATCAGTTCATCTTATAAACTTGACAAGTAAAATTATCTTCACTGTAGTTTTCGAAATTAACGCGTTTCACGCTGTCGACAACAATAAATATAAAACGATAAATAAAACATCGGTTTCATAGCAACGGCAAAGGAAGTACTTAAGATCAACAACAGTGATTTTTAACTTAAAAAAAAGCTTTAATTAAAGCTTCAGCAACTTGAAAATTAAAACGACCATCAAAACGTAGTTTTGACGTAAATGCGTTTCAAGCTGTTTTTGTTTAGAATATTTTATCCGGTATATTAACTTATACTTCTGATATTAAAATAATGTTGCTTCATTGGACTAAAACAGCCAAATTTTTCAAGATTTAATCTTGCTATGCATTCTAAAAAGAACGTAACTCCTATTGTATATAATGAGTTTTCTTTTTTTTTAGAATTCCGCTTATCGGGATCTCAAAAAGTGTAGGCGTAGGTAATATATATATAAACGCGTCTATAGGATTTGATTAATGAATATTTGACAAACTATGTATTGTAAATTTGTCCAACATTTATTCAATGCCCACATAAAGTTAAAACTGTTGCTTCCTGTGAGCAGTCGGTGCATGAATGCAAAATCAACTGTACCGTTTTTATAGTGCGATTAACAAGAAAAAAGGTTGAAGTTGGTATCCAAATTCGAAAAAGGTAAGCATGCAAAGCAGCTTCATCCCAGTTTAAAAATTTAATCGAACAGCTCACAAGCTGAACAAAGGCTGGTATAGCAACATAATTTGGGTATAAAACAGAGTCTCGATCGTTAGTTTGGAGTTGAGAAATGATCGTATATCCCCCGCAAACCTTATTTACAAATGTCCAGAACCAACTGGACAGTGTATAAAAAAGCTTAAGCATTTTGAGATGAAATGTTAGGCAGCCAGCCACTTTCAACGGCATCAACTGATTAAATACTGACTGTGTATAAAGTGTATAATTGTCTCATGTATATAGGTAAAGGTACATATATAGTGCGCCGAATGTCTAGTACTGCTCAGATCAACAAACTAAGAAGGGAACTTATATGCAGTAGTATATATTAAAAGGGATCATTACGATCAGCTGCAACTTGTAATAGTGTATATATGTATGTTATAGAATTTACAGATACTAAAATTTACAGATAGTACATGTGGGAGCTTGGTGTAATGTAGCAGGCGTTTAGTGGCCGTTTGTCGAGCACGAATACTAGACGCTTACCATTAAACTGCCGAGGCTTATAGATAGAGAGCTGCATCCTTTATTATGTTAGATACATTTGCAACCTTATATAGCAATAGCTCTCCAATGTATTTATCCGAGCCTCAGTAGCTCAATAGTTACAATGCCTAATGGTCATTCAGTGAAATGTTGCAGATTCGACATATGGGGTTCAGAAACATTTCCCGAGTATTCTTATATATATATATATATATATATATATATATACGGCTCTGATAATGCCATAAATTTCAGAATGTTACACATTTAGAAACTTTGTTTGCTGAAGGTTTGGAAAGTTATATTTTTGCGCCAACAAACACTAAGTTAAGATATTATATAGAAAATAATCTCAGTAGTTAACATTAACTTTAAGTGAATAGATTTTTAATTAGTTCCAGTCCAGAGCATATACAAAAAAAGGCTCTTTGCGCGAAAAAAAGACGGATATTGGAAAACCGGATATTGGAAAATCGGTATTTCACCTAAGTATACATACAGCTTGATTCACAAACTGTACACGAGACATGTCTATTCTAGTAATAACGTATACTAAAAGTGCATGCACTTTTAAATCGCTAAATTTTTAAGCAAATACCTTCAAAATTTATGGATAATTAAACCAAAGTTCCCGGTCTCCATGCCAACAACTAATATAACATCGGTTTTATGACAGCGTGCAAGAGAAAACACTTAATAAGGTAAACAAACTTGATTATTTACAATTAAAAAGCGAGTTACAATTTTATGAGTGTGCATTAAAAGAATTTCAGCGTAGGCTTAGGTTTCACATTAATGCGTTTAACGCTGCTATTATTTAGATCAGAATATACTTTCCTAGTGTATCAACGTTGTTAGGACAATCCGCCGGCATTGCTAGAACTAAACAGCCAAGTTTTAAATCCTTTTTCTTCCATTAATCTAATATAGAGTAACTCGCAATATACTTAACATAAATACATAGTTTTTCTTGATTTTTTACAATGAACATTTATAATTGCGTTGTTCGGAATTCCATGCAATCTGCATTGCATGCATGCGTAGGATTTGATTAACGTATATATTTTGTACAACTCATGTATTATTCTGGTGCTGATGCCAATTAAAAACGAAAGCCCCTTGCAAGCAGACAGTGCGCGAGGAATCGATTGTACAATTTTTTATAGAGTGGCGCGATTAACAAAAACAAAAAATCTTTAAAGTTGGTATCCTAGAGAAGGTAAGCATGCAACGCAGGTTACATATATTAACCCATCTGAATTTTAACTTATTTACAACAGCTGACGACAGATGGACAAATACTGATAACAAGATATTAGAACATAAAAGACTGAGTAGTGTGCTAGTTTTGGAATTGTGAAACGGCTTAAATTGAAAATAACCGTACTCTAGCTCAGTCACCTTTCAAGACATATATAAAGCTTTCAACTTTTCTGAAGAAGAGAATGCCCGTTGTAGTTGATCTGAACGATAATCAATAACAAAAAGTACGTACTAATGTACAGGTCTGCATGTCTTTGCACCGATCGCGTGAAGACAGCGCTATACTTGATAAGGCTCGGATGGGTATCCACTAGGTTATAATATAGCTAAACTAAACGTTAGTCATAATGAATTGAAGAGAGTAACCCTACATGGAGAGAAGAGTCGACCCCGGTCAAAGTTTAAAATCTCCCTTAATAATGCAATAATATAATTTTTTTATAGCCAACATTTTGACATTCATGGAACACAGCAACCTATTAATCTAACCGTTGCCCTAGCAATCCGAAATAAAAAAAAAATAAATAAACAAAGTAATTAAGTCATAAAAGACACGAAAATTGTGTTGGTCCTTATAATTAAAAGCTCGAAATACTTTAAATCAACAACGCGCTCTTGGTAATAGCCTAGCTTGTAATTGTAACTAATGGTTATGCAAGTTGGTTCAAGTCCTGTTGTAAACTTTTTGATGCCAAATGTGGCTTCTTTTTTCCAATTTTGTCCTGAAATTGTTCTTTGTTTTTCAGTTTTCTTTTCTTTTTCAAGGTTTAAGTTACAAAATTTATATTTGAAATATTCTACTTGAATGAACAACATCTATTGGTTTGATTCGACAGCAATTTACAGAAACAGGCATAAAAAATGTCTTGAAATAATAGGTTGGGGTAGTTTACTTATCATCCAAACCCGATTTGAATACATCACGGGCGTTCGTTGCGGTTTAGTGTTAGGATTAGCCGGGTTTGGGGTTAGATTTTAGTTCAGGGTCTACGCCTTTAGATTCGGGTTACGCACAACAAACGGTCTTGATGCAGTAAGACTACAAAACGTTTCCTTGGGGAGTCATTTCTGTAGTTGGTTGTTTCACCAGCTGTCACGTTTGGATGATTTTTCAGCCTGGCTTGTGTTTGGACCATGGTAGCGAATACATGGAATCCAGGATATGCGTCAGTAAAACCCCGCATAAAAGAACCTAGTGATTAAGAACATGTAGGCTAATATTTTGGCATTTAAAACCCCAATATATAGGAACCTGTTCATCCTAGAAATTGGAACAGGTTTCTACTTGGAAAATTTGTAAAAAATAGAAATAGTACAGTAATAATAAAAACTGTTTTTATATGATGACAATCTGAAATAAATCAGATGACCTAGGGTGTGTGTATGCAGTATTTGATAACTTACTTTTTGTACATAATTATATGTTTCTTATAATATGATCAAGTACTCCTACTAGATACCAAATATATAAGTTCAGGGGCGGATACAGGATTTTTGCAAGGGGGGTGACTATAAGGTGCTCAGTTGTTTCTTTCAGAATATTTAACAAGGGCGCGGGGGTGGGGTACAGGCAATACTTACTACGTGGGGGCAGGGGAGCGCTGAAGGTGCGACAAACTTCCAGAGGGGGTCCGGGGGTATGCTTCCCCGGAAAATGTTGAATTTTAGAGTCTCTGAAATAGCATTTCCTGCATTTTGAAGGGGATTTGAAAGAGTTTTGAAGGATATAAATTACCAAACAAAATACCCAAATATATGAATACATCATACCATACAAGGCATACATCATGTAGGAGGACATGTCGTCATTGTCGTGGATTCATGGGGATATGTTTTATAAGTTTATGTTCCAAAATTACTATGTATATTCAGATTTCAGATTGAGATTGTATACAATACGTCCATATAATCGTGATTCTTACTGTTATAAAATTGGGGTTTCAAATTTACAAGATATTAGCGTATCATGATGTCCAATCTTATTGCAAAGGAAAGGCCATAGCTACGGCCTGTATCAATAAGCATTGTTATACAATATAATTTATGCACGTTTTACACACGAGTGACTGTTGTGATTTGTATAAACAGCTGCTAGTGTATAACAGCTGACTAGTCAGTCACCCCCCTGTATCCGCCCCTGAATTAAGAACTTTTTTGACTAACTTGGAAAAACCTAGGTTCTTATACGTGGGTTTTTACTGTATCTAAAAGAAGACTGGATCCATTAACCTCGACAAGATCAGAAAATAAAGCTCGCGGAATGTTGATTTGGTCCCTTGCCAATGGCGCAGGTCAGGCAATTGTGTAGTTAGATGAAATTCGGGGAGAAATGCTGTGTTTTTAGCTATGAAAAACAACATAAAAATAGTTCAAGAAGTAACTCCGTAGAGTGTTTAACACATGCAGTTGGTCGACTTAACAATGACAAATTGTGGCTTCATTTTCCAAACAGTTGTTGCTCGATCCAGTCTTTTTTAGAGATAAGTGAGTCAGGCCCATCTGAACCGTGGAAATTCTGGAATGAAATGAAATGTATAATAATTCTCGTGTAAGCGGACTCCAAGCAGAGAACATAAGAACAAACAAGTTTCAAGCAAACAAGGTGTTTGTTGTTTAAGTTGCGTCGTGCGAAACAATGCACTTTTATAATGTTCGTCATGCATGTTAATGAGGATAGAGATTTGATCTTCCTATGAAAACAATATAAATGGAGATACAGGAAAAACCCGCGTATAAGAACCTAGGTTATTTAGGTTCTTAAATAGGTTCTTATTTTCTCAAGAGGAACAGGTGCTGTTGGTCAAATAACTAGTCTATAACAGTACATGGGTGTGGTCCATGCCTTATGTATAGGTGTAGGTTAAGCACCTCACCCAAAATTTACTAGCGACATATAATATATCTCTAATAAACTAAGGGCAAGGTGCGTAATTTATTTATAACACGATCAAGGAGGTTTTCCAAATAATAGAAAAAGAGCTTGTGACGACGTTCTATTATTATTATGGTGAGGTTTATATAAGGTTGGGAGGTCAAAAACCTGTTTATAAACCGCGGTACATCAAAGCAAACCACTTGATCATATTATAAGAAACATATAATTATGTACAAAAAGTAAGAGTGCAATCTTAGCAAATACTGTACGCACACCCTAAGTCCTCTGATTTATTTCAGGTTGTCGTCATATAAATATTACTGTACTAAATATTCAGCACCTGCCTGGATCGTTACATTGCATGTATCGCTAAATTTTATCAATAACACTGTATAATGCGTTGCATGGGCGGCCCCTCCATCCTGTCGCAATTTCCTAATTTTTGAAATTCAGTGTTCATCGCCTCAGGGGGTCTTTACACGAGCCCGGGTTGAAGCCAGGCGCTTACGAGCGTGTCTTTGGGCGCCAATTTTGTTTGTTGTCAAGCCAGATGTCCTGTCTAAACATGGCAAGTTCGAGCGCTCGCAAATAAAATCATTTTTAAATTCCACGGCAGTGATCTAGTGACAAGATTGAATATTTGACAGTCAGTCTAAAGGACTACAAAACTGAGATGGTTACCAGATTTTTCACTTCAATTCAGATGTCGTTGTCTTGTTTTCTCGTTTACGCAAACGTACAGGCGAGAATATACAAAGCAACGACATCTGAAACAATCGAAATTTGCTTACGACGTTTTTCAACAATCAACATCACTAGCCATGTTGTTGTTCGCCATGTTGTTGAGTGAATAATTATCGACCACATGTCTTGACACCAGAGCTCTGATCGCACAGAAAAACATTCCCAAACCGGGTTGAGCCGAAGCTGATCCGGATTGGGAAAAAAAGAAGCCAACCCGGGTTCATGTAAACACGAAAAAAGAATAACCATGGGTGTTAAGCTGACATGGGTGTTAAGCTGACCTGGGTTCGTGTAAAGGTATCCTCAGACAGAAACCCGTCTCAGAATATTATATTAATAGTCGGGCCACAAAATGTTATCAATCATGCATGTCCGCATTCACATTTTTACCCTTATAAATGCAAGATGATAAGAAAAGAAGAAATATAATTTCATCGCCATGAGTTCATACTACAAATACATCCTATATAGAATGTCATGCCGCACATATTATGTCATATGATATATGGGAGAAAATAGACTTTAACGTTACAGTATTCAAGAAGAATAATTTCAAATGATCAAGTCGAATGACTGCTGTAGAGAAAAGTTTTCTGACTGTCCCAACCGGGAATCGAACCCATATATATATGGACATTATATGGATATTTCTGACTGCCTCGGCCGGGGGTCCCAATAGCTCAGTGGTAGAGCACTGGTACGTTAAACCAGAGACCTTGGGTTCGATTCCCGGTTGGGGCAGTCAGAAAACTTTTCTCTACAGCAGTGATTCGACTTCATTTGAAATTCTTCTTCTTCACATATATATATATATATATATATATATATATATATACGCTGCTGAAGGACAACTGAATATTTAGAACTTACGGTGGCCTGGGTCAAGCCGACTCAAGGGAGCACGCCAGACTGACCTATCTTTCTTTTTCTTTGTTCGGAGTTCCTTCATTTATATTCAGCCATTTTTAATAATGCGGTATATATCATTAGCGTATCGCAGGCGCGGGTTACGGGGCCGAAGGAAACCCGAGCACGTTCCGAAAATTAAATAACGGTCGGAAGGAAGATAAATAGAAGGGGAGTGAAACGCCAGAGATTTTGTAAGATGATGCTGGTTGACCGTTGCTAGGAACATTTCCGTTGCTAGGAACATTTCCGTTGCTAGGAACATTTCTAATTATGGTCGATATACATGTATGATGTCATCATCCATCCAAAATGAAATAGTGAAATAAAAGCAGCCTGCTGCGAGGGCAGTGTTGAAATGCAAGTCGAAATATAGCAAGGTTGGTGTACTGCCGAAACATGAAACGTAATGTCTAACATGTTTACTTTATATTAAAGGGCCTTGACCCCAATCGCTCAAAACGTGAGACATCTACGTTCTATGTTTCGGCAGTACATATACAAACTAATACTATCAGTAGATCGAAGGCGGATTTCAGTTGATATGTGAGTAAATTAAATAATATTACAATTTTACGACGTGTTTGGACGATGTAATTTAAATACAGCATTCGAACAGTATTTTCTTTCTCTGACTCTGTCTTTGCAAGTGGTTCGCTGTTGGCTAGCGATTATGTTTTAATACTGTTTACTAGACAGGAATTGAGGAATATCAGAAACGCTGGGACGGCTGGGTCATGGGTTGTAACTGCTGGCAACTTATAAACGTTTGTTAAACTTACCTCGCGCGAACAACCTAATTGATTGTTGACAGATCAAGGGATACGAGCATAGCTAGATTTCAAAACCCAAATAACGCATCGCCATTGGTCAATACTCCTTCACGTGACGGTTGTTTCACTCCCCTCCTTTTTTCTTCCCTCCTTTCTCCGCCCTCGTAAACGCTCGGGCCTCGGGTTTCCTTCGGCCCCATAACCGGCGCCTGCGATACGCTAATGATATATACCGCATTATTCAAAATGGCTGAATATAAATGAAGGAACTCCGAACAAAGAAGAAGAAACACAGGTCAGTCTGGGCCGTCTGGCGTGCTCCCTTGGCCGACTTCGTCCTGGAGAAATATACCTAACTTTTCGTTTAGGTGGATTGGATATCCCCCGATGAGCTACGGTAATATGTGTGCGATATTTGATATATGGATATTTCTGACTGAGTCCCAATAGCTCAGTGGTAAAGCGCTGGTACGTTAAACCAGAGACCTTGGGTTCGATTCCCAGTTGGGGCAGTCAGAAAAATTTTCTCCACAGCAGTGATTCGACTTCATTTGAAATTCTTCTTCTTCACATATATACGCTGCTAAAGGACAACTGAATATTTATAACTTACAGTATTCAATATTGAAAACGCGTTTAGCATCCAACGTATCATCCAATTAAGGAAAATAAACAGTAACACTGACGTGTTTATACATTTCTGTTTGAACAACTAGAAAATAGTTGTCTATATTTGTTCCTATGTATTGCCACTTGATGTTTTACTCTGACGGAGAACTCTGCTCTAAACGTCAGTCTTTCGTTACTAAAAACTCCCTTGGTGGACGACAATAGTTGTCTTATAAACAATAAAATTTTCATTATTATTTGCTTTGTTGAACATCAGAACTTTGAAGTTGTCTTTCAGACAACCGTTTTGACGTCATGTGCAAGCGATCTATATCCAAAACACTGCCTACGCGGCACTCTACTTTTTATTGTCGCTCAATGCTTAGTAACTATAAGTAAAGGTTAGTTACAGAGAAGGAGGTACCTAAGTTTAGCTTAGTTACTGACTTCGAAGTAACTAACCTGCTTAGTTTATTCATGACACAGACGATATTTGTCGTTATTTAACAAAAAAATAGTATTCTAGTCGAGTAGACGTAGTTTTAAAACGATATAGTAGGTCATTTAATATGCAAGGTAACTAACCTATATATTAACCGCGGCACATCAAAGATAATGTATGCATGAATAAACTAAAAATAAATACCACCATCACTATCATTTAAAATTCATAACAGGCATGCGAAAGACTAATTTGCATTAAAATATTCTTTTGATTGTGCATAATAACTAGGATAAGATTGAACTTTATAATTATGTTTGCTTTTGCCATGATGTAAACTTACATGCCATGCAGGTTGAATCAGTACGGACACCGCGGTAAGAAGTGAACACCAGAAGTACACACGACTAGAGTAAGGGAGTCAGTTGGTTCGAATTCAATACAGAATAAGAAACTACAGATCAACTACAGAACTCGGTAGGTCATAATATTGATATTAGGGACCTTAAGTTGCTACGACGACGACGGCGGTTAAAAAGCAACATAAATTTTACAATTTAAAGAAGTCACGGTTAACTGACTATTATATCTGATATTTGAAGCTAGTTTAATGACTTTCAAACGCCCCAGTACTGCTAAAATGATTGTAGTGTCTGTATTGAAGTCAATCTTAAGCAACAGTTCTCATCTTTTAGCCGTTGACGTCGTCCTGAAGACGTGAAAATGCTCTAAGTGGCGTTGTATAGAGAACGAGGACCGTGTTGGTTTTACTCTAGGGAGTAAAATTATTCATTCTTGTTGTTTTGCAAATATAATTATTTTGCTTAAATAACGTCGTCGTTGAGGTTGCCGTCCTGGATCTTAAGGTCCCTAATAATTCCTCGATAATGGTAAAGACTAACAACATTTTATATTATGCATTCATAGATAGCTAACATTGCTTCAACATTTCATGATCAAAGTCTCATCCAACATTACGTAAAACGCCTCCCTTGTAGCTCTGGCATACGTACTGTATAGTCAAATTTAAAGAGAACTGACGAGTTCAGATATAGAATATAATAATTGAAAAACGAGCACAACAATCAACTAATTAAAAGCATGGCTTTTATAAGTCCATGGAAACTCTCCTTCCTTCTCCCAAACTTTTCTTCGTGTTTTCACAACTCTTTAAAAACACCGAAGACATTTTCTGTTTATTGACTGTCAAACGATGTATGCTAGTAATAAGAGCAATCATATGTTCTACTGTGGTTTAATACTGTTAAGTCTGTGCCATTATGCCTCCTTGGTGACACAAAAACTCTAATAGTAATTAGTACTTGCTTTTACTTAAAGATGAATTTCTTTGCCGTCCGTAAACAAGAAGTCGTATGGCATCGTGTTTACATGAAAAATTCAGATTCCCGCAATACGTGGAGCGGATATTTAAAAGCTTAAATTTCAACTGAGCTGCCGTTCGGTTCCCACAGTAAAACTAATAATATACTGACTCTCATTGATTTTCGGACATGCATGAACAAAATCTCCTACTGTTTTTGATCACGACACCGGTCTGAACATTCATACCTGAGAATGAAGCTTTCTTTCGGAAATGAAAACCCATTTGTACAAATTCACTAATTCGGAACAAACTAGGTCTTTCACAAGTATCACCTTTGTTATCGATGACATATCGATATTTAGCTTTAACGACTGTCCGAGGTCAACTAATTATTACACAGGCATGCAGTAAATAGAATGTTACGTTCATATTAGTATTCTTTCTGACGTCAAGAAGTTTTATCAGGTATAAAACCACGGACATGGTACTGATTTCCTTTGTGTTTTCCTCGTGAATTATTAATGAGTTTTTGAAGCACTGTACATGCACACATATATGAGAGAGTAATATTTTCTTGAACTTTCATTATTAACGACGAAAAATTACCACCGTATACTATATGTTAAATTATTAAACGACATATGGTATCTTTAAGCATTAAAGTAAGATTAAAACCGGTCGGACTATTTGTGTCAATATTTGGAAAACATAATCCTCATAGAAACCTCAATATTCCGCATTCTAAAATCAGGGCAGTTCATCACATTCAGTTAGGCACCTTTATACTTCTCCTTGGCATCGACACCAACATCGGCGTTTCGATTTTGTAGTTTAGATTACTTTTTGCTAATATATTTTAGATACTTGAAGTTTCGTATTAGGTTTTACACACATGTCGATTTTGTAATTACTGAAAAGCTGATAGAGCGAGTTCACGCTGCGACAGACGCCATTGAGTTGGAGCCGGGTAAATTCTCATCTAGAATTTATATTTATTATAATTTTTGTAATCTAAAACTTAATGTGAAGTTCAAAGAACTGTGTATCACATTGTCTTCATTTTAAAATGAAAGTCTAATAATGTTCACATGTGTCAGGTGTGCAATAGCAGGCAATGACCCAGGTTATTATCTTTCAATATTATAGTGCGCCGAGATACACTATTCACTAAACTGGAAAACATGAAACACAAGTCTAATTAGTTATCAATACTGTTCAAGTATGAAAAATGTGAGCGTGAAACTTATAATCCTAAAACTATTTGGGTCTCTGTTTCAGCAAAGTCCGAAAAGTTCTGCAGATGTCAGTCATTTAGCATGCTCATATATAACCTATATATGCGTGCAGCTCAACCTTCAAACAACTTATATTTGATGAATAATTTACACGGCATGGTTAACTTAAAAGTTCAATCAACATACTCTTTACTATGCATTAATTGTATACATATAAAAATTATCAGATTTCACATACAATTTTAATATACGTCATGCACTCTATTTTACCTTTAACATTCCAATTTAAGTCCAGTCTTCCGTTCGCTCGTTCGTTCGGTCGCTCGATCCATCACTCGCTCCTAACCTAACCTAACCCGCTCGCTCCCTCCCATCTTCCGCACTCACCCACTCACCTGCACACCCAGTCACAATAGACTCCTGCTTTGCCGAGCATTTTATCACAGAAAGATTATTATAATATATATAGTTAAGCATGCTCACATAATATTTCTCGTGCGAGTAAATTTTGCACATAACGAATTGAAGCATTACTATACATATGAAATTTCCCACATACTAAATTCATATTCAGAAACAACATAATTGGGAGCAGGGGTGTCAGAAAGAAAATAGTATATATAGTACCGTGATTTTTGTCAACAGTGTAACAGATTCATCACGAATCTATATTCTTTTATCGCCAAACGTCTTTGCTTCCCATCCGGTATCGTTCTGTGCTGAGTTCGACTCATTCTTCCCACCAATGCCACCACAACCAATAAAGCTCTGAATGAATGAATGAATGAATGAATGAATGAATGAATGAATGAATGAATGAATGAATGGACGAAATAGAAATAATTAAATGCATGTCCGACTAAAGATACATATTTTAACTGGCAAAAATTACGAGCCAATCCCCGATCTTCGGCGCGAATCAGACTATTCGTGTCAATATTTTGAAAACTATTATTTGTCAGCATTACGTTCTCTAAGATCTCGGCAGTTCTCCACATTCAAGCCGCCAATGGCGTTAAGAGAACGGATAGATACGCTACGGATTAAAACACGTTTATAATAACATCTCGATTTTTTTTTAATTATACTTAATTACAGATAAGACGAGTTCACACTGTGATAGACACCAGTAGGAGCCAGGTAAATTATCACCTATTGGGTTTTATTAATGTGAGTTGTGCATTACATCATCTTCATTTTTTAAATAACATGTAATGATCTTCACAAGTATACAGTATCGTGTAATCACCGTTACGGTTGTGACGTCATGGTACATCTCTTTGTCTTATTTCATAAAAGAAATAAAAAGTATAACTATCAACAATCTGTGTCTTTACAGCGTGTCCAGTCTAACCGAGGTCACAAAGAGTTAGTTCTTTGGTTGGATAATAAACTTACGTACAGTGACGTCGGTTAGACTGGACGCGTTGTACCGGTAAGAGGGAAAGACACATTCAATTTTAGAATGTCTGTATGTAATAGATAAAGCACGAGCAGCGATCTGCATCTGATTTACAAGGCGAGCTGCGAGCGAGCCGTAGTAAATCAGATACAGATCGGCTGCGAATGCTTTATCGTACTTATCAAATGGACGCATCTAAATAGCCATGTTTTCAAACTATTTTTCAAGTTGGAGTGATTTTATCTAGTAAATAAATCGAGGGAAAAGTTTATGTAAATCAGGACGAGTCTGTATGCGACTTACAGATATTGATTAAATATTCATTTCTTTTGAATTTTCTTTATGAATTTTTAATGAATTTGATAAACTATGATATAGACTCCTCTTAATTTTCATAAACTTTAGCTTTGATTTTCTCGACTTAGACGTTTTTTTTACAAAAAATACTACGCCAATGAACTTACCAAATAGATTTCCTATATATATACATAATTATTCATTTTATGTATTTTAATTCAATACATTAAAAATGCAATCAAGAAACTAATTACGTATATAGCTTTTAGTGGAATTAAAAGAGTAACCACATCTGAAAACATACACTTAAATATCAAGGCTGTCAATTCATATAATTGTCTGAAATTTGCATGGTGTCAAACAGTAATACAAGCAAGAATTTGTGATAACACCACGTTTATTTTACTGCTGAGCTTTCGACCTGTCGACTCAGGCCTTCGTCAGGGCAAAATGTCAACATCGTGTTGGGTCACATCATATAAACAAAAATAACTTAACAACCAGAATCACGTATAAGGACACAATGGTGTAGTTACGTGCTCACGTTTATTCTATAAATTTATTAAATTACATAATGGAATCAGGATTGTTGATCGAAGAAAGCTAACCAAGTGCTATTCAATGGCTGACTCTCCTGTAAAATCGTATGATATTTCTAAACTTCAATAGATTCCCTCATTCCTCCACTGAAGTCGTGCTTGCCGCTGGCTAATGAGAAGAATCCTTCCATTTTATATGGTGATCATATTCCCAAGCGTGTTTTGCCACAGCAGATTTCTCATGCTGAGCTTTTAGCGCAACATGCATGCAGGCCTTATGTTTCTTCAGACCGACGAGTTGAGAGATTCCTACCAGTTCCCGCTTCGAGAAATTGAGCACCTGGTTAATTAGCTCTCTTCGGTCAACAATCCCGTGATTCCATTATGTAATTTACTTAATTTTAGAACAACCGTAAGCACGTAACTACGCCATTGTGTCCTTACGTGATTCTGGTTGTTAAGTTGTTTTTGTTTATATGACGTGAGCCAACACGATGTTGGCATTTGCTCCGATGAAGGCCTGAGTCAACAGGTCGGGTCGAAAGCTCAGCAATAAATAATAAACGTAAAATTCTCGCCTTTATTCATATATACTTATCAAAAGATATAAAATTAAAATGGGTATATTTTGATAGAGCATAAAAGAGCTTTACAACAATATATAGCTTGTTGCAAGGTTATCTTTTACGCTCACCAAATAAGAACAAATGTTACAATGACATCACTATTCCAGAATTGGATGTGTCCTACCCTTTAAGTTACATGGGTTATATGAATTATATATGATGTTGAGTTGTTCTGAATACAGAATAACTTATAGTGAATAACTTACAGTTTAAAATGAACAACAATGGTTTGGAAAGAGACCATCAGTCAAAAGAAAAAGTTTTTAAACCAAGAAAAGAGACAGAAAAAACTCAAGAAAATAGTTTCAGACTTTTGTGGAGAAATTTTGCGTCTGATACAAGTTTTGGTGGACTTTCAAAAGCTACTTTTTATCCAGCGGTTTCCTTCGGCGTTGTATCTGGGCACTAATATCTGCAACATGTTATGGTTCACTATTTACATGTGTTATACTTTGATAGTCAGCTACATGGACAAACCAATATCGACGGCAGTGGATATTGTACACGAAAAAGTAAGTCAACGTTTGCTATATATATATATATAAAACTCATTAACAATTCATGAGCTAATTAGCCAATCAGAGAAAAATATTTGGTCATGTGTATGAGTTTTGTAACCCGATAAAGGTCGCGCAAACTGAATTCATCATTAAGAAATCAGATAATAAACGGCACAAACAAAGATCCGTTTATTACCACATTTCTTAATTATAAATTCAACATGAGACATCATATACTAATATACACCATTGTCTAATTAACAAATAGATTCCATTTTGCCGTTGTCTGTTCAGTTATAGATGCATAGATGAAGTCACAACGTGGTAAGAACAAAAAAGTGGCCCACGAGACGCAGTCTAGTGCGTCACTGATGTTCTTACCACGTTGTGACATGACGTCTTCTGTGCATCTATAACTGAACAAACAACAAAAAAAAGGAATCTATTTGTTTTATACAATAAAAATTTAAAAGGTTTTTATCGAAACTCTTGCTGGATTTTGAGGCATGAAGAAGGAAAAAAGCAAGTCAGCTGACGTGATCTGACGTGACCATGTGTCTGTCCTCTAATAGTTCATGGCCAACAACAAATGAAAACACGCATAGCAACCAGGGTATTGTATAATCTGTTATGACCAATATCAACAAGTCCCTCGCGAATTTTACTATAATAGATGATTGAGAAGCTATTTCATAAACTCGTGTATCGTGTTTTACCAGGGGTTACAAACACTCGAGAACAACAAAAATCACTCCGCCTATTACCTCGTATATATATAATTTTCGTTGTTCTCTCGTGTTTGTAAAACATTCGAAAACAACCTCATGTTTTACAAAGACCCGAGAACAATTAATCGGTTAACGGCCTCGTGACTGGTAAAACACTCCCACTCTTTATGTAATAGATACAGCATGAGCAGCCGATCTGTATCTGATTTACAAGGCGAGCCGAAGGCGAGCCGTAGTAAATCAGATACAGCTCGGCTGCGAATGCTGTATCTTTCTTAAAATACAAATGCATCTAAGTAATCAAGTTCACCAACTATTTTAGCGATATACTCTATTTTAGCCGAGAAAATCGAAGCTAAAGTTTATGTAAATCAGGATGATTCTGTATCCGATTTACAACCTCTGCTACGGTATTGATTTCTTTTGTGTTTTCCTCATGAATTATTAATGAGTTTTTTAAGAAATATTACATATATATATATATATATATATATATATATAGTCGTGGCAATAGATTAGCGTTCCTAAAATGTTGTGGCAATTCGGTTCATCGACATGACCAATTATTTTAATAAAGTTCGTTGCTGCTTTGAATTTGATTAGGGTTTGACAGCTGATAATCATATTTCCTTTTGGTTGTTCAAAAACCAATCAAATTCAAAACAACAGGAAGTTAGTAGTGTCATAACTGCTTCGCATGGTGAAGAATGTTATAATCAAATAAAATGTTTGCGGATACAACCATGTAAAATATATTTATTCTGCTGAGCTTTCGTCGTGTGTTGCTCAGGACTTCAGGTTGTATCCGCAAACATTTTATTATAACAGGAAGTTTCCAACAAATTTGATCAAACGAATTAGTCAAGCTAAGGAAATCAGTTGCAACATCACGCCGGTAATATAGATCAAAGCTAACATGAAAGATCAAAGATATTTTGGTAATATGTTCTCGTGTCATTGTTCTCTTAAGATTTAATAATTTTCAATTGCATTTGTTGGGCGTAGTCATTGACGAAGTTCAAGGCATCAGATCTATTAAAGCTTATATTTATTACTAGCTAGTTTGTTATAGTTAGTTCTATTTATTTATTTATTCATTTATTTATTTATTCGTCCCCTACTACATATTAAACTTCTGTGAAAATGTCGGGTCCTCCATTATGTAAAAGCCTGTGTAAAAGTAGCTAAGGATGCTTAATATTGCGTTTGTTCTCCAGAATATCGACTTTCCATCTGTAACGGTCTGCAATCTCAACCAGTTCCGCAAATCAAAGCTACGAAAGATTCCTGAAATCGGTGGATTTTTGAAAAGTTTCGTAAATCGAAGCAAAATGGGAACTTCAGACTTTGATAAATCGTTTAACAAGCAAACTGCATCCCTCAGAAAAGGTGCGTCTATAAACTCGGACATAGACGATGAAGAAAATTCCCTGAATGATGTTGATTTTGACGAGGGTGTTATTCTACAAGAGTTAGTGGCCATAAAGGCGGCCGACTATAGTGAAGAGAAATTGATGAAAGTTGGGCATCAGTATAAAAAGTTGTTTTTGAAATGCTCGTGGATGGGCCTAAATTGCAAGAATGGGTAAGTAGAACATATGAAGGACGAGAAAGCGTTTTAGCATGGCATCAAAACGGCCAGATTTACACTTCCTAGTTCGTTTGTTTGTCGGTTTTGCTTGCAGTGCTGCACTTAGAAGCCTGTTTTCACAGTTGCTTAATGTGTCATCTTTGTGACTTCCAGGGACTCCTCAATAATCTAGTTGGGTTTTTTTTAATATTCAAATATATATTCAGAGGGAACTTCAATCAAAAAATGAAGTATTTTAAATAAAAGTCCCTTAATGTTTTAAAATGTTAATAGCTTTACGATATCCGCTCTCGTATTTGAGGAATGACGTTATCATTCTGACTTTGCAGAGCGGCTCAATTTTGATATACGGCGGAATTTTATTTTCAATATGTGACGTCATATCGTCAAAATTGAGAATGTTGCGTCAACATTGAAAATTCAAAATGGCGGCATAAAATACGAGAATGATAACGTCATTTCTTGAGTACGAGAACAGGTATTGTAAAATATAGACAAGTTTTGTGGAAACACCACGTAAAATATTTATTTGCTAAGCTTTCGGCCTGTTGACTCAGGCCTTCATCAGATCGAGCAATAACAACAAGCTGTTGGCTCACGTCATTTATAAACTAAGAAAACTTTCAAAGAATTAATCATAGATACCGTAAAACTACCAACAATTCCAAACATGACATTTAAATGACATTTATTCAAAAGTAGTTTATTTTTTTGACTACAGTTCCTTTAAATATTCGGTGTTGAAGCGAGGCCTATGTAATTTTAAGAAGAGCCTCTCAGATCTTGTATTGCCTGCTAAGTATGTAGCAAATTGATCATGCAGAAAAGCATTTAGGTGCACGGTCGACTCGTTTCTTATTAATATTGTCTTGAGCGTTGCTCTTTTTTGTGCATGTTTCAACCCAATAGAAGCAATTAACTACCTCTATTATCAGCATGCAAACTATTCTTGTCACTCTATTCTGAAACATTTGCGGATTTCTTTTTCAGGTATGGCCAATGTTCTCCCAAATTACAGTGCAATAATCTAAGTGATATCGAATTAAACTATTGTAAACGATTATTTACTTCAAAAACCAAGAACTAATTTTACAAAAAAGAGAATAAGTTATTCCGCTGTAAAGATCTTTAATAATTTATAAAAACCGGTCAAAAACGCGGATATACCAATCGGCCAATTTAAGGCTATTCTCAATTGTAATTTTAGTTGATTACCTTGATATTTTTTGTATATAATTACTGTGTGGAAAAACGGCCTCACGGAAATCAGTAGCCTATAGTAAGCGCACCGTTTCCAAATAGGTTTAAATGATAAAAATACTACTAATATCTTGTGTATTTAAACCTTAGGTATTTAGCACAATTTTGGACTCCATCATGGAACTGGAAGTTTGGGAATTGCTATACCTTTAATCCTGGGGCTAATCAGACTGGACATTCCGTTAGAATACTTCGTACCAGTATGCCAGGACCTAATTATGGTATGTTTGATTAAAAAAAAAAAGTACTGTCATGGATCGTTATTAAAGGTTGCAGGTTCGATCCCTGTCTACCCTGCGAGCAGAGCCTCCTGTATCCTTGCGAGGCGAAGGAAAGGATACAGGAGGCTCTGCTCGCAGGGTAATCCCTGTCAAGAGCTCAGAAAAATATTTTTGGAATATATAAGCTTGACGCGAACATCTGTTACACTAGTACATTACACCAAACTCGCAAACGCACCACATGACCACATCTATACACACCAATTTTAACATTACGAAATTAGAGAGTACTCAGACTGCAAACCTCCGCTAGTGAATTTAGAGGGCGTATATAGAAAAACAATTTAAGGCATCCCGGTAACAGGGCTAGCTAGCATTCCCAATTCATTTCCGATGGCTTCAAAGTTTGCTGTCAATGCATTACCCAACTCTATATATCAATTGTTTTGACAGTTTTCCCAAAACTTATTTGAATTCGCAAAGGCTGATGATAAAAAGTACAACAGCCATCTTGCTTTAAATTGCTGTAAATTAGAAACGTGCAAGTGTCTATCGAATACATTTTTACCTCTAGCTCTAGTTATATTTTTGACTGTGTTTGTCTATCAGTTTGTTTGTCTGTCTGTCCCGAAGAGATTTCAAAAGGTATTAGATGAATGTTCATTGACGTTTGTGGAAAGCTTGCCCATTAAGACCAGCGCATTAAAATTTGATAAAAGACTGTTTGGAAGCTTCTTCGTGCAGCAGAAATAAATGATAAAATGCTGGATTGCACTCATTCTCTAAATTATGCAAATTTTAAATATAAATTAGAAACATAGCTCTGTATCACATTTACAGACACTGATATCAGTTCTGTACCGGGGTAAACAGACATTGATTAAACCTTAATCTCTTTTGAGTTTTCCTCATGAATTATTAATGACTTTTAGAAATATATATATATATATATTACTTATTTATATTAATTACTTTCATAAGGGCTATCTATGGATTTCAATATCGAGCAGTCAGAGTACATAAATGAATTGGTAGACGAAGCAGGATTAAAGATTGTTATTCACAATCCCAAACAAATTCCTTTCCCATACGATGAAGGTATAACGGTACCTCCTGGATACTCTACATCTGTGGCAATACGAAAGGTAAGTTGCGCTATAAATCTGTTTGAGTGAGCATGAGAAGTGACGAACTATAGGTTCACCTACAGCATTTCGAATCTTATAATATCCATGACAAAATTACTGCATTCTGATTGGTTGAGAGGAGTGCATTAAATTAAATCATTAATTGCACGCTGGAGATGCAATTTAATGCTACCATGCATGGTAAGAGTGGAAAAATTTTAAATATGGCGGCGAAAATTGCTTCAGTCACGTAAATTTACCGGACTTACTGAGGTACCGTAGGTTTACGTGAGAATACTTGTGTGTTACCCGTTTTCGTTCCCAGAGCCCCTCTAGTGCTGGCGCGCGGAAAAGGCTCTGGGGGAATCCAAACCGGAACACCAAGATTCTTTGGTGTTCTTTCTAAAGGGCATGCGTTTAAGTTCGCGGTTTGGGAGTTGGATACGAGATCATCGGCAGTTGATAATTTTCCTTTCGTTTTCGATTCTGGCGGTTTGGCTGTCTCGTATTAACTCGTTTGACACGATAAATGTGCACTTAGACTACTATTAGGAACTCTCCTTATTGACTTAATCTTCTCCTATTTACTGTACACTAGCTAGTCATTGTTGTAATGTTCAAACAGCAGCACAAGCTCTTAGCAGAAGCTTTCCAAGTCGAGAAGACAAATAAGGTTTTCCATCGCTGAAAAACGTTTGGTTAGGAGCTGAAAATTTAGCAACTGGGTACTAATTTTATAAGCGAAGTGAAAAAGTGCCGGATCTTATGTTCACACGACACCGCCAAGTGTTCCGTTTTCCTCTCGCTCCGTTTAGAAATCGTTTTCAAATCGCTCCGGTTAGAGCGCCGTTTTCACACAATTTCGATCCGGAGCCGCGTGAACGCAACGGCATTTTGCGACGTTTTACGCCGTTTTCAACTCGCTCCGAACTCGTGTGAACGGGGTCTTAATTGAATCCAAGCAGTCCGACTTAAGCGGACACTTAAGTGCAGGTCACAACCGTGCGTCAGTACGAGATGGCAAAACAAGATGAGCGTACAATGACGATTCACGTATAGTAATTCTACTCGTAGTTCGCTACTGATCCATAAGGTCCCAAATAATTCATATGAAATCCTAACTATGCGAATATACTTTTTTTATTAGGAAACCATCGTAAGAGTAGATCCTTTTAAGAATGGGAGCTGCTCTCCCAGTCAAGAAATTGATCGGAATAATATCTATAGAAACACCAAGCAGAGAGGATTAGCAAGGTATTCAGTAAAGGTCAGTAAGCAAAGGTTTTTAGTTTTTATCCACTTTTAAATTACGTTCAGGCCGCCTTGAAGCAAATCGAAAATTATGTAGGAAAATTTACTATAGTGCAGATTAGTATCAAACTGGACGTTAGCGATCACAGGTATAATATTTACAGGGGGTGGACAAAAAAAAGTGAAATGTGGAATAACTATTATTCGAGAAAAGAAAAATATGTAAAGTGATATATTTTAGAATGCATGGGTCAATATCTGCTCAAATATGATATTCCAATTCTAATTTTGTTATTGGTTTAAAAAATACATTAACTTTGAAAGCATGCCACGCTGAGAAGCTGTTGTGAAATCAAGTGAAATGGCAACAAAATATCTAACTATTTTGCTGTTATAACACTTTCATAACATACAAACTCCATTAATCATCTTGAAGACCAATTGGAATAAGTTGAACTAATTAGATTCACTTCATTTGTTACAAGATTGAAAATCATGAAAAATTAATATATTTTTTAAATCAATATATAAAATTAGAATTTGATATCATATTTGAGCAGATCTTGACGCATGCATTCTAAAAATATAACTTTACATATTTTTCTGTACTCTAATAAAAGTTATACAATGCACATTAATCATACTTTCAATGATGGCCACTTTTTTTTTGTCCACCTCCACCCCCTGTAATTTATTATCAATTACTACGCAGATGCTGACATGAAGTAATTCGCTACATAATGTCACTATGTACTAAAGTTTATATATGCATATAAAGCTCGTCATCTAATTCAGGCCTTGTGATGAAAAAAATAAAGGAGATTGACCAATCGAGCTCCTAAATTTAGCCAGGTGCTTAATTGAGCTCCTGGGTTAAAAGTCAAAATATTTGGCCATAATTAACGTAGAACCCAAATGCCTAAAAAGTGTTAATCCAAAGTGAAATATTAACAATTCAATTTTATTGAATTACATGCAGTATATATATTAAGTAATATAAAAAAGAACAATAACATGGCTATTAATTAATATATTAAATGTGCATTTTGATTTAAAGATAAAATCAATACTATAATATCAAGTTCTGACTCTGTATTCTAATTGTCAGAATCAGTACTAGTAGAGTAAAAAAGTTCCTGATCTGACAGATCTGTAACATCACTGGTGGAACTGCTAATGCTATCAGTATCTGTGTCATCATCAAGGACAGATGGATCTAAAACTTGGGGTATAACCAGGCTCGATTTCAAGCTGTATCTCATCCCCGGTACTTACCTCCCATTTTCATATCAGAAAATTTTAAATAGATTACATAAAATCGTAAAGTCAATCATTAAATGCATGACAACATTCTTTGATAAGTAGAGTTTATGAAGTAAAAGTACAACATCATTTTCATTCCTTATAAGTTCCAGCCAGAACAAAAACTTTTTTGAGTTTTGGCCAAAATCAGCTCATTTTCGAGCTGTTTTATGAATCTAAAAAAATTCTGAGTTGGGAATCATGATAATACTTAGTTAAATGGTCAACTCCCATTCCCCCCTGTCACACAAGGTAGTTTCACCAATTTATAAATAAAATAGACTATTACAGTATTACCAAAATAATTGTATAAATAGAGAATAATACATGGATGCTTGGAAATATGAAATTTATTTCTCGTGTTGACCAGGATATCTCACGAGTGAGCGAAGTGAACGAGTGACATATCCTGGTCAACACGAGAAATAAATTTCATATTTCCAAGCATCCATGTATTGTTCTGATTATTATATAAAAAAATTGTCCTATTGCCTTGCAAAAATTGCGTTAAACTATAATGCTGATTCAGTGATAATAGTCACATGTGCGATTATCATAAATAATCGCACATGTGAGATTATAACTTTTATTAGTGGTGGAAAAATCAATAAAACACTCTATTTTATATAATAATATACTGTATTAGAATTGTCTTTCATTTAAACCATTCATATTTACACCTGTCCAGTACTGTTCACCAACCTGATATGACAGGAGGTGAGAACAAGAGTTTATCACATTAATCCCAATGAAAATATGTTCTATTAACTATGATTAAATATAAACATGATGCACCATGTTGGTCCCACTTTGCCCTTGGGCTTTGGTCAACCAACACATTCAACATGGCGGCCTAAAAACTATTTAATAATAATGTAAAGGCCTAAAATGGCAAAATTTGAATTAAGAAAGTCAAATTTTAATTAAAAGACTCATTATAGCTTAAATACCACTTTTGAAACTTAACTAACCAAAAAACGTCAAAATACACGAAAGAAATAGCTTCCCACGACCTTCAAAAGCTAATGCCAAAATTAGAGACATGCATATATTAAAGTTGTATCAAGCTGCATGTAAAACTTTCCACAACAGTCTGAATAACATTTAAAACGAGCAGCTGTATAAATTTTAGAATTTTGATAACGTCACATGAAACGATTGAGGTATCGAATAAAAGATTGGAGAAAAAATTAAACCAGGATTTATATAGCAAGAATTCAACAATAGGTATCTCTAATTCCTAAAATGTCAACACATTACGATCGTTAAAAATTGCTTTAACTTACCTTGGAATTTTGAAAGTACATTTTAACCAAATGTAAATAGCTTATCTGCCATTCTAAATTTCTAGGAGGTGTATTAAAAACAGTCAATTCGAAACATTTTATAACGTCCAGCACACAGCAACGCAGCCATTTTGAAAACACGCGGTCAAATCTTCCGTTCCCCGTTCTCGTACCCAGACCGGCGCGCTCCCAATCGGGTTCTAGGAAAATTAACTCTACTGTTTATTGTCATAAAACAATCGCAATCAGCGCCGGATTTAGGACTGTGGAGGCCCCTGGGCGGTCACTGACCAGCACAATATATCAATTCTATTTCTGAACTAGATAATTTTGCTTTACGAACTAATACAACTTCGAAGTCACAATTCCCACACTGAATCAGGTTTACAATAACAACTTGTCAACTCCATCCATCAATCTGTCATATAATCGTCATAGTATACACTTTTAGAAATGACCCTATATATCATCCATATATCTTTTGTCTTGTTTTTGACTCATATTTTGGACTCTCAAGATTTTTTTCATTTCAACAACTATTTTTTCAACTTTCATTTTTGTGGAGGCCCCCCCTTAAACATTATTTTGTGCGGGCCCTGGGCGACTGCCCAGTCCGCCCTGTCCTAAATCCGGCACTGATTGCAATTCGTGTAAATCGCAACTAACAAAACCCCGACAATAAACGTATATTAAGCAAAACTTATAAGAAGCTCAGAAGCTGTATCGTTCTTATCTATTCACAAAATATTATACACAAGTGTGATCGATGTCACGCGTGTTCACCTCACGAAAATATTCTACCATTGCACTTGACACATTCATTATATTTCTAATATTCAAGAAGGCGGATTTACTGATCAGACACCGATATTTTAATTCATGCAGGAATCACAGCACGAAAATCAACAAAAAATGCACGTGTAGTCTATGTATATAGGAATATTTTTTTTATGCATGCGCATTTACGTTACGGTCTTGCGTGATTAAAAGAGTAATATTGTAACTCTTTATAGGCGTGTATGAAGTCATGTCTAGCAAAGGAGCAAAAAAGAGTGTGTAACTGCTCGGGAACCCAGTTTTCGCAGCTAACAGAAATTTGTACTGAAGAAGATGAATGTAAGTGCTACATACGAATCGAAATATTCAGTTAAAGTACAAGTATTTTTTTTAAAAACTTGAAAACGTCTGCTCAAACAGAACTTTATAAGATAAAAACAAAGAAACCGTACGTAAACAACGGTAAAAAAACAGTAAACTACAGTAAACAACGACAGTAAACAACAACAGTAAACAACAACAGTAAACAACATCATAAACAAGAACAGTAAATAACAACAATAAATAAATAACAACAGTAAATAACAAAAGTAAATAACAACAGTAAACAATAATGAACGACAGTAAAAA
This sequence comes from Paragorgia papillata, assembly GCA_035771165.1. NCBI lineage: Eukaryota > Metazoa > Cnidaria > Anthozoa > Scleralcyonacea > Coralliidae > Paragorgia > Paragorgia papillata. The sequence goes on from JAWNZC010000361.1 coordinate 149,555, forward strand.
AGAGTAAACAACAGTAAATAACAACAATAAACAAGAACAGTAAACAACAATAGTAAATAACAACAATAAACAAGAACAGTAAATAACAACAGTAAATAACAATGAACAACGACAGTAAAAAAGAGTAAACAACAACAGTAAATAACAATAAACAACAGTAAATAACAATAAACAACAGTAAATAACAATAAATAACAACAGTAAATAACAAAAGTAAATAACAACAGTAAACAATGAACGACAGCAAAAAAGAGTAAACAACAACAGTAAATAACAACAGTAAATAACAGTAAATAACAGTAAACTACAATGAACGACAGTAAAAAAGAGTAAACAACAACATTAAATAACAACAATAAACAAGAACAGTAAACAACAACAGTAAATAACAACAGTAAATAACAGTAAACAAGAAAAGTAAACAACAGTGAATAGCAACGGAAAAAGCAACAGTAAACAACAACAGTAGACAACAATAGTAAACAACAACTGTGAACATTGAAAACTCGCAAGTTTGAATTAATTGAAATTCTCGCTGACCAGACTAATAAAAGGAAATAACTTATTTTCACGGTTTAACGTGGTTCTTTCTGTAGTTCTGTACCAAATGTCATGTTATCACATACGAATTTCTCCTACCTCAGTTCCTATAATTGTTTTTAATATTGGAAATGTCATTATCACGTCCACCAGAAGGTTGTTTTCACCCCTGTTTGTTTGATTGTTTGTTTGTATGTTTGTTTGTTTGTTTGTTTGTTTGTCTGTCTGTCTGTCGCCAGGATATGTCACAGAATACTGCACATATTTTCATGAAAGTTTGTGGAAAGATTTATCATAGAACAAGGACCACCAACCCATTCAATTTTGGTTGAAATTTTGATGAGAAATTAAAAAAATCTGACTACAAGATTCTCCGTGTAGCAGAAATGATTGAATGCGCTCATTATCCCTATTTTATAATACAAACATTTTTGCATAATTTTGTAAACAAAAATAATAAGTAAACTATGACGTTAAATCCCCGCAATGCTAAAGTTGATTTTTTTTTCTTTTTTGAGTTCACCAGATTGCAAACTATCGGAAAACGATGGGGTTCAGATTTTCGACGGACCTTTCGATATACGGGGAGTTAGACATAGCTATAAGGGATGCCTCGAAAGACATTTCCTGAACCTCATGCATGCTAGCCCTAATAGTGTGCTATAAAATGCCATGAAAACAGTTCCCGTAGGATTTGCATTCCAAAGTTGATTTTTGTTTCTTTTTTTGAGTTGACTAGCTCGGTGTCAAACTATCAGAAAATGCAGTTTAAATTTTCCAAACCAGTGACTCCCCTGTACGTCGAGAGGTCGAAAATTTGAACCCCATAATTTTCTGATAGTTCGACATCTAGTCAACTCAAAAGAAGAAGAAAGTCCACTTCAACATGCAAATCCTACGGGAGCCGTTTTCATGACACTTCATACGACACTATTAGCAGAATGGTTCGTTTTCTTTTTAAACATCTCCAATAATAACCCGCTGGCGGAGGTATATGCAGTCTCTGAGTGCCCGCTTGTTCCTTTTAATTCTATAGTTGAATGTTTGGCTGGGGTGAGCAGCAAGTACAAAGAGGGTATAATAGGATGCAGTAAGAAGTGCCCACAAGCATGCCTGTAAGTTTATTACTATTACTCATTTAAATTTATAACTAGAACAAGTCTCGCACGTGTGGCGTGTGCTGTTAGGCCGCTGCCTATTACTGCTCCAGTCCAAAGTTAAGCTCAGTTGGACGGGGTTAGTACTTGTATGGTTGACCGTCTGGGAATTGGTGGGTTGCAATCAATCCCCTGAGATTTAGAGGACAAGGACACAGCGGCCATGTTGGTTGGTAGGTACAATAGTTAACAAATAGATTCCATTTTGCAGTTGTCTGCATGTTCAGTTATAGATGCACAGATGACGTCACAACGCGGTAAGAACAAAAATGTGGCCCACGAGACGCAGTCGAGATGTTCTTACGACGTTGTGACGTCCTCTGTGCATCTATAACTGAACAGACAACAAAAAAATGGAATCTATTTGTTTTATACAATAAAAAATAGAAAAATTATGTTTTAACAGACTTACTAAATTTTCCAAGCGAATTTCCGGGGCATTGAAAAAGATAAATCACTGCATCTGACGTGATCCGTGATCTATACAAATCAAGCAACGTCATTGGCTCGTGATGTTGCAGTGAGATCCGTGATTGGTTTAGAGAAATCATACCACGTCAGTGACGAAATCTGTGCATATGTCCTTTTATAGATCATGGCTATCGACCAATAAAAACGCACGTACTATTCAAATTATTGTATAACATCTAAATGTAATATAATATTCTTTTGTACCTGCTAACCAACATGGCCGCCATGACGTAACGTGCAACCCAGCAATGACCTTGTTCTCGATCTTGGGACTCGTGTGAGTAGACTCCTGAGCTTCGAGGGTTTTTCGCCGGGTTCTCCGGATTTCCTCCCTCCGTAAAATAAATCGCGTCAGCTTGTTGAAAATATCCATTAAAATTTCACTAAAACGGCCATAAAGTCATTAAAATTTGCTCAATTGAGAAACGCATGCGTACTTTTTTGCACATAATTCTGGTTTGAGTGAAACTTCTATTGTTAGCAAAACTTCAAATACTCATTAATAATTCATGAGGTAAGCACAAAGGAAATCAGTATCGGCATGTCCGTGGTTTTATATCTGAAAAGAAACCTCCTGATTTACATAAACTTTGGCTTTGATTTTCTCGGCTTAGACAACATTACTTTTTACTACGCCAATGAACTTACCAAATGGGTCGTTTTTGAAGCTATATAAAACATTCGCAGTACGTGTTTCATCAGATCTAAAACACTCAGCTATCGCCTCGTGTTTTAAATCTGATAAAACACTGCTGCTCGCGTTCTAAATATTACTTATAAATTGACGGCAATTATAGGTTTTTCTGATCTCAATGTCATGATGACGTCACGATGGCGTAACTGTATGACGTCATCAAAAGGAAGAACTTCATTTATATATATGCTACGTGTAGAATATCTAGCATGGGGATCAAAATTTGTAAAGCTCCACGAAGCTCTGCGGTCAAATCAAATTTTCCCTAGCAACGGACCTAAATAAATATGTCTGAATCACTGATCTCGAAATAATACTGGATTAAGTATCTATTGTTTAAAAAATGAAGTCGGAAGTCAGCTAAGGGACCAAGTGATGGTCTTTCTAGCGTATTCTGGCACCGATATAAACATTTTGTTGAGTGAGATACTGAATCTTTGAAAGAAAATATAGTTCAATATTCTTTTTGGAAACAGAACACGTTTTAAGAAGACATAAAGACATTTTTCAGCATGTTAGGTCGCTTAGTAATGGCTGATTTCTTTTGTTTAGCTGGCTTCATTTTATGAACCAGTGGACAATAGGTTGCACTATCCAGTCTTCTTTTGAGATCAGTGGTCTGAACACCCTTAAGAAACAACTGACCGTTTTCTCAATTTTCCCTCTCCTTGATTTTTACATTTTCCTTGGGTGTAAACTGGGCAGTCTATAGACCACTTTCATAATAGTGACTATAATTTGAATATTCCTTTATGTGCATTTTAATAAGCCTTTCTTGTCTCCTTTGTGTGTCTGGAATTCAAAAGAATCTTTGCTTCATAACGAGGCCGAAAACACTCAATTTAGATGCACATAAAATAACATTTAAAGTGTCGGCTATTGTAAAAGTGGTCTATGTGTTGGTTGCAGTAGAGTAACGTAAAATTTGTCTGTACGATCTTAAAAGGTTTTCAGTTTGGTTCCAATTAACCGTTGATTGTAATCATATTATATAATATTAAGGTGTTACTCCGAATGACGAACCATACCGGACAAGTAGAGAAAACTGTCTACTTGGCCCGGTTGGGATTCGAACCCGCGACCTTCGGTTTACTAGTCCGATGCTCTACCAACTGAGCTACAGGTCAAGTTGGGAGCTGAAAGTCGAATGATAGTACTTAGGCTATTTGATAAATTCGAAACAGAATAGTTTCTTCAATATCTAGACAACAATCTTCATACATGACGACTTCGAAAGTAGAGTTTTCTCTACTTGTCCAGCATGGTTCGTCACTCGGAGTAACACCTTAATATATTCTCCACCCGAGTTCACTGTCCCACAATAATCATTCGAAATCATCATATTATACATTTGTCAAAATTTAGACACCAAAGTTACCGCTACAGCATTATGATGTCTGCATTAACAGTAAACGCAAAGGTAAACCATGACATGCAACATGTCTTTACTGTATATCTATATACCGGTCCTATTGTTTTCAGCTTGAAGTTGGTAATGTTTCGTTTGTTTTTTTTTGCTGTACAATCTGTCCTAAGTTTTTAAACTCGGAAGTTAAGTTTTTAAATTCATGGTTAAAGGGTCTAGTTAGTATTCTGAAGGTTGTGGCTTCGAGTTCTGTCTGGAGCTTAGAGTTTTCTGAGTTTAACAACTAAGACAGCTTGTACACCAAAAACATGCAAAACTTTACTGTCGTGCAATAGAAGCGTTCCGTAAAATATTGTTGCAATATATTCCTCAAGTTGAACAATTCATTTGATAAGATTCGTTGACAACTTCCTGTTTTGAATTCTGTTTTGAATTTTATAGGTGTTTGGCAAATAATCCTGTTTCTTATTGGTTGTTTAAAAACCAGAAACCAATAAAATTCAGAACAGGAAGTTAGCAATAATTTTCTTCAAATGAATTGGTCAACATGAAGAATGTATTGCAACGATATTTTAGGAAGGCTTCTATTGCCACGACAGTATAATTTTTCTGTTGTATTTTACAGAACTGAAGTCTAGCGATGTACTCTTTAATGTTCTAAAAAAATTAGGATACAAAAATTTTTATCAACAGATAACGACAAGTTGAAACATATTTTCTACAGGTATTTCGAACAGCACTGAACCACACAGTTCACCTCAGCAAAAGTGATGTTTCAACTTATTGTTATCCTTTTTATAATAAAATTATATACCCAATCTAACATATTCCACAATAATCTTTAAAATATAGAGAAAGACAAAGTCCAATAGAGTTCAATAAATATTTTATAGCAAAAAAGTGGTGAACTGTCAAGATTTTTGGTAATCCAAACATCAGCGTTTTAAGTGGAGCCCTTCATTTGAGTTAAAAAGGCTCCGTTCGAAATTTCAGAATTTCGTTACTAAAAATCTCAGCATTTACTGTTGATTTCATATTACTCTACCTCAGTGTGTTGCGAAGTTCGTTGAGAAGTGTCGGAGTTCGTTTGGAAATTGGGACTGGACTACGTTGTCAAAATTGAGAATTATCCAATCAAAATGAGCTTTGATCCAAAGATCGCAATTTCATTGGATGATAATTTGTCAACACAGACAACGTACTTTCCAATTTCTGAACGAACTTCAGAATTTTCCAACGAACTTCGCAACACACGGAAGTAAAGTAATATGAAATCAACAGTAACCATATTTTCGCTTTCTATATTAAAAAATTACCTATACGCAGCACTCGACTTTTATACACTATGAACGTTTATGCATTATACTTTTATAAATACCAATTAAATTGTTCCATTTTCTTTTATCACTCCTACATGTAACTGTAAAAACACCGCTGTCAAACGTTTGCGCATGCGTGAATTTGCTAGAGTACATATTGCAAGAGATTGGGAACTAGCCGTGGTAACAACAACCAGACAGTGAAGACTATGTAAGACTCGACTATTCATTTGTGTTTTAAAAAAGGGGCATGAAAATTACGAAGGGGGCATTTCAGAATATGTTACAATATTGACAAAGAACCCATGCATGCACAAATTACCTACCTTAACTTTTTGGTGCATGCTATGCTTGTAATTTTAACTTTTCGTGTGGGACTCTCGGACCAGTCTAAATTTTTCAGTATTTCCCGCTCTTTTTTTGAGGACGTCGCGCAGGAGCAAAACGTTTGGCAGCGGTGTTAACTATATATAGCTTTAGAAAAAAATATTGACCCATCCAGTTCGAGAATCAAGACGTTCTATTTTGCAAGTAAAAAGTATACAATGAACTCTCTCAAAGTCAGACATTCCCAGGACCATTTTGGTGTCCGCCTTAGAAAGAGTTTTATTATAGCAAATAATGCATGTATGAGCGGCCAAGATTAGCTGTCCACCTTAGAGAGGCGTCCGCCTTAGAAGGGTGTCCGCTTTGAGAGAATTGACTGCAAGTACTTTTTGGGTTGTTTTGCGTCGTGTTTTTTTTAATTTTCTCTTCATTGTATATTTTCTTGTCCCCTTTCAGGAAGATGTAAAAAAGAACGATTTTGGTGATGAAAACAAAACTGATGATGACGTCACGTAAGTTATACCGTATCCTCTTTGCTTGTTGTTTTGATAAAGGATAAAGGACTGGGGGCTAATCATCCCTACTTGCAGCCAGTGGCTGAATTGCAAAGGACGCACCTAAGATGTAGGTGTTTATTTTATGGAGGGAGGAAAAGCGAAGAACTCGGCGAAAAACCCTCGAAGTACAGGAGAGATCAACTACAACTCTACTCACGTGAGTCACAAGCGGACAACGGGGTCAAGCCCATGTGGTCACCCATCCAGGTACTAACCCCGTCTAACCGGGCTTAACTTTGGAATGCAGTGGCGAGAGGCAGCGCGCTAACAGCACACGCTACCAGTGCTTCCCATGGAGTAATATTACCACTTACTGTATACACTGCAGTTGTTACATTTGCCACAGGCACAGACTTATTTTGAATTTGCAAAACTTTGTTCAATTGTGGGAGTTGAAAAGAAGATGAGAAACGTTCGTTCGTTTTGTTCAATTGATGAAAATAGACCCTCGTTGTTTTGACATCTATAGACCACTTTCATAATAGCGACTGACTTTAATATACTTTTATGTGCATCTTAATAAGCCTTTCTAGCCTCGTTTGTGGGTCTGCAATTCCAAAGAATCCTTGCTTCATAACGAGTTCAGAAAGGCTCATTTAGATGCACATAAAAGAATATTTAAAGAGGTGGCTATTATGAAAGTGGTCTACAGTTATTGTCTCAATGACAACTCTGTCAACTATAGATTTCTCTTCACCGTTGACCATCACTGTATATAGTCGCAACATTTTAACACGTGTATGTCGAGAAAAAGAGCCGACAGCTAAGGGTAGACTGGATGCTTGTTTGTACATTTATATATGTACTGTATATATATATATATATATATATATATATATATATATATAGTTTCAATCTACAGACACGCTGTACAACAGCTCATCAGTGTAGCTTGGAACAATCTGAATGAATTTCATCAATTACTATATATATATATATATATATATATATATATATATATATATATTTATTATTTATTTGTATCTTAATAGTTTTACGGTAGCTTACGAGGTAGCTTTGTTAGAATGCATATTTTCCAACACGCGTATGGGATATTATCTTTTGTATCAAATTATTTCTTAACAGCAGCTTTACAAAAACTAGGGCATGGACAAACCAACACAACTGCATCAAGTTCTATGAATTTTTGCAAATGAAAATTTTGAGTGTTAGAATACATACATTTTAAAACAAAACCATTAAGTATCTTTGATTTTGCGACAAACACAAACCAATAATAGTTGTGATTTTTTTAATTAAAACCAGAGAGCTTCACTCGGAGCGACTCAAGTATAAAAAGCGTCTTATTTTGTTCAAAAGCTTTGTTTTGCAGTTTAATTCAAAACGGTGTCAGCGTGTTTTGATATTATTGACGACCAAAGTTGAAAATGCTGTTTTCGACAAACATTCGGACAAAATAAGTCAAAAACGAAACCAGGCAATAAATAAAAAAAACGCTGACACCGTTTATCTCCGAATTAAACTGCAGAAAAGATTTTAAACAAAATAAAACGCTTTGTTCTTAAAGTGCCACTAACCTCAAAAAATTTTTTTCGCAAATCTAAAAGCCCTTATTGAGTGAATTAGGCCAGTGAATAAATTATTGGCATTGGACATTTCTTTGGTCTTCTGTAGTCCACCAAAGTTGCAAAAATTGGCATCTGCATGTCCCATGGCGGAGCAGGAAAGGGAATGGGTATATTCCTGGTGTGACGTCAGACAAATCAAACAAGGAACTCCTTTGAGCTCTGTCTGCTGAATACATAGAAATTTTACATTGCGTTAGTTGGGAAAATGAGTTTTCAACCCAAAAAATTCAATGTATTCACCAGACAGAGCTCAAAGGAGTTCTTGTTTGACTTGTCTGACGTAACACCAGGAATATACCCATTCCCTTTCCTGCTCCGCCATGGGACATGCAGATGCAACTTTGGTGGTCTACAGAAGACCAACGAAATGTCCAATACCAATAATTTATTAACTGGCATAATTCACTCAATAAGGGCTTTTAGATTTGCGAAAAAATTTTTTTGAGGTTAGTGGCACTTTAAGGCGACGTTTACACGGTACCGGACGAATTCGAGACCGGTCTCAAATTCGTCCTATTTCGTCGCGTAAACAGGCGGAACCGTACTACACGCGTAAAAACGCACAACTTGTTCACGGTTGTCAACAGGCGTGAACAACGTTGTGCTGCTCGCCGTGAACAAGTTGTCAACAAGTTGTTCACTTATGGTTCGAACAACTTGTTCACGGATAAATCAACAGTCATGAACAAGTTGTTCCATGCAACAGCACATTTTTATAGCCAACAACGTTGTTCGCACATGATACAACATGTTGTAACAGCATGACGAAATAACAACGATGAACAACAATGTTACAACAATGGTGAACATGGTTGATGTATCAACACGTTCTTCGGTTGTTACAACATGCGTGAACAATGGTTGTTGTTTCATCAAGCTGTAACAACTTGTTGAAACAATGATGAGCAATGTTGTTCATTTATCAATGTTGTTCACGTATGTCAACAAGTTGTTACAGCATTGTTCAGGCAACAATACTGTAACAACTTGCGAGATTTTTACGCGTGTAATTCGAGACCGGTTCCGAAATCGTGAACCGTGTAAACGGGGTCTACGTCGTCCCGAGTGAAGCCCTCTGGTTTTACTTGAAAAATTCGCAACTATGTATTATTGGCTTGTTTATCGCAAAATCAAATACAAACATCGTATTCTACAAATTAATAGCTTTCTAACGATATCTATTTTATTTTGTAGCATAAATTCGGAGGAATCGAGAGTGCTTTACCGAAATGAGTCTGCAAACCTTAACGAAGACCTTAAACTTAATGTTTCTATCTTTTTTTGTAGTAATAACTTTCTTCGCGTTAAAGTTTTCTACGAAGAATTAAATCTTCAGAAAATTGTGCAATCAACTCAATATGGCGTAAGTATACTAAAATGCCTTTCAACGAAAGTCCCTTATATAAAAAGGTGGGGACTGTTATATAAGCTAAACTTATTATTAGAGCTGTGCCCGATTAATCGATTAATCGATTAATCGACTCTTTTTTGGCAATCGATTAATCGTTAACAGCAATCGAATCATCGACAAAAGTCAACAGCATGATACTAAAATGAGTTTTTGTTAAAAAGTTGTGGAAATATGAGATGGCATTGTGACATTCGCCCTGTTAAAAACAGCTATATTGCGTATCAAATATCGAACGCGACTTGTTTCTTAAAAGCACACCTTTATTTGAAGGGACAAACAACGGCAACACGTGTTGATTTTTTAATACGATTAATCGATTATTAATCGATTGTTATCAACGATTAATCGATTACGAATATGGACCGATGGGCACAGCTCTACTTATTATCAGAAAAAAAAGAGAAACACATAAGCGCCTAAGAATTTTTATCAACGCTAAAAGAGGTACAGTTATGGAGAATCACTATTTTTTTTTGTTATGTAGTTTAATTGAAAATAGAAACCATCCACAAAATCGAGTTTCAGACTTACATACCTGAAAATATGGCCGACGAGTGTTCACCGCCTTATGTTAAGTTGTACGTGTATATACATTTAGTGCATGGTATGTTTGCGAGCTTGGTGTAATGTAGGGCGTTTGGTACATGTTCGTCAAGCTCAAGTACTCAGAAAAGACTTCTTTGGTATTTTATTCTGACTAATGCCTGACGATTGTGTTCACTGTTGAGTTAATGGAACATTTTGTTATATATTTGCAGTTAGACAATCTTCTTGGTGATATTGGTGGTCAACTTGGGTTATGGATTGGTATTTCAGTTATCTCAGTTGCAGAATTTGGAGAACTCTTAATATCGTTGTGCACTGTCGCGGCCCAAAAGTCGCGTGACCGTAAAAAGACCAAGACTTCAGACATCGAATTAACTTGAATTACTATTACGCCTACTCTGTACTGTATATAAAGGAATACATGCACAAATGGGAAATTAACACAGCAAGTCATGCACCAGAGACTTAGAAGTGTGCACATACGTTTCATAAAAACATTGATATCCAAATTACCGTCTCCGTGCTGATTTTCTTTGTTTTCGGCTTATAGATTATTAGGAAATTATTTCCAGGTTGCGTAACATGCGCTCAAATCATTGAACACACTACAAATATTATTATATCAATGTATTTTTTCAACTACCAGTAAGCCGTGTATGGCATTTAACTGACTTATTAATTTAGGACCTATGTGATAAAATGAAAATTATGTACAGGTAGTCTAGAGTGGGTACCAAGATGAAATAATAGAGTGAAATTGAGCAATAGTTGATGCCATACACGTGTATCAATATAAGTTCAAATTCAATAGTAATTGTTCAGAAATCACTTTCAATGCATTTTCTCAACTATAACTAAATACAGCCTTTATACTGGATTACCAAGTTCTATATATAGTCTACTGACTTAAAGTAGGTAAAGTTATGACATATAAGTGTGATATACCGTACTAATGAGTTTTTAGGATTCAATGCTTCTGACTGTCAAAACAATATGTGGGTATGCCATAAAAAAAATAACTATAGATCTATAAAAATGTAAATGGTATTGTTATACATCAAGATCAAATTTCTAGCTTTCTCGTTGAACGAGTAGTTGCCATGGGTTACACATGAAACATCATGGTTTTCAGACAAAGTATTATACATTTATTCAACCACACCATGGAAGTTTCTTGTCGTCATGTACAGTACCAATTGTTAGTGAAGCCTAATCATCACTATACAAGGCCTAGTTTAGATGCCAAATTTCACATGTACCTAATACAATCCCCAAAAGGTTCTGCACTATATTGTACCTAATCGAGTTTAATTTAGACATCAAATTTATTCAGCAAACTAAATTGGGAAAATAATCTATCTTTATAGCATTCGAGGGATTGCACTGTATTCATCTCCCCCCCCCCCCCCCCCCCCCATGCAATTAAAGTAATTGCTTTAAATTTGGCTGCAAAGTTCTTTCTGGGTGATTGTTGATGTAATAAATCAAACACGGTTTGTTTTCAAGTGTTTGGAGTTCCCTGATGAAACACGATAAGAGTGCAGTCTTTGATCCACAGCGAGCCCGACGCTTGATTTGTGTTTGTTTGTTTGTTTGTTTGTTTGTTTGTTTGTTTGTTTGTTTGTTTGTTTGTTTGTTTGTTTGTTTGTTTGTTTGTTTGTTTGTTTGTTTGTGTATCTTTTCTTCGGGTAATGTTTTGGTTGTTTTATTATGGCGGCGCTTCTCGTATTGCATTGTTTTATTTAAACGCGATTAATGCTTACTAAAAGTTGAGTTTTGCTGTTCTTTACTATAGCGATTGAGCGGCGTAGCCGCGAGGCGAACACGTAGCAACCCGATCACGCAACTCGTTCGAGCGGCGAAGCCGGGCGCCGCGCCGCTCGCCATATCAGTGCGTGTTCGGCTCTCGGCTTCGCCGCTCAACCGCTGTGAGTTCGCCTCGCCCATCGATCGCCAGTACAATGTAAACTACTCAACTTATACATTAAAAAACCCCAAAACATTACCCTAAGAAAAAATACACAAAAATCCCACAAATCAGTCGTAGTTGGGCTCCCTGTGTTTGATCTTGTTTCTCAGGGGGTGTTTACATGAGGCCTGACCGAACTCAGGCCGGACTGATTTCGGGTCGGAGTTGTAGTGTTTTTACTATAGATCGTTTTCATGAGCCGTCCGACATGAGATTCAATTCACGCCGGCCCGATCACAGGTCACATGCTAGACCGCGACAGAAGCACTTTCACCTCCCAATCTCAATAAGTGAGATTAGTGTCAAATCCACATAAAATAATGATTCTCCGGCGGTCACGAGCTGTAAGGCAATTGACACAAATATTGCAGTAACAGCGAAACCAAGCCTATATAGTTTCAAGAGCGGCCTCATGTAAACAAAAACCGAAATGCTCCGAGTTGAGGCCGACCAGGTGATTACATGGACCGGGCTAGCCGGGAAGCCGGGATGAGTTTTGAATTGAGGTGGTGATTTCAGGCCGAAATTCGCAATTATCAAATAAATAACGGCAAAGTTACGTTCGTGTTACTTCACTTTTGCACTAATTAGTCTATTATTTATTTTGTAAGCCCATCGTTAATAAAAAGATTGTTAGAGTCTTAGCTAACCCACGAAAGCGTCTTCACGAAGACTAATTAATTTATGAAGTCTTCGCTATGATCACGAAACACACGAACAACGTTTTGATGTTCTATTTCAGTTCCTTTCAGCACTATTTACAATCTCGTACCCAGCGCCTGCGATCCTTTTGGCTACTACCAAGAATCAGAGGCTCTGGGAAACTCCGATGAAACTCGTCATCTGATTGGTTAGTTTTAAAACAGTAAAATTTCAAATAATGTGCACGTTGCTAACTTGTTTAATCGATTTCCCGACGTTCTGTAACACATAATTATACAAGACAGACCAAAATACAACTGAACACATGAAATAATACAAAACAGCTAAAATCCCAACAATTTACAAGTTAAAACTATTATTATTCTCGTTTCGTCGCCAAACAAACATCCATCGTCTGACTCGTCTCGTAATTCTTCGCAGTTTCGTCTCAGAACTTTAAAATTATATTACAGAATACAAGGTCGCTGCAGTTTAGCCAAAATTCCTGACAGAAAGTACAATTCCTTACCTGAGCGGCTGAGCCGATTACTGCCGAGTGCCGATGGCGACGCGGACATTTAAAACACACTCGTCAAATCGTCTGGTTGACGATTTTGAGAAAAGCGAAGAAAGGCCATTTGTATCGATTGTATTGTCGAGAGCTTTGTAAAACATGTTGGGCCTTTTTTATCGGTAAACAAATATTTTTCCTGGTCTTCGAACAAGCGAACGATCGTCGATGATTGTTACAAATTATAGGGAACTGGGAACCAGAGGACTGGGAACAAAAACCCAATTTTGGGGTCTTTTTCATCGGAGTTTCCCAGAGCCCCCGTTCCTTGGTAATGACCAAAAGGATCGCAGGCTCTGGGTACGAGATTGCACTATTTATTCAAACAGTCAAGTAAACAAACGCGTATCGAAGCGAGTTCAACAGTTTTTCCAGCCCGGCCTGCCGGCATGAAAACGATTACATGGACATTTTGATTCAATAAGTCATTAAGTCATATCAAACAAACTTCAATATCTCAAAAACGTGAAATATGAAAGAGCTGTAAATTAATATTCTTCATTATTTTATAAGAGTTCTTTCATATAAAACAAATCTTTTTTTTTTCATATGCAAATAAAAGCTTTGGCTAACAGTCAATGTTTGTAGGCACGGAGGCAATTGACTTTCTGTGCCTTACCAGTTACGAGCATACCTCAGTTCTTAAAAATGAAAGCCTTTAGTCTGAAACTGTACACCTGACAGAACAAGGTATCCTGCGAAGATAATCAGTCGGGGTATAGGGAAGAAAAAAGCAACGACAATATAGACCTTATTCCAAAATGGCCGCCGAATTAGAATTATTTTATGTGCGTATAAATTAACCCTTATGACCTCGTTTTAAAGTAAAAATTATTTTGAATTTCCCACATGAAAACGAGTTAATAAGGGCTAATTTATATGTATATAAAAGAATTCTAATTCGGCGGCCATTTTGGAATAAGGTCTATACCGTCTAATAAATCAGGCTAGGGTAAAAGCTGGTAACGACCGTTCAACGAAAGGGCAAATTGCCATAAAGATAGCGTTGTTGTCGCCGGTTTACGAAGTACCTTAGCTATAGTCCAAGCAGGGCCTTAGCATCTTGACTTTGCTGCATCAACGTCTCGCTGGCGTATTTCTCAAGCAGTTCCTATATAATAAAGAAAATAACCATCAACATAGATTCACGACTTGATCTATCATACCATTCAAACCTCGCATCTTGCATTGTTAGATAACCGCTTCTATAGGTCGCGTAGCCGCGCCATTCCGTTTTGGCGCGGAAAAGAAATGCCTCCCATCGGTAGAAATTCTTCTACGAGCGGAAAGGGAGGATGAATCAGCGACAGATCAGCAGATTCACATAAAAGAGCTGATCAAAATAAATACACACACACCTAGACGATCTTTAATCAGTAACCATGTTTATCACTAAACTCATACTCTAACAAGACCTAATAGCGGATTTACACAATTCTTACCCGGGTTTTGGTGATACTATAATCAAAGTATACTCTCCTTCTGGAATTATATGTTCTCACTTCGATCAACTCTTGTGCATTGAACTATAAGAGGGGGACTCTGAAGCCAGTGCTAGTCCCTTTGCAGGTAGCTCCCGTGCTTCAAGTTACTTAATTTTCATCCTGCCATATATTTTGTTTGGGACGATAACAAATTACTCCAAAACAACGGATTGAAATACATTGTTTTATACGTATGTTTTTAGAAATAGCATTGGCTTCAATTTGATGTATAGAATAAGTTTCCTCGTTATTTTAAACTTTTTAAAAATGTTCGACCATATTTCGCTGGGAAATAACACTAAGAAACTTGTTGTAGTTTTTCTGAGTTTTGAGCTGAAATACTTAACGCTGAACGTTGGCCTATATATGAAACTGAAGCTATTGAAAAATGCTATTTGGTATAGAAACTTCAAGACTTTAGCTAAAAGGGAAATAATTAAAAAATATAAAAACAACTGCCATTTTGTAACGTTCGGCAGTTGTTTTTATATATTTTAATTATTTCCCTTTTAGCTAAAGTCTTGAAGTTTCTATACCAAATAGCATTTTTCAATAGCTTCAGTTTCATATACAGCCCAGTGTTCAGGTCAACATGGCTTCATCCATTCATAGGGCCTGACTTATGGAGTTAGCGATCCAGTTTACTTAGAGTTCAATGCTCTTGTGTGTGAAACCGCTGATCTATCGCTGACTCAGACTGCGTCTCCGAGTTACTCCGCCTGCTGTCTGCCATCGTCCTATAGATCGTTTTCATCTGACCTCACGGCGGCCATATTAGTGTACCAAAACAATGAAATGGCGGCCATATTGGTGTACCACCTTTGTCTTATGGGAATTTAGCTCTATTCTTTAATATTCAAACATTTCGTATTATTTCACCACCCCAATGGGACCAACAATAACGTGAGTGAAAACAATCCATTGAAAGTATTAAGACCGTTTAATTATTCGGCTGAACAGAAATCGCTTCATGCAACCAAGTACTTCATATAAGACCATATATAGAGAAGACCTCGTTCGATTTGTGTCGAGTGCTAGATGTACCGTCGTGAATTTAATACTCGAAAATCAACAATCAGATTATGGTTCTACAAAATTGATTAATGATTGCTTCTGAGAGTTTTGTACTTTTTAACAAACACTTAGACCCCGTTTACACGGTACCGGACTAATTCGGAACCGGTCTCAAATTAGTACGGTTCCGCCTGTTTATACGAGTACCGTGTAAACGGGGTATTAGGGAGTTTTCGATCTACGACGGTAACCTCGACGACGCGGCCATTCAAACAAAATAATTCTTCCTTTAAAAGAAAGAAAATGAATCATTTGCAGTCCCAAGAGAAATCTTTAAGTCGTCCTCGTTATGTTTACAACGCCGTTGAGTACATTTTCACATCTTCATGACGACGTTAAGTCATGGACCGATGAAGGCTGTTGCTTATGAATGCCTTCAACACATTTAATGCAATCATTTTACGAGTTGTCGAACGTTTTAAAAGTCATAAAATAAGCTTTGAGTGCAAACAGGGAAGTTATGCAACCGTGTTTTCTTTTAAATACCAAAATTTATATCGCGTTGTCCACTGCCGTCGTCGTCGTAGTTCGTAAACTCCCTATTAATATGCGCACGCTGTTCCGCAGGTTTTCTAGATGTGCGAAGGCTACGGCGCTACGCCAGTTGCAGAAATCAGTAGCCCGAGTGAACGCCTAAGCAGGCGTCTTGTTTACACAAAAATACACTTCTATTAGTTCTAAGAATCCTTAAAAGACCTGAAAGATTTGAAAAACTTACTCTTTTCTTTCTTTGCACAAGCATAGCTTCGACCTGTTGAGGGAAAAAAGTTAACATTGAAAAAAAGGAACAAACGACACGACATGTATTTCATGAAAGTTAGCCAAAAATATTGCGCGCGTTATTATCCAAAAAGAAGATATCTAAATTGCGAATTTATGAGCAATGGAACCATAGGCAGCCTAAATATAAAGGTCGTTAATTACTTGTATATGGTTTATTAAAGATTCAAACTTGAAAAAAACTGGGTTTATCTTGTTATTGCTGGCGACGAAAAGCGACAAGCTGCCCAATCTCGTACCCAGAGCCTTCACCGCCAGCACGAGAGCCTCTGGGGACGAGATTGTGAAGAAGCATGACATCTTCCTCATTTAAGGGCCTGTTTATATGGAGCCGAGTTACCCGGCTAGGTGAGTTACCCGGCAAGCCGAGTTGAATAAAGATGAGTGTTTATATGAGACGAGTTACTCGGCAAAGCCGCCCACTCATTATAATGGTTTCACATTCCAATGAGTAGTTTCCGATTGTCTTCATAAGTTGCGCGTGCGCTGTTGTGATGAATTCAACTCGGCTAGCCGAGTTACCTGGCAAGAGAGTGTTTATATGGGAATATTTTCATCCCGGCATGCCGAGATCTCGGCTGTTTTGCAGGGATCTCGGCTAGCCAAGTTACCCGCCTGTCTCATATAAACACTCTGCCGGGATAGCTTTGAATTTCTATACATGGCGGGTATCTCGGTTTGCCGAGTAACTCGGCTAGCTGGGTAACTCGGCTCCATATAAACAGGCCCTAAAACATCTTCAGCAAACATCACTAAAAGAAACTTTTCGTAGTCAGCTCTGCTCATGTTTATTTTATCGTACGTCGCCACCAGCAATAAACACAGCTTAGTATAAATTTCCCGCCGTACGAAGACCTACGACAACAACGGCTATCCCCAGTCTATCGCGGCCAAAATACGTCCTCGTCTTCGTACTTCGTTGTCTTGCTCAAACTCGCTATTAGTTTACGCACCTCCTCTTGAGAGGGAACAGGGACGTGTGACACAAAATTGACTTCATCCTGACTTCCACTTCCCTCATCTTCATCGCTCTCCTGAAATAAAAGACCAAACAAAAAGACCATTTTATTATTAAGGCTGAACTTATTTACAGGCCATGGCGCACACCGGTTGGTTGCGGAGAAGTCCAAAAAAAGAAGCGTATTTCCCTGCCAGGCCGTGGTTTTGTAATATCCAGAGTTCTGACAGGTCAATGCTTAGTCCGTAAAAATTGGTATCTGGACCACTGTCCGTCTTTCCCCCTATCCGGACCGCTGCCCCGGACGTTCATTTTCCTTGCTTGAATTTCTAAGGTTTACGCGCTAACTTTGAGTAACAAGTAACGAAAAACTTGAAACAGCCATAGACCACATTCATAAATGCCCGTGGAATTAATATTCTTTTATGTGCATATAAATTAGCCCCTCTGAACTCGTTTTCATGTGCAAAATTCAAAAGAACCTTTACTCCAAAACGAGGTCAGAGGGGCTAATTTATATGCACATACTGAAAGATTTTAAATCGTCGGCCATTTATGAATAAGGTCTATATAAATGATATAACAAAGCGCCAAGTTTTATTAACTAGATAAATTATAGGATTAATGAGAACTAGACTGACCCACACAACAGCGCAGTTTAATGACAACGCTAAGTTCATTCTATTGTGTTATGTCACCCATAAACTAAACTAAACTAACCTAAACTAACCTAAACTAACCTAACCTAAACTAACCTAAACTAACCTAAACTAACCTAACCTAACCTAACCTAACCTAACCTAACCTAACCTAACCTAACCTAACCTAACCTAACCTAACCTAACCTAAACTAAACTAAACTAAACTAAACTAAACTAAACTAAACTTAACTAAACTAAACTAATACTGGATAACTCCCCATCAGTTATACCTAAACTGTTATCCTCAGAGGTCCAGTAAGGGCCCACCCTCATTGGTCCAGTGTTACCACAGGAGGAAACCTGAGTACCCGGAGGAACCCTGTGGTGTTTGGTTGAGTCAAACTGGAAGCACTCTTCTCACATGCGGCCAAGGTGAATTTTTTTAATCAGATAACTGCACCGTGCAGGAATCGAACCCACTACATGTATAAGTACAATTTATGATATCATGTCAACTACATCTCGTGTGCAAACACTAACATTGGACTAGTTTCAAATATTAAAATACAATAGTCAATTAGCCGTGACTGACTTTAATAATTCATGAGGAAACACAAAGGAAATCAGTACTATCCGTGTATTTTATGTAATGCTTAATAAACGAGCAGCAGTGCGCCTTCGTGATTTTTGACCCGATAAAACACGTTATGCGAGTTTATTGAACGGCTTAAAAAACGTTCTGTTATTGCCTATTCTATCCTTTCTGACGTCAGTAAGTTTTATCAGTTAAAACCATCTACATGGTACTGATTTCCTTTGTGTTTTCGTAGAGGCTAGGGCGATATAGGGGGGTGTTGGTGGCACAGTGGTTAGTGCACGTGCCTTTCACCTCTGCGAGCCGCCATGCTACGTTTGCAAGCTTGTTGCAATGTATCAAACGTTTGGTAGACGTTTGCTTCGGAGCACGCAATCTTAGCTTTCCATCTGAGTCTCAGTGGCTCAATGGTCAGAGCGTCTAACCTTGGAAGGTTGCAGGTTCGAAACACTGATCTCAATAAAACTGGATGGGGCATGAGGCCGGATTTTGCGTGCCAGTTGTATGATGACGTGACCACTACCTAAGATGGCTACCACTGACGTTCATAGCTTTCGTAGATTGAAAACAGACAAAAACAGTTATTTTAAGAAAATTTAAACGAATGTAAGGACACAAGAAATACTTAATAAGGTTTAAGCCGCTAATTTCTTGTATTTCTTTCTGTTACTGAGCTGTAAAACCTTTAAATTTCGTTGTTTCTCTTCAGTCCCGACAACGAAGAAACTTCACGATAATATAAACTGAAAAACAGACTATAAAATATGCGAAGAATTCAATTCCAAGTCTTAAATTGTACCTTTTATAGTAATCTTAATGCCTTAACAATATCTCGTGTTGCGTACTTGCCATCTTTTGACTGTATTTGTTGTTAAACAGTGAAAACTAAACGAACCGGCATCTGTTGTTTGCTTTACGGCTTTCCCGACTCCCCCGACACAGAGTACTTAATATTCCTACCCCCGGGTAATCTGACCGTGCTGACGTCAAGATTGCTTATGCCAGTCAACTTTGGGATTGGGTACAAGTTCTAAGGCCACAATGCGTCATATGTTCCACTACGTAAGATGGCGGCGACTGGCACGAAATGTTTGACTGCTGGCCATATAGGGAATGGCCTATCCAGTTTATATAGAGATCAGTGGTTCGAACCCTGTCTGAGGCTCAGAAATCTTTTCTGAGTAATTGAGCTTGACGAACGTTTACCAAACGTCTGTTACATCACACCAAGTTCCACACAAACGTACCACATGCACTACATCTACATGTATATAGGTAGAAGTCATCATATCAAAATTTATGCTAAGGTTTTAAGTAGTTAACTCAAACTTTCTTACCCCTTCTTCTGCTGCAGCGGCATAAATATCTTCTTCTTCAACTTCAGGAATCTCGCCTGCTTCTTTTCGTTTTTCATAATCTTCTAAAGCTCTCGCCAAAGCTAAATTTAACAAAAAGAATTATACATTAAAGGACATTGGCAATAAAAATGAAGTTTGTCAAGTTTGAAAGAACTCGTAAAACTGTAATAGAAGATTTTTACAACTTTTTTTTATCTTTCTTCGTTTTTAAAATATTTCAGTTTGTTTGATATGCAAATTCGATGATCTCTGACGTCAGGAGCAAGGTACAGTATTTTCATGCATTACAAAATCACTTACACCTCTATGATTGCTCAACATAAAATGTTCAGTGTCACAAGGCGTTTTTATGTGCAAAGTTTCAAGTTATTTCGTTAGTCAAACTTAGAGATATATCTGATTTTGCTAGGTGTGAAAATACTGTACCCTGCTCCTGATGTCAGAGACCATCTAATTTACACATCATACAAACTGGAATATCTTGAAACGAAGAAAGATACAAAAAAGTTGTAAAATATCTCCTATTACAATTTGACGAGTTCTTTCAAATTAGACGAACTTAATTTTGATTTCCAATGTCCTTTAATTGGACATACATGTTACTAATAGACCGAGTGTGAGGTCCCGATACAGAAGGATATAGATCAAGCTAATAGAGTAATAAACAGTATTTTTTTTTTTATTTGAACTTATAAATTCTTTGTGTTCACTCCAAGAGCAAGAACTGCTCATCTAAGGAGCTTACCCAAATATATACATGCATATAAATATTCACAGCTTAGGTGGTAGGTAGGCAGACTTAAGTTTACCTATATCTTGCTATATTGTCTTGCATATACAAGTCATACAAAACGATTTGATTCTATTATATGCATTTAAAAACACCGCTGCCAAACGTTTTGCGCCTGCGAATATTAGAGCGGGAAAACACTGAAATATTTTGACTGGTCTGAGAATCCGACACAAAAGTTAAAATTATAAGCATACTGCAAAAAAGATAATGTAGGTAATTTGTGCATGGCTTCTTTGTCAATATTGTAACATATTCTGAAATGCCCCATTCGTAATTTTCATTACCCTTTTTTTAAAACACAAATGAACAGTCGAGTCTTACTTAGCCTTCACTGTCTGGTTGTTGTTAACCACGGCTAGTTCCCACTTCTCTTGCAATGTTTTCTCTAGCAAATTCACGCATGTGCAAATGTTTGGCAGTGGTGTTAATTTAAACTGCCTTAAATATACATTCGTTTGTCCGTACAAGTTAGCTATTTCTTATGTAATAGATCAAACAAGACTGAGTGTTTCATCAGAAAACATATGAAAACCGAGGGCGTAGCCCCTAAGTTTTTATTGTTTGCAGTGTTTGGAGTCCCCTGATGAAACACGATGAGTGTTTAATCTTGCTTCTCAAACGAGTAATCGCATCGCGATTTACGGTGTTTTCTTCATTGATTTCAATATGCAGATTAAGAAATGCGATCCAGTTCACTGGGAAGTTTCCTACAGGTTTTCATTGGGTAACAAAACTCATGCATGTGATGTGGTATACGTTCATGGCTTGGCTACGATAATTTATGAATTTTTAATGAGTTTGACAAAAACAGATGAAACGGATGCATAAAGCTTAAATATAGTAAATATATATTAAAACAGTAAACATAGGTAAACCAATCAAAATGTAGAATTTGTATAATATAACAATAGAGTTGATGGCCCGACTTGGGCTCATTTTAGCCCGAGCAGAAGGCGAGAATTAGCTTTGAGAAAGGCCAAAAACATGTTTATGCCCAAGAACATCAACTGTATTACTATTATAATAATTTTAGTGAGCATTTAGGGGGAAATCAAAGACAGTATACGATAACAGTATCTTGAACAGTGGCACCTTCGCGTCGGCGTGTACTTCATTGCAAGATGAAATATTTACATAACTCATAACTTACATGTAACTTGGCAGAAAAACGAAACATTTGTCATCAAAACAATCTTTGCTCCAAAGTATACTATTGACAAGAAACGTATACAATTCCGGAAACAACAAACCAATAATGATTTAGAACCGTTAAAACTTCATAGGCTCAGATCAGCGGGCTAAAATATAGCTTAGCCCGCTGAATTCTTCATTTTAGCCCGCGAAATACAAAACAGTGCTCAATAAAATTATTATATAATAGTCCACTAGTTAGTTTATACTTATGTTTAGTTCACAATTACCTCGGTTTTCTTTGATGTACCGCGGTTGTTTATTTATAATAGTTACTCCCAACTACGCATAAATCAAGTTAATTGCCCCGGGCAAATATATATTAGCCCGGGGCAATTAACTTGATTTATGCGTGGTTGGGAAAATAAAGATTAATCAATGGTCACGAATGTGATAAAGGATTTATCATCGCGACCGAGGTGTTTTTAGGCGAACTCTGTGATAACGAACTCAGTATCTCAGTTTTCTTAGGCAACCTCTGTGATCTTGAATTTAAAAAAATCTCAACCTCGGTAACTACGTAAGTTATTTACCTGGGGTTCGGTAACTAACCTATACTTAGTTACATTTGTTACTGTTCAGTTGTCTAATCGTTGGTTAGCCGTGGATGTTTGACGACAAATAAACAGTAAACAATAAATATACAGTCTATTCTTATTAGTGCCGTGGGAAAACAATGTTATTTAAGTCCACATCAAATAGTCCCACCTTCTTTCTCGGCTTCGTTTTCCAAAGGAACTAACACGCCATCATCTTCATCTCGGTAACCATAGTAATCGGCGTCTATATTTTTCATCAGTTCACCTCTTGTCTTTCTTGGCGGAGCGGGAGCTGAGACGATGCAAAGCAAAGAACAGCAAATTTATGCCGTAGCGATGGAATAACCAACCTTGATGACGTGACGTCACAAATGTTAATACACAGAGAATTTTATCTAGTTAAAACAACTCTGCAGCTGGAGTTAAAATTACTCGATAAAATTATCATTGTAGGGTTGTGTTTTCAGTTTGACCATTGGGTCCCCGCGTTTTCTGGGACCCCCCCCCCCTCTCTCCGTCTCTCTCCGTCTCTCTCCGTCTCTCTCCGTCTCTCTCCGTCTCTCTCCGTCTCTCTCCGTCTCTCTCCGTCTCTCTCCGTCTCTCTCCGTCTCTCTCCGTCTCTCTCCGTCTCTCTCCGTCTCTCTCCGTCTCTCTCCGTCTCTCTCCGTCTCTCTCCGTCTCTCTCCGTCTCTCTCCGTCTCTCTCCGTCTCTCTCCGTCTCTCTCCGTCTCTCTCCGTCTCTCTCCGTCTCTCTCCGTCTCTCTCCGTCTCTCTCCGTCTCTCTCCGTCTCTCTCCGTCTCTCTCCGTCTCTCTCCGTCTCTCTCTTTCTCTCTTTCTCTCTTTCTCTCTTTCTCTCTCTCTCTCTCTCTCTCTCTCTCTCTCTCTCTCTCTCTCTCTCTCTCTCTCTCTCTCTCTCTCTCTCTCTCTCTCTCTCTCTCGGTAGCCTTGCCGAATTGTCTGTCAAAAACTTACGTTCCTGTTCAAAAAGTTCTCTAACGCCTGGAAGATCCTTTGCCGCACCGAAGTACCTGTCCAAAAAAAGTCAGCACATTATTTATTTAATTATATCATTTTTATTATTACCATGCTATCGCCTCATGCCTCTACTCAAGCTCTTTCGTGTTCAAATGACGTCAAACGAACTTTTATAAGAGTACATATGCACAGGAGCGGTATGTTTTATTTCTTTTATAAAATAAGAAGGAAAAAACAAGCTTAAAGTTGGACAGTTTTGAATTTCGGCTGGCTTTTCCGGCCAGCTAACGCCATTCCACGCCACGTTACGTTACTGGTTGTGTTTCTCATGAATCATTAATGACTTTTTGAAATTTATATTATTTAAAATTTCCAAAGCCTCCACCTTAATCTTTAAATGTTGCCACAGACCAGTTGATAGATTGTTAGCTTTGTTTTTGGCGAGTGTTTTCCTTCGTACTTTCCGAAAATATGTTAGGGCGCTTTTTCCAATTAGAAACGTTGTTGTATTAAATCTACCTTATAATGCCTTCTTGAACGAAACGACTGCCGACAACAAAATTTTTATTTTTGACTTAAAGAGTCAATGCCTGGAAACGGGCACTAAATGCATTGCATGGTGCTCAGAGGTTCCCAAACCCTGGATGCTGTTGGTGCTTCTTGGCGCCAAAATCGACTTTGTCGATGTGTTTCCACTGTTTGTGCCTATTAATAATGTATGTTGGCTCAGTTTATGTATGTTGATTTTGATTAAAAGTGCTGGGCATCGTAAAAATCCTGTTCAGATTGGTGCTCGTGCCCAGCACGGTGCCCGGGTACTACCCTCTCGTGCGTAGTGCCCGTGCGTAGTAACCGAGAAAAAATCGGGCACGGTGCCCGGGCACTACTGAACGCCGTCTAAAGCCGGTTTTCCACTAGGCGACTTTTTTCGCGCGAAGCGACTTTTTCTTTTGTCTCATGAGCTCTGAGCTGGAACTAATCAGAAATCTATTGAATTCGAACAAAAGAAAGTCGCTTCGCGCGAAAAAAGTCGCCTAGTGGAAAACCGGCTTAATTAAGACCACTCACTTGTATCCCCGATTGCCTGGCACTTCTTTGCCTTCACGATCAAGCATCTTAGGACCAACTTTCTACAAAATTAAAAAGACACGTTTAAGCGTTGTACAGTTTATCTATACTGCGTAGTGCCTCAGAAAAGTATATAGAACAAGCTACGGTTAAAATTATGATGTCAACACTATGACCAGTACAGGATGGTCTTACACAAGTATACAAGCCTTATAGGCGAAGTAATATATCAAACGTGAGAAAATGTGTTTGATTTGATATCAAACACGCACTGAGAAATGTGTTGAAAAACCAAGACAAAGCCGCGGTTTATTAATCAACTTTGATATGTTTTGATATCAGATCAAAGACAACTTTCGAGTGTTTGATATAGCTTCTGCAATGAATCAGTATTTCGAGAGAAATTTGAGGTAAAAGTTGGCTTAATTTATGCAAGTGTTTCATCACATACCCAAACTCCGTTTCGGTGATGACTTCCGTTTTTATTTGGAGTGTTTCATCACGGGATCCAAACACGAGAAAACATGATGAAAGCACGATGCCGAAGGCCGAGTGGTTTTGTTGTTTTCGAGTGTTTGGATTCCCCTAAAGCCTGGTTTCCATATAGCCGTAAGAGCTGGCGGCATGTTTGCGGCATGGGACAATGGTCCAATCGGATACAGCTTTTTATTGCTGGCTAATTCAACACTGTCTATGATTGGACCATCGCCCCTTGCCGCAGCCATGCCGCCGGCTCTTACGGCTATATGGAAACCAGGCTTAATGAAACACAGTAAACGAGTAGTTGATATGGCATCTCAACCAAGCGATTTCAATTGAAAAATGCAATTAAAATAAACCCTCATGAGATCTTATTCATGAGTGTGTGCAGTAAAATTTATTCATACAGCAACTTGTTTATTTTGTATAGATAATAGGATCTTAAGAATTAGACGAACACCGGTTTTCATCTAATATCTTGGGTTTTACTGGAGTATGATACTGTATCCAACTTCAATCAGGTGATCGAATGAACTATTGTAATTGGCTGACTATCTCAAGAATTATTAATGGTTTGAGATACATATGTAACAACTCAGGAAACGTAAAGTGCCTATCTCACATGTGGGAATTTTACATATATTCGTATAATCCTTGGGGTCTCCTGAGCAAAATTGAAATATATCTTGACGTTCTAAAATTTCATCTTCATGGGACTTTTTCACTGTCAAAGTTGGAAACTACTTACTTGAACTGACGTCGAAAAACGAACGAGCTTTTAGAAAGAAACAGTGTTTAAAACACTACGCATTTATTTTCCACTTGCCTTTGTTATTGCGTATAAATACAAGAAATAAAGAAAAAAACGCGTGTAACCTTACTGTAAAAACCCTTCCTTTTCAAAAGCTCATTACTCGGGCTACTGTGGTAGACCGGAGTCTACGTTTCAGCTCCGTTATTATTTTGGCTATGTTTCGAAATGGCAATCATTACGTCACCCCATCAGGCCTTGCGCGGCTGATGATGCGTGCCAAATTGCTAATCTTCATGCTTTCTTTCTTCGCTTTCCTGATGTCTGATCAAGTTGTTTGAAGTCAAGTGTTCTTTCTTGGACGTGTTCAGTGTGTGTACAGACATAGTTATTGTTCAGTAATGTCGCTGGCAGGTATCTTGATCTTATATACGCTTTATAGTTTATACCATCGTACACGCCGTTGATTAAGTGAACTTTATAAATGAACTTTAGCCTGACTAAACATGATCATGCATTCATGCTGTGTTGACATTTAACACCAGAAGGGGCTCGACGTATGAACGCTGTGTGGAAATACGTTAAATACAGGCAATCGTGTTTTGTGTATTGCGAATTGTGTTTTCTATCGGAGAATTAGATTGTGTTTTGACTATTTTCCGTGACGAATGACGTTTAGAGTTTTATAGATTTTAGCACAGCATGTGATGTGATTGCAGCTGCGAGTTTACAGTAGCCCGAGTGAACGCCTGACCAGGCGTCTTGTTACTTTTTCGATGCCACTTCCGGTAAGTAGTTATCAAATTAAACAGCGAAAAAAACCTCAAAAATATGATAAAAAAAATTTATGGCCAGGGTTAGGAAAGTCAGATATTTTCATATTTAAACATTATATACTTAATAATGGTCCCAATGTGTGTAGTTGTTACGTTACCTTGTAGTCCGGGCCACCAAGCTCTAATATTCTATCTTCCCAATGGCGTTTCTCATGTAAAAGCTTGTTAATTTCGTCATTTAAATCTCGAATACGAAACTCTCCGAGACCAGCTGTAAATAAAGAGAGTAAACGAATGAAATTGTCTTCAGGAAATACCCCACGCTGATTGGTAGTCGAGAAGTCCGGTCAACAAAGCGAATTGAGAGGGCAATAAGCTTTTTACAGGACCGAGACGTTTAGGCGGGAAAATAGAAGATACTCATTAAACATAGATTTTCTTTGAGTTTTCCTCATGAATTATTAATACATTTTTTAAGCTTTTTGGAAACCTGTTTATCTTTAAGCGAGGTGAATAAATGCCTAAGAAGTTTAAACATGAAGCGAAGCGAACAAGCTCAAAACTAAGGTAAACGGCAACGTGGTAAGAACAAGAAAGTAGCCCAACAGCCGCCGGAGGATAATTCTGGAAACGAGATTGAGTTAGAGTGAAAAAATTACCATTTTGAATTTGAGCAACTTTCTTTGAAACTTCGCCGATGATCTAAAACAGTAAAAACAGTAAGGAAATATAAAAGTTAAACTAAATAAGGCCAAGTATACCTGTCATTTTTTTAAAGATTTAAAAAGACTTTCTCAGTGGCTGCAAGGATTCGAGGACTTTCAAGCACTTCTTCGTAAATTGAACGTCTTTCAAGTCCTTGATATTTTTTTCAAATTCCTTTGGTTATGGCTAAAGGATTACATTAATAATAGAACGCAGTATACAACATTGGGCAATGCAACATCAGAAGTAGCACACGTGACTTGTGGTGTTCCACATGGGTCCGTGCTTGAACAGATACTATTCAGTCTGTATACCAACGATCTTCCAGATATTTTTTCTTATAGAGAAGACACAACGATTGAGATGTATGCTGACGACACTACATTGTACTGCATTTCCATCACCACAGGTTAGACAATTGCGTCTCTCAACGAAGTGCTTGATCTCTGTGCCAAATGGTGCAACACGAACGACATGACGATTCACCCGGCCAAGTGCGAGGCAATGATTATCTCCAATAAGCGTTTTGTAGGACCAATACAACAACTAACAATTAATGACACCGAGGTGAAACAGGTTAGCTCAACAAGATGTCTAGGAATGACATGATAAGTTGCACTAACTACATAGTGTATGTCGTACGTTTGCGAGCTTGGTGTAATATGTAACAGACGTTCGGTGGACGTCGTTCGTCAAGCTCAAGTACTCAGAAAATACGTCCACAGAACGTCTGTTACATATTACACCAAGCTCGCAAACGTACCACATGCACTACATGTATACGTACAACTTATCATGTCACTTTAACAACATCTCATATGCAAACGCTACCACTTAGGAGCACATATATGACTTAGCCCTTAGCCCTGAGCATCAGTGGCCCAATGGTTAGAGCGTCTAACCGGTCATTAACCGGTTCGAACCCTGTCTGGGGGTCTCAGAAATCTTTTCTGAGTAATTGAGTTTGACGAACGTCCATCGAACGTCTGTTACAGATGTCTAGGAGTTGTTATGGAAGGAAAACTAAGGAGCACGGGTGGCGTGTGCTGTTAGCGCGCAGCCTCTCACCAAAAAGTTAAGCCCGGTTAGACGGGGTTAGTACTTGGATGCGTTGTCGAGCTTGGAACTCATGTGATTAGAGTTGTAGTTGATCTCTCCTGTGCTTCGAAGGTTTTTCGCCGGGTTCCAGGGGCGGATCTAGCGTTAGTCAAATAAGTCATGCAGTCGACTAAGGTAAAAAAATAGCGATTGCAAAAAAAAGTCCGGTTAAAAACGACGTAATAGCAGCGAGAACATTTGCGGAAAATGTAATTCGTCACCAGGACCATTTGCGGAAAGGCGCGCGGACGTTTTATACCTCCTGGTGGCACTGATTAGGTTTGCCGAATTTGGCAGCCATTTTGACTTATTTACCCCGTTTTAGCCACTCTGATTGGTCAAAACAAGGTAAATTCTGAGCACTGATTGGTTTGCCGTATCTGGCAGCCATTTTGACTTATTTGACCCAATTTAGCCATACTTATTGGTTGAACACGGCTTGCTCCAAATCTTGACTGATTTACCTCAAATTGAGCAATCTGATTGGCTATGCAGAACCTTGACTAGCCACCAAGTGTGCGATCTGTTTGCCTCGATCATGGCTTCTACAAGCATATTTGATCGCGCGCGATCAGCAACAACAAGGTGTTATTGCGACAAATATATGCATCGATTTCATCTGAAAGCGTCATGGTTTGTCGAGTTCTCGGTAACTAAAGAAGAATATTTTCTCAAGACTGCTTTACCTAATATAAATACCTCAACACGTGAAGCCATGAAGGGCATTCTCTCGCTCAAAAAGTTCAAGGCAAGTTTAATTTAAAATGTTTTCATATATTCATTATGATTGGTGTTTATGAAGCTGTCCGACGCAATAGTGCTGTATTGCTTTCAATTCTTGAGGTATAACTGGTCTCGGAGCGCGAAAATGTTTATGAATTTATCAGCCTATAAAAGTTTTTCGAAATTACAAGCTGACAGCTATTTTGTTGCGCTTTCGAAAGGCAGCTTGAGATACGTGAAATATCTGACAACACGATTCATTATTCCCGTGTTTATGGTCGTTCTACGAGATAAAAGATTGCTAGATTTGTTAAATTTATTCAGGGTTTTGGTTTCAATTTCAAAATACGTCTGGCTGCGGGCATGCATGTTAGGGTTTTCCTTGTATTTGTGTAAAATCTGTGTGCTCATTTGAACTCGGTAAACAGTCGTAATTTATAGGTTTTAGAGTAGGTAATGAGAACCACACGGGTGTTAAAGTAGCGTGATCGCAGATATAAGGGAGCAAATCGTCGACGGAGATATTTGATTTTATACTAACAAAGCGCAAATGAATATTAGCTCATTAGCCTGTGGCTATATATGTTGCGTATCAAATGTTGCGTATCAAATGACGCGTACCAAGGCTGTTAGACATGCAGTATAAAATTACATATAAAGAATTATAAATAAGTTTCAGAAACAAGAATGATGCGTATACGTAACGTAGCAATGTGCATCATACTTTGGGACACAATGCGCCATTAAAAACATGTTTTAAGACTTTTAAAATTGTGCTAAAATTGCTGTCAGAGTGCGGGAAACGCCGTTTCAGAGACCCAAATTTTAAAAATTTCCCAGGGGGACGCATGCCCTAAAAATGTGGACTTCAACAAATTTGACATACGGTATAAATATTCCTAGATCCGCCCCTGGGTTCTCCGGTTTTCCTCCTTCCAAACGTCGAACTTAATTCGTCGAACCTAATTCCTCAAACTATTAAGTGGCAGAGATAATAAATTAAAATAATTCATGCATTAGGTTCGGCACATGAGAAGTTCGACGTTTGAATAAGAGTCGCTCTAACGTCGCATAATGCGGCAGGCCTATAGACGCTCCAAATACAATCTGCCGCTCTTAATTGATTCAAACGTCGCTGTCCTGCCGCACTTCATGCTTGTATTAGGTTCGGCGCACGAGAGAGAATAGCGACGTTTGAAACGGGCCTAAACTGACACAATGCGACTTGTAACCCAACAAGTACTTGTGACACACGTTCGGATTGACTCGTTCCCAGGTATAAATATCGTAAACAACCTCAGTCTACCATCTGAGCTCCAGTGGCTATTAAAATTGTTAGAGCGTCCGGCTAATATTCGGAAGGTTGTGGGTTCCAGCCCCGTCTGGAGCACAGAGTTTTCTGAATTTAACGACTTACGACAACTTGCACAGCAAAAACAAACGAAACTTTACCAACTTCAAACTGAAAGCACTAATACTGCATTGGGACGGAAAACCGCTAGGGAGTGGGAAAAGATCGTTTAACCAATCAGAAAACTTTACTAGTTACCCACAAGATGTCAACAAATTGAAAAATATTTAGCAAAAGATAGCAAAAAATGTGCCTTGGCAAAAATATCGTACGGCCAATGAGAACGGCGAAAATTTGAAACATACGAGATTTGTTTGTCACGTTATAACCACACGAAGATCTCAGTACAGTACTTATATAGTACATAACTAGGGAGATGCAAAGTATCGCGGGGCGAGCTTCAACAATAAAATGAGTCTTAGAGGAGCACGGGTGGCGTGTGCTGTTAGCTCCAAAAGTTAAGCCCGGTTAGACGGGGTTAGTACTTGGATGGGTGACCGCTTGGGCATGACCACGTTGTCGAGCTTGGAACTCATATGAGTAGAGTTGTAGTTGATCTCTCCTGTGCTTCGAGGGTTTTTCGCCGGGTTCTCCGGTTTTACTCCCTCCATAAAATCAACACCTAACATCTTAGCTGTGATCCTGTGTCGTATGGCGGCTGCCTGGAGCGCCTTTGATATACTTTATATAAAAGTCTCAAAACACCACACATGACTATTAGTTTCATATCGAGTCCTTTTACAATCTATGGTTACAGACAGCGCCACGCTTGATTTCATAACTAGGGGGCTCGCTCCAACAAATCTATAAAAAGTACCTGTCTCCTCCATCTTTCTGCCTTTGATAGATCTGCACATTCTGTAGCTAGGAACGGTCTCCTTTCCTAAATAAGATATAGACACAAATACGAAAATCGAAAACATTAAACATTAAGCGTCTCATCTTGAATAAATGTTATATTGAACAAAATGAAGAGGTACAGCGACTCTTTTGATTGGCTTTGATTTAACAGGTTTACTTTTGAGAACGATTAGATACATATATGTTATTTACCGGCTGGGAGGTCCGTATAGAAAAATATTTGCCCGAGGTCTTAAAAAAGGCCCGAGGCCGCAGGCCGAGGGACATTTTTGAGACCGAGGGCAAATATTTTTCTACACGGACCGACCAAAACGGTAAATAACATATTTAGTTTTTTGTTACATAATTAGAGAAATTAACATAATTGAATTAAGTTGCGTAATCGAGATGACGTTCACGTGATATTCAAAAGTCCAAAGTTTATCGTTCGAGAGTAAACAACTGCCGACATGCAGTCTTACTGACTCTTACAGGGAAACTTGGAACCTTTTTTGTCATAAAAAACCATTCAAAACTTGAAGATCTAGTTACGAAGGGAAGTCAAAATGCAGTCCAAGTGTTTTTAAAATTTAGTTGATACAGATTCTT
The DNA here is from genome assembly GCA_035771165.1 of Paragorgia papillata. NCBI lineage: Eukaryota > Metazoa > Cnidaria > Anthozoa > Scleralcyonacea > Coralliidae > Paragorgia > Paragorgia papillata. The sequence goes on from JAWNZC010000361.1 coordinate 181,504, forward strand.
CGTCGTTCTTCTTCGTCGCTTGCTCGTTTTTGGCTGTTCGCTTGCATGGAAAGCCGCTTTCAATATTTGGCTGACTGCATGAAAATTGAAAGTGTGGTCCTCGAGTTTGAAGACGAAAATGCTTGTCAGTAAGCCATTTGTAATTTCAAGTTTCAAGGACATGAGACGATGAGGTTGGCATGTGGAAAATGTTTGGTTAAAAGGTAAAAGACTTAAAGCTTGTAGCGGTTTTGTTGAGTATAGCGGTTGGATAACAGAAGAAAGACAGTTTAGTGTCAAAAGGTTTCACTGAGCTTTTCTATCTTAATCTCGTGGTATGATTTTTTATATATATTTCTATATAGTTTCATTTAGTGATTCAAAATACTGTGTTCACAAGTTTATGTATGTTATTCCTACTGTTTTCTTTATAAATGTCAACTCGTAAATTTTGCTTTCAGTTTTCCCAGCGTTTTTTTTTTTAATTCGCTGTTTACACATGAAGTTGTCAAAACCATTTGGATAATAAAACTCATTTGCATCCCCGTAGCTCTCTGTTGAATTTATTTTTTCTGTGGCAAGCGAAATAGTTATGAAAATCGGTCAATTTTAAATAAAATAAAATTTAGGATTCCGTGACCGTGGTCAGATATCGTAAAAAACTGCCCGCTCACGCAACATGATCGCCTCGGATTCTTTTGTTCTCCGAGGGAATGTAAACCTCGTATTTCCCTCATTGCTCATGCAAGAGGGAAATTTTTCCTTTGTCTTCTAATTTTTCCGTGCATGTTGATGAGGGGAAATTAGAAGACAAAGAAATCCTTTGTCTTCTTCTAAATTTCCCGCTTGCATATATTTCCCCTCATCAACATGCACGGGAAAATTAGATGCAACTTCTCTGATCAACCGTATAAATTTCCTGTCGGTAAGATTCTCAAAGTTTTCCTCGGCAATCATAATATCACAAACTAATACCATGACTTTTCGGGAAATTAGCGATTAAATTTCCCATTTGCATCGGGAAGATTTGTAAAAGCCCTCGGGCCGCACAAACCTTCCCTCGGTTGCGGGAAATTTAATCGCTAATTTCCCTCAAGTCATATTATTACTTATAATAATTTGTACATGGCTTCTTTGTCAATATTGTAACATATTCTGAAATGCCCCCTTCGTAATTTTCATTACCCTTTTTTTAAAAATGAATAGTCGAGTCTTACTTAGTCTTCACTGTCTGGTTGTTGTTGCCAGGGCTAGTTCCCACTTCTCTTGCAATGTTTACACTAGCAAATTCACGCATGCGCAAACGTTTGACAGCGGTGTTGTGTAGACCAAAAGTACGTTAGTATTAGTCTTCTATACGCGGTCTTTTGACCAGATCAGACTTGAACAGAAAGCGTAGAAGAGTGAAACTGTACGTACTTATGGTCTACTGTACATGTCCGCCATACATTGGCGTACCGAACGTCCCCCCCCCCCCCCACACACACACACCACCACCACCACCACCACACACACACACTTTTCGGGGAAATGGTCGGTAAATTGATATACGTCACACAGTTAAAATCAATTTAGGATTTAAAACCTTAAAATATATACACCCGCCTGGGTTTCGTTAGTAAATCATGGGTTTCGTCGGTAAATTTTGAAACACCAAATCAAAATGTCCTAGCTACGCCACTGCCACCATGGTTGGCTTCAATCGACAAGCCAAACATATTACTCCAGTTATAGGGGAGTTATGGGGAGCAAGGATGGCGTGTGCTGTTAGCGCGCTGCCTCTCACCAAAAACTTAAGCCCGGTTAGACGGGGTTAGTACTTGGATGGGTGACCTCTTGGGAATGACCCCGTTGTCGAGCTTGGAACTCATGTGAGTAGAGTTGTAGTTGATCTCTCCTGTGCTTCGAGGCTTTTTCGCCGGGTTCTCCGGTTTTCCTCCCTCCATAAAATCAACACCTAACATCTTAGCTATGTCTGAACTGTGCCGTATGGCGGCTGCCTGGGGCGGCTTCGCAATTCAGCCACTGGTTGCGAGTAAGGATAATTAGCCCCCAGTCCTTTATCCTTATAGAGCTCACTGTCACAAGCTTGTGAAATTGGCGGCATTGTAACAAGTCTGTCTATACAAGCTCGAACAATGTCGTCAATTCCACGAGTTACTTGTAACAAGCTTGTGAGATTTTTTGGCCATGTAGTCCATAGCTATATATGAAAACTCACCTTGACTTTTCCTTCTTCTTTTTGCAAGGCAGTCCATCGGGACATCATTGCCCTGGAAAGTGCATGTAACGAGACAAAATAATACATTTCTACTAATATTTCAAAAAACTCTTAAGGCTCTTTTCCAGTCATTGCAAAAACCAGCTTGCTGCGAGGGGTGGGATGCTCAATTCCCACAACTTTGCTACTCTCCTGAGAAAAGCAATATGCTGCGTTGGATAAGGTTTTGCACTAATGACTGACCTAATACCACATGGTGCTTGTCCATTAATTATCTGATGATGCCGAGCATGCACACTTCCCTTGTTGTTAACCTTGGTTATTGCATAACCTCATAAACTGAGCAACACCATTCAAGTGTGTTTAATGTTGCCATAGCAATATATTAGTTTCTAGATCTTTAAGTCTCTGTGTCAAAAATCATTGTTTTCGACAGGCTTTGCATCGACTTCAAACATCATCAATTTCGAATTACTTAAAGTGCCTATGAAACGAAAATAAAGTTTGTCTTATTTGAAAGAACAATTCAAATTATAGAGTAACATCTTTTGCAGTTTTTCGTTTCCCTGCTTCGTTTTTGAGATATTTCAGTTTGTTTGATATGCAAATTAAACATTTTGATGTCGTAGATGCATAATGAGCTATAGAAGGTTAGATAAATTTTCTATTATATCAAACCAAATTAATTTGAATACACTGTAAAAACTGACTGGTTGAATCAACCTATTTCAATTGGTTGTCTCAGACTCACGTTTTGACCAATTTTTAAAGGTTAAAACAACTTAAATTATTGGTTGAAACAACCAAAATATGGTTATTTCAACCAAATGTTTTGGTTGTTTCAACCAATTAAAATTGGTCTGAGACAACCATTAAAATTGGTTGTTTCAACCAATCAGTTTTTACAGTGTATATGTGGATGTCTTTCGCCCACAACACTAAACATGTAGATCTGCAAGTGATTATTATATTTGATAATAACAAATATATACAACTTTTTCGATAACTCATTATGCACGTGTGACGTCAAAATGTTTAATTTGCATAGCAAACAAACTAAAATATCTCAACAACGAAGCAAGGAAACGAAAAACTGCAAAATATGTTACTCTACCATTTTAAGTGTTCTTTCAAATAAGACAAACATAATTTTCGTTTCATAGGCACTTCAAGTCAATGGAAATCTGCTCAACCAGTACCAAGCCGAAAATGTTCGGCACTAAAGAGAAAACAGATCATTTTGTTTCGGAAATTAAGACATCTGAAAACTAATCTATTACCAATTAAAGGGATGACCATAAAACTTTTTTAAGCAATTTGGTTTAAAAAAAGCTTTAAAAAATTAACTTAATTGAGATGGGGGGTTAACATTTTCAACTCCAAAACATTGTATATAGCAGCCTCTCAATGATCGTCTGGGCACTAGCCAAAGTAAAATACTAAAGAAGAATTCAGGGTTGAGAAGATTAATTTAGAAACTAAGATAAGCTGTGTTTTTTTTACAGCACTTCGGTTCCCTGACATTTGAAATTTTTGTATCCTTTATTTCGATTGAATCGGATTGTTGTTTTCTTCGGGAGTTTTTTTCGGGAATAACTCAAGCTTTAAAATAGTACCCGGTTTTTTACGATTTACCAATCAACCACTTCAGCTTAACCCTTTCATTCCCATCAGTGACATTTGGCACTTTTTATTTTTTATTCTGTATAACGCCAGACGATTTTACTCGTCAAGGGAATGTCGAGAGGTAGGAGTTAAAGGGTTAAGCACTATATCCGTGAGCTACTCTGCAGTACATTAGATTTGTAATTGAATACACGCACATATTGTGTACTTACATCGCTTTTTCAGCATTTCGAGCCTAAAACACACAAAAGAAGATGTTTACTAGAAAAGTAGTCACTGCTGCGTTACATGTATCATTATTTGCAAACACTACAGAACTGTACAGAACAGCACAGAACTTTCTTTAAAGGGGCAGTGTCACGATGCTGATTGGCTATCGCGATTTGTATTGTTTAGCCGTCTGATGTTGACGTTTGATCTAGGCGCCACGATGAGAAGCGAAGCAGTGAACAAGAGTATCTCGAAGGCAAGACAAAACTATAACAAGCGTTAAATAATCGAGGCAAATAGTCTAGTATTTCGTTGGGATGTCTACTTTTCTCTGTCATAAGAACAGGTGAGTGCGCCTGATTTTTAGTTTTTCTGATCTTATAAACTAAATGAGATAGTGATACGCGGCTACAGTATATGCCTCGTGAATGACAAGTTTCTAATCTTACTATTGTATACATTTGTCAGATATCTACCGCTCCATGTCTACAAACTTCTGCTCCAGAAAGGATGAGCCAAAAAAGATGCCCCTTCAAGACTGCTGAGGAAAGCTGAGAGAATCACGAGCGAAAGCGGGAGAAAGCCGAGAGCTGAGAGAATCTCGAGTTGCCGTGCGAGAAGCGCCGAGAAGAAGGTCGTTCGTCTATTTACTAAATGTAAAAGTATATAAAGAGCTTCCTGGACGTGTGTTATAAAATCAGGTATGAAAGCCAAAGATGCTTGGCGCTTTACTAAAGAAATGAGCCACTGACGTTCTGGACGAAGGGTTTGTTTGGCGGTTTATACGCCGCCTTCAGCGCTTTTATTCAGTTATGAGTTATGGTTCGTGCTTTCTTGTTTATCTATTATAATTGTAATAATATCTTTATGCTTCGTATTATATTAAACCTGATTTCTACACTAGTTATGCTTCTAAACTTTTATGTATATGTTCAAGACGTTCTTTAACAAATTTTAATAAAAATATGATGAAATTTAATATTTGTTTGTTTTCAATTGCATCAATAATTTACCGTCTGATTCGGGAGTTTCTCCGTCTGACGGATTTGTTACTTTGTTAATATCATAACCATTGCTACAGGAATAGTATGTGTATAGTATTCGTCTACAAACTCTCGCAAGCAGACACCAATTAAACCAAAGACAGTCAAGACTGACCAGTTGAGAAACGTTAGGTGAAAGGATATATACGAAGTGATAACTGAAAGAGTATAGTCGTTAAATAAAATATATATTGGTGTTCGTGCTTCCAATAAAATTACTGGAGAATACCTCTGGAACCAGGGTAGCTTCCCGTGGTCTTCAGGACATGTAATATTTTCACAAAATTGCCAAGAAACAGAACTCAGAAGTATTCTACTATTATTAATCATAGCGTTTCACTCCTCGCGCCGATGTCTGATCGGAAAGACCAGATTTTCCCGACCAGGATCAAAATTATACAAAATAAAACCGTAAACCACTTGAAATAATAATATATTACAGGTATGTAAAGAAATAAGGTAAAAAATAAACGAAGAAACGCGCCGATGGAACTGGATTTCAGGGTTTTCGATGCTTCTCGCTCCTTTTTGATTTATTGTTGGCCTAATCAAAAATCAAACATTCGCAAATTACACGCATGCGCATAGCAGTGACACTGCTCCTTTAACTGGCAACACTTTTCATTGCACACCAGTAAGATCTAGTAGTCTAAGAACAGCACAGATGGCACTCTCCAACCCTCCAAAAGTCAATCACGTAATTTTTAAAGGATGAGTGTCCAGCTAATGCATTGCGCGCTCACAACCTTGCTCGCGCACATTTTTCGGGCCACGAAATTCAACAAGTGAAGCAACCCCTCGATATCTGAGCAATCCTTGCAATTTACGTTTTTCGTGAGAGCAATTTAGTAAGTAGTTATTGTCATATTATTGATAATATTTTATTACACTGAGAGGGCCGTGGAGTTGTATTTCGAGACAAGTATTCGTCGATCGGCGTTTCTTACAAAACCAAACGAAGGACAGACAAGAGATCGCAACTAAACGTAGACACTAAATTAGATGCCATTTAATAAGAGCTAGGTGGACTCAAAGTTTTGTCATTTCAATAAGACGCATTAATACTGCTGTTAGTTGTTTACAAGTGGTTTACCTGTTGGATTGCATCTTGGATTAGGATTTCTACAGAAATACAGTAATACGCAACGAACTACAGAAGGAGGAGTGGGAAGGTATTTCCATTTTGACTGTAACATAGTCCAGTGGTTGGTGGCCTACAGCAGGCCTCGAAATAATTCTTGAAAGTATACCGGTCATCATGGCCGGTAAAAAATTACATTTGCCGGTCACAGAAGATTTTTTACCGGTCATCTTTTGTTGGGTTTTTTTCATTTGCGCCTATTTTAAGTGTACTTGTGCAGGTTCATTCTCAAGAAAATGCTTACTTCTTTGGCGGGAAAAAGATGAAAAACAGCAATGTTACTATGTCTTAGCGGTGGTTTTAGGAAAAAGGAACTCAGTTGCACTTGTGTTTTGTTTCTGGTTTTCATTTTCGTCGGTGGCGGCGGTTGACACTTCGCAGATGAATATTGACTCGCATTTCTCGTTGGACAGATTTGGCATTTCCCAACCCGATAATTTTCTTCGCTATAGCCAATATCGTATTCATTAGCAGGCACGGAACACACATTACAAATGGTAACCGCACAATTTACGCACGAATATTTGGTATTTAGACGCTGACAAACAGAACAATTGTTTGCCATAGCGTCAGAAGACTGCTGTTCAGCCTCTGTACCACGAGGTATCGCGCACGAGTGTAATTTGAGTTGCAAGCATTAAAATAGTAGGCTGTGGGCGCAATGCCTGCAGTGTTTTGAGAAGTGAGACTTCTGCTTTTCCCAAAATGAAACACAAGCAATTGTTGAGAAACAATTACCCGCTCTTGTACGCATTTTGCACTAAAAAAATTTCCCGGTCATAGATGTCCCGTAAGCGACGATATTTGCCGGTCAAACTGAAAATTTAAAATTTACCGGTCAATGACCGGTGACCAGCACTTATTTCGAGGCCTGGCCTACAGGTAGCCTACTGTACAATTCAACAGTGTGCTGGTTCCAGATTGGAAAGTTTGCAAAATGTGCGAGCAAGTTGTGCTCCAAAAATTTTCTTTGCACTGCAAACTAACATTTGACAAAAAAAAAATTTGTGGATTTTCTTTTCAGGTTAGGATTATCGTTTTGGGAAAGGTGGAGGTGGGAAAAGTGGAGGTGGGAAAGGTGGAGGTGGGAAAGGTGGAGGTGGGAAAGGTGGAGGTGGGAAAAGTGGAGGTGGGAAAGGTGGTGGGAAAGGTGGAGGTGGGAAAGGTGGAGGTGGGAAAGGTGGAGGTGGGAAAAGTGGAGGTGGGAAAGGTGGAGGTGAGAAAGGTGGAGGTGGGAAAGGTGGAGGTGGGAAAGGTGGACGTGGTAAAGGTGGAGGTGGGTTAGGTTTAGTCAAAGAAAATATCATAATGCTAGACTAATAGTCAGTATAGTTATATCCGTGACTGGACAAATAACAACTTCCTTTAATTATACTTGTAGTTAAATTAGATATATGAAAGATAACATTCTACAAACAATTTACGAATGTAAATCAGTAAATGTTTCACAATTTATGATGAAACTTGAGGTGGCAAACACTGGAATGATCTAACTGGGTCATTCAAGTACAGTATACCGAACCACTCCAAATGGGTAGGGGGTGGGTCGAATAAACCACTTATTTCCTTGGTGGAGAACAATTGCTCATAAATAATCAAATTTCCATTGATTATTTGCTTTGTTAAACATCGGGACATTGAAATTGTCCTGCAGAATCATGGTTTTGGTGTCGCGTGCAAGAGGTCTATATTTGAATTGATCCCCAAAAGCCTAGTGGGTCCAAAACTCAACAACTATACTGAACACAAAGAATAAAACATACTGTACTCGTAGTTGACCAGGTAAGCACCCAACCCACAATGTTTTAATTTTCATCAAAGGGGCTGGGCACTTACCCGAGCAGTGGGCTCTTACACAAGCAAAATGTGCCTTAAGCAAAAAACTGATTTTACACAAAGTCAACACAACACTCTGAATATATGAAAACAAACAAAACCATTTTAATATACTTAATATATTGAAACAAACAAAACTATATTACAAAACATGAATTTAAAAACATACATTTACAGGTATAATTTTTATGGTATAAAAGTCTAAATATATCCAGTTTGAGGATCAAAATACATTAATTCTCATTGGTTAATAGGAGGCAGACCTCTCTGTTCAAAGACATGCTCAGTTGTACTGAGAGAATGTTTAAAAATAGCCCAGAAAATGTTACCTTTTTCCTTAAACAGGGGGGTGGGTGCTTGCTCAAAAATGGGTGCTTACCCAGTCAACTACGGTAATTCCAAAATAATCATCTTGTGACTTGATATTCAAGTTAAAAACAAGATAAGACAATATGAGAGGTAATATTTTGGAATTGGGTCATTTCGACCCCGAGTCATTTCATCCCTGATCAAGAGTCGATTCATTCACATAATATATTTCATATTTATTATCCAGACAAAAATATCTTCAATGGCGATGGAATAAAAATCCTTCGATGGCAATTGCTCTACTTCATTCTTTGAAATATCAGCAGTTTCCATTTAATTTGCAGATTTCAAGACTATCACTTATTACTAAGAATAAGTTGGTGTCATTTGATGTTGTTTCTCTCTTCACGAAAATTCCTGTGGATCTTTACCCTGCGAGCAGAGCCTTATTTCTTCACTGAGAGAGAGGAAGAAAAGAAAGCTCTGCTGTATTCGTGACTAGTTTCTATTGCACATGCATGTCAGTTGCTTGGCCCACTTGGTTATCTCAAACCCAGTCCAAATCAGAGCAGAAAACAAAACAAGAACTGGTTAAACGGGTTTTAAACAGGTTATTTCATCCTAAATCTTGGACGAAGCCAAACACAAATATAGCAGAGCCTTCTTTTCTTCCTCTCTCTCAGCAAAGAAATAAGGAAAAGAAGACTCTGCCCGCAGGGTTGTTGATATTGTGATCACAATTTCCAAAAATAGATTAACCAGGATGTTACCTTGCATGAAAAAACAAAATTTACCTGTTAAGAATTTGCTACAACTCCTGAACTTTTGTCTTAACATGCATTAACACAACCAGTTTTGTGAAATGGAACAGCTTGGGGACGAAACGGTTAGCGGACGAAACGACCATAAAGCAATATTTCGACTCTACTGCAAAGTCATTATCAAACCAATTCAATTCAATTTGATAATGATTTTGCAATAGTCGAAATATTACCTCTCATATTGTCTTAGCTTGTTTTTAACTTGAATATCAAGTCACAAAATCACAGTCTTCAGATTATGTTTTATTCTTTATTTTCTTAAATTGTCGGCTGGATATTTTTTTGTCTAAGGCCATGAGAATGAAAGTTTTAGATTTGCGTCCAGAAATTTTTAAAATGGCACGAGGCTTTTTTCCATTATTCATTATTTTTTCTAGTGCGCTTCTTCCACGATGTAATTGCAATCTAGGGGCATGTATATGTAGTTAACTGCTAGTTATAGGTTGTTTTTCGGATGCAATTAATATAGCCTAATTTATTAAATACAGCTGTTTGATGATTTTGAACTTTTGCGATGAAGAGCCTTTTTTATGTAAATAATGATTTTTTTTTAAAATAATGAAATTTTTGAGCGGGAGGTTTTGGAACATGCGGGCGGTGAACGCAAATCTAAAACTTTCATTCTCATGGCCTAATACTGAACACTTCACATACCATATTTAATATTTATCTGTCCCACTTGTGGCGAGGTCTTGCTCAGCAACAGTCTTCAACTATCTCTTGAACTTGTCTTGATTTATAAAACGCTCCACGCAACTGTTTGCCTAGGATATCTTTGCATGAAGAAGGCAAGAGGACAAAATTTTTTTAAACAACAGCCGCCATTTTTATTTCAATACCACAATTCCTTGCGCGGACAGGCTACTTCATGTAAGACGATTATTATATTTTTACAACTGAAAAATCTCGACCCAGATCTCCATCGTTTTGTTGCGCATTAATTTGTTTGGTTGTGTATACACAGACTAGTTCCTAGTCCTCTTTTCTCTCGAACGTATTTTGGTGACGTCACAGAATAGGCATCGAGCGAGAGGACTAGCGGAAAATGTTCATCTTTATCTATCATGAATCCTGCTGGAGCTCGGATTCTTTAATCTTTATGAACGAGGGCACTTAAACAAACTTCTTCTTGACTAGCAGACAGCAAACGAGTAGGTTTCTTTGTTTTACATTACGTTAAAAGGTTGTTACATACGAGGCTTTATAAAGTAGTGTTTGGCGTAGGAAGTGATTGTGTTGAAACACATTTATACAAATCGAAATATGCTTTTTAACGTTTCGGCAGTAGACCAACCTTACTATATGATGTTATAAATAATTGTGCAGACCGACGTGAGTGTTATCTGCTTTGGTTTTCCGCCAAACGGCCGTTTGGTGCCTGTATAATTTGGGGCCAGTTTTGGGGCCAGATTTGGGGCCAGGCAAAACATTTTATTCCAGGCCTCTCACAATTTGGTCTGCCGCTCGACGTTAAAAAGAGAGGCCTGGGAACCAGGCTGGTGTATACAGTAGATACGAAGAGAAAATTATTTATCAATAAAATTAGACAACAACCGGAGTTGTCTATGAGCTGACAGTCGACAAGGCTTGTTTTAGTATAAACCAAGTAGTCGGATAACTAGTATTACTTTTATAAAGAAACAAACTGAGACCTTCTCTGCCATTCTTTTGCATTTAAATTTAAAACTCTAAATAAATTTAAATTTCGCTATAGTGACCAATAGACAGTGAGTAGCTCAGTCAATCAGAATGCCGGAAATAGGGGTTGTTGGTGGCAGAGTTTGGGTTAAATTTTGGTCGAGGGTCGAGTGCGAGGGCCGCAAGTCGAGGGTAGTTGGTCGAGGGGCGTAAAACACGCTAAAGTTTACGCAAATAATTCCCTTCTACCGGCACAAATAATATTTAGGCGGAAGTGAAGATAGCTATTTTTTGGACATTTCATGCGCGCGACAAGGTGTTTACTCGGCACTGACTGACAGGAAATATATTTAGTAAATTTGTCTACAAAAATCCTGCCTAAAAGAACCTTATGCCATAGGTAACCTATTAGCCATGCTTTTCGCATTCTTACTCGTGTATTATCGTCGTGCATTCTGATCCTTTACCATTTCGCAAGCGCTATACGTACGCGGCAACTCAAGGGACAAATAAAGGGTAAACCTCCGCGCTATTTTTGTAAATCGACAGAGTTGCCTGCGGAGGAAGCTACGCCAAACGTAATGTACATTAGATTTCGACATTGGAAACAGGTCGTAAATTGTAATTATATAAACCGTTAATTTAAAGTCTTGCTAGTTTTAACCCATTCATGCGCACTGCACTGCATGTTATTGTAGAACAACTTCATCTTTTTACTCTAACGCCGGCCAGACTCGTCAAGAGGAGCCGTCTTGGAAAGCTATGCTTGCAGGAAAGGTTGAATCGGACCTTCTTGAGAAGTTTTCCAAAACATTGAAGCATCATTCACTTTGCGTAAATGACGCAACAAGAGTTTATTACTTGAAACAAAAAAATAACTAATCCATATTTATTACATTTCAAAAATAATTTTAGTGTATTTTACGACCCTCGACCAACTACCCTCGACTTGCAACGCTCGACACTCGACCCTCGACCAAAACCCAAACACTTGGTGGCACAGTGGTTAGTGCATATGCCTCTCACCTCTGCGACCCGGGATCGATTCCTGCACGGTGCAGTTATCTGATTTAAAAAAGATTCACCTTGGTCGCATGTGAGAAGAGTGCCTCCAGTTTCACTCTGACAAACACCACAGGTTTTCTCCGGGTACTCCGGTTTCCTCCTGTAGTAACACTGGACCAATGAGGGTGGACCTCTGAGGATAACAGTTTAGATATAACAGAGTTATTCAGTATAAATAAGGTTAGTTTAGTTTAGGATTTGTAATAGTCTTGACTAATAGCGCACCGTCGACCTGCTATTTATAGCACCAAACTTTCGTTTCCTTTTTTATGCAGAGGAATGACGTTTAAGAGTTTCCATTCTGTCGGATGCTTACCTGTTTTGAGTGATATGTTAAAAAGACATGTACACGTTAGGTTAGGTGTGATGCTGAGTGCGCAGTCTTTTAATAAGCGGATTGGGATATTGTCAGCTCCAGAAGCTTTGTTGGGATCGAGGTGTTGCGGAACGTTAAATATACTTCGCAGCCTTCTAGAACTATCTCAGAGATAATCTCTTTTGATATTGGTGGTAAATTTGAGATCTCTCTGTTTTCGCTCTCACTTAAAAACACAGAGTTGAAATAGCGATTGAACAAGGTGGCTGACTGTCTTGCTATATTGGCGACTAAATATATATAATTAACGAGGGGGATCTGTATTGCCAGTAGCGAGAGAAATTTGATCATGGAGTGGAATATACTACTACAGTTGGCGGTTGTTTTAAAGAATGGCCAGAAGCGTTTTGGCTTTGAACGCAGATGAGTATCGCCGAGTGAATCAAAAACATTTTCTCCACTGTTTTTAATCAACTTCTTACACATGCGGCGGAGATTTTTGTATTTCTTTAGAAGAGATCAGAATTAGTGGGGTGCTGCCGTTTCAGACGCAGCTAGCGTTTCTTTCCAGAGTTTCTTTCCTGCGACTCTTAAACATTTCGGCTCGCCATAATGTAAATTAAATGCCCAAAAACATTGGCCGCTTATATTTTAACTACTATTAACTACTTACTGACCGAGCGTGAGGTCTGTACTAGTGAAATATCGGACCGATGTTTTTTTTGAGTTGCAAAAAACAGAAGTCCGATATTTCACTAGTACAGACCGAACAAGTGAGGTCAATAAGTAGTTTATTATATGGCCATAAATGTTGTGAACGTTCTGTAAAAACTCGAACATCTTTCTTGCGAACTAAATGAAAATGGCAGACATTTTCCCATTTTTAAAGTACTTTCCGTTGAGTTAGGATCCTAGACTTTCTACCCCAAATTGCATTTTGCAATTGTTTTTGTTTGACATATTGCTCAAGACCGTACGTTAAGTAGTTGAATAAAAAATCATCTGAAATTCTAATACTTGCGAGAAGCAAATGTTATATTATTACGAACAATGTTACGAACGTTTTGGACATTTTGGAAACTTTCACAAAACGTGGAAACTCGAACAATACATCAAATGAAAGCTTATAAAATTTCTAACAACATACCTGCCCGATACATTTCAACAATGGGTAGTTCTGAAATTATAATCCATCTTGTTGCATATACTGACATGACTGACATTTTGTTGATAAAACTTATGGTCCCGAACGGCAGATTCCGCTCTGAGCAGGCGGATACGGGAAATATCCGACCGCTTATGAAACAATCAAATTACAGGATTTCCGTATTCGGACCTCTCAGCGCTGCTGCCGTATAATAAAGTTGCTTATTTAACGCCAAATCAAAATACGAAGACAGTCTACAATCTCCAGTATACAGAATTTGTTATTGGGCTGACGTACAAAACTGCTCGAGCGCCACTCGTGTAAAATATAACAGACACGAACCAACAACACTCTACAAACCGACTTCACAACATCGTCAACATGCCAGACCAATGAGACCATATTAAAGTTAAATATAACGCTTTTAATATTTATTCGCACCTTCCGCTAGGCAGACAATAAATCCATTCGCCCAGACCATATTTAATTAGCCATGTAGTTAAGCCTAGAAATTCGTTGTTTCGAGAAGAAAATTGATCACTCCTTTGCGTTTCTCCGCCATTGTTGTATTCGCCAGTCGCAAACAAAACCACGCGTGCGCAGTGGTATTCTAAGATATTCCCGGGGAAACTTCTTACATTCTTTGCACTAAAAACTGCAAAAGATGTTACTCTATCATTTTAAGTGTTCTTTTAATTAAGACAAACTTAATTTTAGTTTCATAGGCACTTTGAATATGGTTCAGAAAAATGGCCAAAACTCGATCTTTGAGAGAACATAAAAATAGGTACGCACTGCGTACATGCGGATACTGGTATTTGCCGTTTGGCTCACAGATGATTGAACAATGTGAATTGCATTACTGAAAATACTAGAACTTACAGGCTATAGTAATTATAAAATAAATATATGAAAGTGATTGTGACATAAGTTTGGAAAGGCCTGAAAGGAACAGCAATCGTATAACTTTTATAATTCTATTTTGTTAGGTCAAGGACATAGATCTAGTCTCCTTCGCAGACGTTGGCTTAGGGTCTTACGCCCCCCCCCCCCCCCCCACTAACGTCTGCTCATGCGAGCAACATTCCATTTTTGTCGTCTGACAAAAACTACCAAAACCAGTAGCGTTCGCACGCTGAAATATTAACGACGCGTCAATTACAAGTCTAACGCAAAGGAAGGTAATCACGTGAGATTAAACAAAGGTGAACAAAGACGTTTCGGTCGTCGAAAATATTTATCTCGCAAATCTACGCCTCAGCCTTATATGTACACGATGTAAATTATAAACGTCATCGATAATGCTGTCTCGTAGTTCAAATAACAGAGAAACTTCCCACGGTATAGTATTTGCTTCTTTTAGATTTGCTTGCTTCGTACAATTGAGAGGTAGAGGACCTTGCGGACTTTGTGGTCGTGGATATCAGCCGCTGATCGTTTGATAAAGCCTAGCATCTTGTTAGCCTTGGACGATGTTTCCTGAAATGGAACAAACACGTCCAGGAAACATCGTCCAAGGCTAACAAGATGCTGGGCTTTATCAAACGATCAGCGGCTGATATCCACGACCACAAAGTCCGCAAGGTCCTCTACCTCTCAATTGTACGAAGCAAGCTGGCCTACGGTAGTCAAGTGTGGGCACCCCAAACGGTGAATAACATCCTTGCCATTGAAAGTGTACAACGACGTGCGACCAAGTTTATTTTATCGCTCCCTTATCGTACAGATGTCTCGTACAAGGAAAGAATACATTCTATCGGTATCCTCCCAATATGCTACTGGCACGAATATCTAGATTTAGTTTATCTATATAAATGTATAACTGACAACTGTAACAAAAATATCTGTATTAGGGTTCCTTTACGAGTAACCAGGAACACCAATCTTAGTAATGGCCTCGTACTAAAGGTACCAAAATGTAGAACAGTAAGTTTTAACATTAGAGCTCCCAGTGTCTGGAACACTCTCCCTGATTCCATACGAGACACTATGTATATATATATATATATGCTATAGCATCATTCAAAACTGCTTCGTACAAATACTATCTAGATCTTACTGATGATATCTATGATCCGGAAAACCCGAAAACATTTAAATCTGTATGCGTTAAGTGCCAATCA
The DNA here is from genome assembly GCA_035771165.1 of Paragorgia papillata. Taxonomy (NCBI): domain Eukaryota; kingdom Metazoa; phylum Cnidaria; class Anthozoa; order Scleralcyonacea; family Coralliidae; genus Paragorgia; species Paragorgia papillata. The sequence goes on from JAWNZC010000361.1 coordinate 196,979, forward strand.
ACTCGTTCGCTCCACAGTCTATCTGTGAGAGAATGTTGTTAGATCGATTTTATTTATTTACTTATTTATTTATTTTTTACTTATTTATTTATTTATTTATCAATTTATCTATTTATTTTGTTTATTTGTTTATTTAATTACTTATTTACTTTTTTTTACCTTTTTTACTTATTTCTTTACCTATTATCTACATATTCATTTACTCTTTTATTTATTCATTTATTTATGAGATTATTTATTTATTTACTTATTTATTTATCCAATTATTCATTTATTATTGTTTGTTTATTTGTTTGTTTGTTTGTTTGTTTGTCTGTTTATTTATTTATTGGGACCCCGTTATTGGAGATTTTATCTCTGTGGTCAGTCCCTGCCTTTGTATTTACTTTATATCACTATTTATTTCCTTTATATTTGTTGATTGTTTGTATGTGTGTATTATCTGGCAAATCTTGTAAAATTAAAATTAAAATTAAAAATTAGATGCAACAATCGAACTTTCCGTAAAGACCGCATTCCAATACTCACGTGATTACATTCCTTTGCATTAGGCTTGTTATTGACGCGTCGTTATTTTGGGTCCGACGAGTACTCTACTGATTTCGGTGATAAGAGCAAGGCTTCTATAACTCTGGAAGCTGGAACACTTGTCACTTCACTCATTTCACATTTGTAGCCATTTCAAAAGCTTTCGCACAGATCTATTTATATGAGCAGCAAGAACATAATTAAAATATCATTCTTCGTAAATTTCGTAAAGTTCTAAGCTAAACTACTCGAAATATTATCTTTCAAGTAAACACACTCTAGTCACTCTCTTGTTGTTCACCCATTTCCGTCGGGCTTGTAGTACACTCTTTAATCTCGCTCACGCTCACACACTTTAAACTTTCAAGCACGTTTATGTACATGTGGTGAAAGAGAATAATCAAAATACCACTCTTCAAAAATTTCGTGTAGTTCTAAGCTATACTTCTTGAAATATTCGTGATTTCAAGTGCCGTGAAGGGCGGGGATAATTATCATATATTTCTCTGATGATGCTCTGTTGCTCACACGCTTCACGAACATGATCAAAACACTATTCTTCGTAAATATTGTAAAGTTTTAAGCTAAACCTTTCGAAATATTAGCTTTCGATTAAACAAGTTTTACACAACAACGCTCGCTCCGTCGCTCGGCTCAGGCTGGCGTTATTTTGCAGTGCCAGTGATCAACGCTCCAATCAATGTTATTGTTTCCTTGTACACAAAGAGGAATGGAATTTATTGCTCGGATGAGCAGACGTTAGTGGGGAAGGAGTTTAAACGTACGACCTTAAAAACGTCTGCAAATGAGGGTAACATAAATCTAGCTTACATCACATTCGCTAAAGCGAAACTCGGCCGCTTCCTTGCGCTTTCTCTCGTGAACACTTGTGCAACATTCGTATCCGCAAAAACAGAAGCGAGTGACCGATTTTAATTTTTTCTCCGGTTTTGAATTAAAAACTTTTCGAATTTAACGGAAAATACAATAACCACACAATGTACAGTTGACCTTTAAACCCGTGAGCCTACAGCACGTACCAGATACAGTAGTTATAGTATATAAAGACCGACTTGCCCAATCCACATACCTTCTCCTTTACCAACAATGCGGGCCTTAATCATGGTTTCTGTTAATGATCCCACATTGGAGACTAATTTCTCTTTACAGTTCTCTTCAGGTGAACATTGTTTGTCAGTTCTTCTCTCCTTCGTCTCAAAAAGTTCAACAGTTCCGTCGTTTCGCAAAATAGAAAAAGCGGAACTCTTTTTGAGAGAAGTGGTTTTTGCTAGTAAGCTCCACATAAAACTAAGAAAAAAATAGAGTACTAGCTGGAATACTCCGTACAAAAAATAAGACAACTAGTAAAGAAAATTTGCGAAAAGAAAAATTCCATTCTTCAAAGAGCCAGAAATTCAACCACAGCCTTGAGGCTGAGCAAGAATAGACTGTCACCTGAAAGTCTTCAGTCTGTGTTCAAAGCCTATCGTTGTAATAAATGGTGAACTAAAATATCCAGTTAATTGCAAAGTGAAAAGGTGGTGAATGACTATCAGGCTGTCCACAGAGATTTTTAGTAATGAAATACTGACATGGCAAGCAGATTGCTTCATCATGGCTGGATTCAAACCCGTGACCTTCAGTTTACTAGTCCAACTTCGTTCACTCAGAGAACAACCTTTATCATCATTAATTACCCGAGTATCAAAGTCCACATCGCATGATACAGTCTGAACTGAGTACAGTTCGATGCTGACTTGATGAAACGCGAGAGTTTCAAAATTCAATATTTAAACCTCATTCCCTCGACCTTCTCTGGTGTTGACTCCCCCCGCCCCCCATAAACCCAAGACCCTCTTTAGTTAAGTTTTTCTACTCTCGCCAAACAAGATGTTTAAAAGCCAGTCTACGTTTTTATCGTAGTAGTTTCCCCACTCCTTCTTTTAAATACTTCTTATAAAGAAAAAGTACTCATACATATACTTAAGTCTGTATTTCATCCCAACATGGTTTGTACATGGTCACTTTAATTAACGTGATTGTAGTTGCCATAGGCAACGATAAGTAATAGTTAAAATATGAGCGGCCGATCTTCATATACAAGTGTAAGTGTAAATGATGAACACTTTGTTTGAAAGTCGTAGAAAAGGTTAAATAAGATAATTTTAACTCAGAAAAAACTTTGAATTTGAGCCTCTAGTGTCTAATAACTTTGATAAAACATTGATGTTTTATTAAAGGATGAGTGTCCAGCTAATGCCTTGCGCGCTCACAGTGCACCCTCGCGGCCATTTTTCGGGCCACGAAATTCAACAAGTGAAGCAATCCCTCGATATCTGAGCAATCCTTGCAGTAAATTACTCAATTTATGTTTTTCGTGAGAGCAAAGATGATTTAGTAAGTAGTTATTGTCATATTTTTGATAATATTTGATTACACTCAGAGGGCCGTGGAGTTGTATTTTGCGAATACTTGTCTCGAAATACAACTCCACGGCCCTCTGAGTGTAATCAAATATTATCAAAAATATGACAATAACTACTTACTAAGTCATCTTTGCTCTCACGAAAAACATAAATTGAGTAATTTACTGCAAGGATTGCTCAGATATCGAGGGATTGCTTCACTTGTTGAATTTCGTGGCCCGAAAAATGGCCGCGAGGGTGCACTGTGAGCGCGCAAGGCATTAGCTGGACACTCATCCTTTAATCAATGTTTTAACCGAGTATTTACAAACACTTGATTAAACATTCATTTCTTTTGAATTTTCCTTATGAATTATTAATGAATTTGATAAGATATCTTCTAAACTGATTCATTAATAATTCATGAGAAAACACAAAGAAAATCCATGTTTAATTGGGGTCTATATATGTGATATAGATTCCTCTTGATTTATATAAACGTTAGCTTTGATTTTCTCGACTTAGACAACGTTTTTTTAGAAAACTTACTACGCCAATGAACTTACCAAATAGATCTTTTTAGAAGTAATTTTGACAGAATTCGTGTCCGTTTTGCATTGGGATACAGCCACTCGGCTTCGCCTCTTGTCTGTATATACCCCGATACAGAACGGCCACTCATTCTGTAGTATACTTATATCAAATCATTAAAAATTCATGAAGAAAATTCAAAAGAAATATTTAATCAATATCTGTAAATCGCATACAGATTCGTTTTGATTTACATAAACGTTTTCCTCAATTTACTTTAGCTAAAATCACTCCAACTTGAAAAAGTTTGAAAACATGGCTATTTAGATGCGTCCATTTGATAAGTACGATAAAGCATTCGCAGCCGATCTGTAGTATGTGATTTATACTACGGCTCGCTTGCAGCTCGCCTTGTAAATCAGATACCAATTGCTGCTCATGCTTTATCTATTACTTTACGATTTTATAATACATGGACCAGTTACATAGATACCGCGGTGACCATCGCAGTCTCGGCTCCATTCTTTTGAATTGTTTTCACTTTTACTCATTGTTCGGAGCTTTTGTCTTAGAACGGACTGGAGTTCATGGTTATGGAGATGCCATAACCTCCTCCGCAGGCCCTCGTTGCATCATGGACAGGTCACACACGCCGAATTTAGGGCCTGCAAGATCCTGTAAAAAATTTGGCAAAACTTGGCACGGAATAAATTTGCATAATTAACTACCATTCTTAATAGCCATGGCTATATCCGAAGATTTTGAAGGACATTGAAAGACTTGCGACATGCGAATCCTAGCTTTAAAATGAAGGAATTGTTGAAAAAAGCAATTACGGTTGAACTTTGTCAATGTTCGGGCGGAATAATCAACGAAAATGCACTTTTCTCTACCCAGAGACTCTTGGGTTTATACTTTTTCGGTTTCCACAACAACGGAAACTTGAATTACGCTACACTATAGCCTACAATTTAACAAAATTAAATCTCATTAAACTCTTGGTCAGTTGACAGTCTTCGATAGCTAAATTAACAAAAAAAACAATAAGAAAAACCTGTACTTTCCTGACAGTCGAATTTGCTTTCGTTCGGCAGATATTTTTCCCTTCAATTCCTTTTTGTCGCTAAAAATATTATTGGCAGAAGGTCGGTAATTCTAAAACATATTGGTTTCTTCATTGTCATGATCTGTAAGAAAGTTTAGACCAAATTTCCTGGTGGGTCACAGCGTTAAAAGAACTTGGACGTTTGTCGAACAGCGGCCGGAAAGATTTTGCAGGCCCTAGTCTCGCTGTGCATAATGGGATCAGTCCCCATTTTGTTTACAGGATCTGGCAGGCCCCCTCAAAAGTGTGACCTGTCCATGATGCAACGAGGGCCTGAGGAGGAGGCAGGGCCGGGGCTGTCCGTGTGTGCTGGTGCGTTGTGGTGTCTGTGTAACTGGTCCATAATCTATGTGCTATGTTCTGTATTAAGTCATTGTAGGATCTCTATTTTATCAGGGGAGGCGCCTAGCATGGGTCTTTACGTCCCGTTCGCACCTCTTCCTTTCGAGTCACTCACCTTCTCTTTTCTTCTGTATTTATTATTTCATTTCTTCTCTATTGTAAATATAGTGAGGTCTCAATAAAATTATTTTAAAAAAATTAAAGAAAAAGTTTCAAAGAAAAATCGGGCGACAAACTAAAGAGATCTTTCAGACGAAACTAGTTTTCATAGTCGCCAATTCATTTCTTAAATGTGTACCAAGCAATTTTTAGTAAAATTAAAATGTAAAATTATTTTAAACATTATCTAGGGTTTTATGTATCTATTGAAAAAAAAAATTAAAATTAGTTGGTGAGTAGCTATATTCCTTTAGGTCTAATCATAGTTAATAGAACATATACATTGTTTGGAAGCTCTATTGTCTTTCAACATGAAGCATGCATGGTCATGTTGAACTGACAATGGAGTTCCTTATATGGAAGTAAATTATATGGACACGTGACGATGAAGCAACTCACTAATTAAACTCGAGAGTTGCTATTGGATGCCTGCTTCATTATACAGAAAATACAATACCGTGAAATTGCGCAAATTTCCATAAACTTTAACAAAATCATAGAACAATCACTTTGGATGAGTTTCCAAACTGTGTATATGTTCTATTAACTATGGTCTAATTTGAAAATAATGGGTGCTTCGAGTTCGTGAGTGTCCGATGACGTCAAAAAAACTTGGAGAATTCGATATTGCGATAGCCAAAGATAATTTTGTACATATGTACTAGGAATCGCAATCGATCTCATTTAGCCTATCTGGATATTGTCGGAGTCGCACATCAAACGCGTCGCCCTTCTCTGGATGCGTTCAATAGCGTGGACATGTTTTGCCGGATGGTGGTTCCACACAGGAAACCCGTACTCCAAACTTGGTCTCACCATACTTAATAGAAACTAAACATGGTTTGGAAGCTCAACAAAGGTATTGTTTTATGTTTTTGTTCAGGTTTATGGACATTTGCGCGCTCTCACAGTTACTGAAACATATTGTGTTTTCCAATAGCAACGTATCAAAAACGTTAGTTCAAAAACGCTTTGCTTCTTCTACCACTACTCGAGAAAGTTTACTAAAAGCACTAAGAATCTTCTAGTTTTCTTGCAGGTACTTTACTCGACAACAATAAGGAATAATTAGCTTCAAATTTTAACAACTTGTTCTTCGCCGTTTAAAATCTTGCCCGCCATATTTGTTTCTTGTGTGCAGAAAGAGCCTTAGGGCACGAGGTTGGAAAATGCCATCCGTCAAAATCCGTTGTAGAACGTGATTGGCTCTTTTCAGTTTTTGTTTTTAATTGGCTTATTTGCTTCAAAAATTTGCACTGTATTCCCTTTTTTCTGCACTCTATTTCCTTAAAACTGCATTGCTCTTAGCCAATCAAAATTAAGAAATTTTTTCATGTATATTATTATTAGGAAAGAAACACTTTCAAAGTGTTCCTTCCAAATTCCAAGAATGTTTGATGTAATATGTCATACACGAGGAGGAGTGTTTCATCAGGATATCCAAACACCGAGACTTTTGTTGAAAACCGAGGCGAAGCCGAGGTTTTTTAACAAATTTCGAGGTGTTTGGAATCCTGATGAAACATTCTTCCGAGTGTATGATATAGCTTCTCAAACAGATCAGTATTTTAAGAGAAAATCGAGGCGAAAGTTGGCTTAATTTATGTAATTTCTTCCTCCGATATCCAAACCACCGTCTCGGTACTGATTTCCTTTGTTTTCGGCTGATAAATTATTAATGAGTTTGATATTATAATCTCAAACTCATTAATAATTCATGAGGAAAACACAAAGCAAATCAGTACCGTGTCGATGGTTTGGATATCGGAGGAAGAAATTACCTTAATTAAGCAAACTTTCATCTTGATTTTCTCTTAAAATACTGATTTGTTTGAGATGCTATATCATACACTTGGAGGAGTGTTTCATCAGGAAATCCAAACACCTCGAAGTTTGTTCAAAAACCTCGGCTTAGCCTCGGTTTTCAACAAACGTCTCGGTGTTTGGATATCCTGATGAAACACTCCTCCTCGTGTACGATATATTACGTGAAGCGGAATTACTACAGTGGAATCGAATAATACTGTCCTGACCGTGTCTCAATAACTCAGTCTGAGTAGCCATATATAAGGACCATTCTTCATCGGTCCAGTGTCACTACAGGAGAACATTTGCTTTCTTTACATTATTCCAATAATGATTCACAAAAATAATGATTCTCCAGTGGTAACGAGCTGTGAGGCAATTGACACAAATCTTGGAGTAACAGCGAAAGTCTATATAGTTTCAAGGCCAGCCTCATGTAAACAAAAACCGAAATGCAAAATTCAGGTCGGTTCGAGTTGAGGTTGGACTCATGTAAACACACACAAACACACCCCCACCCACTCCATATAAGCGATATTTTTCGATCGAAATGTCTTTTTGCTTTTGTCTTGGCCAATAATTTCCAACTTGAAGGCGGTTTTCCACTGGGCGACATTTGTCGACCGACTCGACATTTTTCTTTTGTCTTGGCTAATTAGTTCCACTCGAGAGCTTGCGAGACAAAAGAAAATGTCGCTTTGTACGACATTTTTCGCCTAGTAGCAATCTAGCCTTAAGCTCCCTAATCACCGAGTTAATTAGTTAATAGTTCTAGGACTACGATGCTGAAAAACCAAGGACGCTTAAATAACCACGACACACGTTGCTTTCTGAATCTTTATTTCTCTCTCAAATGCATTGGTTTAGTTAGAACTGTAGAAATAGAAAACACTCCCAGACCAAGACTAACCTAGCCACTAAAACAAAATTTTACGAGCACTAAGTATGTCGTAACTATACATATTATATGTGGCATCAAACTACTTTAACTGAAGTACGTATACGTACCTGTATAAACAAAGACAACTACTAAACTTACTGAAACCTTGTAAGACATGCAGGAAATAACATGCAGTTATTCCAAGTATAATGTTTAAGCTTGAAGTTGCAGTTCGTATGCAGTTAATTGGCTTACACTGAAGAGTCACATCAATTAAGCCTTAAATAAACCTAACGGTTTGGAAACTGATAAGACCAGCAAAATTAAACTTAAGAAAGCAAACTACATGTCCTGCAACATCTTTGATGTTACTGCGAGTAATATTTGCTCAAAATCTCAATGCAAGTGCTCAAGACGGTCTGGACAAACCTTAATAACAAAATAATATAATTTGATTTGCCGTGCTCCATTGAGTTACGGATGCACGACAGTTAGAAGGTGAGATATCAAGTGAGGTTTAAATTACTTCTCTATCAATAGTAAAGTTTAAACTATATATACAATTTTGTTTCAGCGGGTTTGTTAACTTTAAACAAAGTCGACACTTGAGCGGTATCTCCCCAATCGAATTAAACTATCGCTCAAACGGCTTATGCGCATAATGTGTCGTATAGAATCGCGTTCTCGCCACAGACGCATGTCAGCCATTTGTTACAAACTGCAAAAGTGAAAAGTGTTAATATTGACGAGTTAAGGAGTTCACGACAGTCACTCGAGTATTAGACCCGAATCGAACGTTCAACTTTTCATGATAAATGAGTCAAAGACAATGAATACTAGAGAATGTTTTTTTAAGTTCATTTGCATTGAGTCCGATTCATGAAAAGTTCGACATCAGACTCGGGCCATAGAAGTCTTAATCATTAAATTAATTTTAAACAAATTTTAACTCTTTTCATGAACATTGTTGTAAAACAACTTTATCTTTTTATTGTGTAACTCAACACGATTTTACTCGTTTGTCTCGTTTAAACAAACATTGATAAATTTTTTATCCATATTATACCGTCAGTAGTTTCTAGTCTATTTATTTTGTAGCTGCTTTTGTCCTCTCTAAAACCGCTGCATTGCTTAAACATTAAGTTTCTCTGTATTTGCATCACATCGGCAAATCTTGACGCTATTATCGCTTTTGTTGATGTATGCATGCGCATATTGCACCGGTTCGAACATATAGTGTATGCAATATCAAGCAAAACAGATATTTTAAACGCCCTGCTGGTTTCATGGCAAATCTTGACGCTATTATTCTTCTGCCAGTGTATTGCATGCAGATGTACCCTTCAAATACCTACTATACCAATCCCTGAATTGGATATCAGGCCTATGGTACAAACGTGGTGTATGCGATACGAAGCAAAACATAGGTATTTTAAACGCGCTTCTCTTTTCATGGCAAATCTTGGCGTTTTTATTTCTTGTTAATGTACGTATTTACTACTTATTGACCGAGCGTGAGGTCTGTACTAGTGAAATATCGGACTGATCCTTTTAGTACGGACCGAGCGAGCGCAGCACCAGCCCGCGAAGACGGCGAAGCTTTGTCATTTTTCTTTGACATTGAAAAAACGTGGAGTGATTTGTCGGGGAAGGACAGGCTTAGCTGCAAATGGGCACAGGCGAATGTGCACCATTTACCTTTAGACGTTCCTTCGAATACAAGATCTTTCAAGATCGACTGCTTGGAGAACATAATCGTCCAGTTCTACTCCAAAATTAAGATCGGTGAAAATTCGGCAATCACCTATAAAAGGTGGTCACCTGGGGCGTGATGTTTTGAGACGTCTTGGGATACCGTCTTTGGATTTGGAAAAGTTTGGCTGTCCAAAAGCAACAATGTTGATGGAGGATTAATATGGCAAGAGACATGTGAAAATCATACCAAGGTGAACGTATTTTCTCACTGCCCAAAAGTAGAAGTTGAAGTTTTTGGAAGATGGTTAGAGCGACAACGAAGACATCCTACATTTAATTAAGACAATATTTTAAAACTAACGGTTCTTTTAAGAACCACCAAAACTTAAAAAGGGTACAACAAAATACTCGTACAAAAAAAAACCTCATTTGTCTTTTACCTTGTCGGTCAACGCTTGACTTCACGATTTCTCTTTGATATTGAAAAATTCGGGGCAAAACGAGACAGCGGGGCTAAATGAGACAATTATTCACTAACGCCAGCCCTCGGCGTATTACCGCTCTCTTTTGATCACAAGCACTGCGGGCTCATAAGCAAACCTACGAAGTTATTCAACGTGTTTTGAGGCTTGAAGCTATTTCCCAGCGAAAAAAATCTTAACTATTTTTTGGATGACACGGAAGTCCACGTCGCGAAATTGAGGTATGTTATTACTCAGCCTATTTCAATAGCTTTTTATTCTGTCTAAAGCATCGCAGCTAAGAAATAAACCCCATTTGTTTACTATACATTAGCACATGGCCTTTCATGTTATGAGTGTATTTGGTTCATGTTGGTCTTAATTTTTATCATTTTGAGCCTTTGAATTCACTCAAGTGCCGGGGGCTAAATGAGACAGGCAGATTTCCTTGTGAGATTATACATTTCTGTTTGTTTCTGTGCATCATCGCTATCTGTTGTAATGTTGTAATCTATATATATGGTATTTGAGTGTATTATGATCACCATTTCTTTATAGATTTATTTTATAACATGTATATTAGTCTCAAAAGTGGTGTTTCAATGCAGTGAACGTTTCTATTACCATCTTTCTACCCTAGATATGTGCATCATTGCTCAAAAATTTTATATTAAATAAAGATTTTCTATGTATTTGTTAATGTCAATCCATAAAATAGTCTGTGTATACAGTAGTTGGGTTTTGACAGTCATTTCTGTCTGGTTATCAGTTGACGAGATGCCTAAATAGACATTTTATTTTCTTAGAATGGTTAGAAACTACAAAAGGAAGACTGACCGTGCAAATTGGTCAGAGGAGCAGATGAAGCTTGCTATCTTGGCAGTTGAGAAAAAAGAGCTGTCTATAAGAAAAGCTGCTGTTGTCTTTGGAGTTCCAAAGGATTCCCTAAACCGTAGAGTCAAAGGTAAGCTGAAAAGTTTATCAACGGACGAGAGACATAAAAATGTTTTGGGGCGTTATCGTGCTATTCTTTCACATGATCAAGAGAATGAGCTTGAAGAGCACATAATCAACATGGATCAAGCTTTTTATGGTCTTTCCATCAATGATATTAGGACCATTGTCTATGACTATTGTCAAAAGAACAATATTAAAAACAATTTTAATTCAGACACTAAAATGGCTGGTCGGGACTTTGTTGCTGGATTTCTCATGCGCCACCCTAAGTGGTCACTTCGAAGACCAGAATCTGTGTCTGTGAATCGGGTTTTGGTTTGAACAAAACATCCGTCAATTTGTACTTTGATAACCTGAAAACTCTGTTAAACAAACATAACTTTAAACCACATGAAATATTTAATTGTGATGAAAGTGGTTTGACATGTGTCCACAAACCAGTGAAAGTTATTGCACCAAAAGGAAAACGATGTGTCTCGTCAGTGACAAGTGGCGAACGTGGTCAAACAACTACCATTTTAGTGGCATGTAGTGCATCGGGGACATATATTCCACCAATGATGATTTTCAAAAGAAAACGAAACAAGCCTGAATTGGTTGATCATGCACCTGCAGGAACTGTTGCCCGTTGCTCTCCAAATGGATGGATTGATGCAGACCTGTTCCTGGACTACCTGAAGCATTTTGTAACCTTTACAAAGTGTTCCAAAGGTTCACCAGTTTTATTGATCCTAGATGGACATATAACACACACCAAGATTCTCTCCACCATAGAATATGCTCGTGATAATGGTGGTGTCATGCTTTCACTGCCTCCACACACATCCCATAAGCTCCAACCACTGTATCGAAGTTTCTTCAAGCCGCTAAAGAGTGCTTTCAATGCTGCATGTTCAACCTGGCTGCGAAACCATCCTGGTTGCAGAATCTCTGTGGACAAGCTTGGGGAGCTGTTCAATGCTGCCTATTTAAAGGCTGCCACCATTCAGAATACTGTGTCAGGATTCCGGTGCACTGGAATTGTTCCATTCAACGAAGAGATTTTGCCCTCATCTGAATTCTTAGAGGACCCCCGTGTCGTGGATCCACCATCTGATGAGACCTTGCCTTCACCCGCTGACACAGCAACACAGAGTGCAAGTCATGACGAAGCATTATCTACTGACGTTCAATCCACAGAGTCATTGTCTGTGACTGAAGAAACAGCACCAATACTACCTGTCCCCTCTAGAGTCCAGAAATTCACCATCTGCCCCAAAGGAACCACCTGTGGTAGACCAAGGTGAGCCATCTTCACAGCATGTCAGCTTCTCTATGATCATGAAGTTACCCTCCCTCACCGAGAAGAAAAAATAAAAGCGGTCAGAAGAGTCTGAGATTGTTACCAGTTCTCCATACAGTCTCTTGTTGAAAAAAAGACCGAACAAAACAAGAAAAGCAAGCAAAAACGTTTTGGCACAGAAGAGAAGTCAACAACCAAAGCGCAAGAAAGCTAAGATGGAGAACAAGAAATCAAAGAAAACCAAGAATGTTAGCACTGACATTGTGGAAGACTCACAATGTCCAATGTGTGATGGATTTTGGTCGGACTCATTGGCAGGAGAGGATTGGGTCCAGTGTTCCGAGTGCAAAAACTGGTTGCACGAAGAGTGCTGTTGCTCTGTAACACCAACGAGTGTAACATGTGACCTTTGTCTATGACTGCTAATGAACTTTTAAACTTAGTTTTATTCTACCATTAAAATAATTTTAAATTTTTAATAAATTTCAGTATATTTTATATCTGTCTCATTTTGCCCCAGTTTACTGGGGCAAAATGAGACATTGACTTCCTTTCGTTTTTCTTGTATTAATGTCACAATATTACTTCAAGAAGAGATATTTTGCGCTGAATTGGTTCACTTGAATCTACTTAACATATCAATGTTGAAAAAAGCGTTTAAATATGCTTCCTTGCTTTTTTATGACAGTCAAACTCCTTAAGCGTCTCGTTTTGCCCCGAATTACGCTAACATAACTTTTTAACTTGATTAAGGAAATGAAATTGTATGAATGGGAACTCTTTCCTCGCCGTTTTAGACAATTATATTGTCTTCGTGTAGTTCAGGCCATAAAAGTATAGACAGGGCCAATTAGGGCCTAATCGGGCCATAATACATCTAAATAAGACATTTTTTTATTTTCTTCTTTTTTTTGTCTTTTTTCCTTCTTGGTTAACACTTGACTTCATAATTTTTGTTTGACATTGAAAAAAGATGTCACATAACTTTTTAATGGTAAAAGAAGTGAAATTGATTATGCATGGGAACTCTTTCCTCACCGTTTTTTCAAAGGTTTACACGTTTATAACGTTTCAGGTCATACACCTTGTTTAAATTTTATAACAATGTGATTTTGTAGTTTTATTCACTCATTACAACAAACGGAGAACACGTGAACGAGACATAAGCGAGTTTATTTTTTATTTCAAAATAATATAACATATAGATACAATGATTAGTATGTTTTGCAATGTAAATTAACAGGTAAATGTCAGACATGAGGGCACTTCTAATAAATGGGCAAGCTCACCGGAGTACAGTATGACGTATGGTGGGCATGCCTGTTCTTGTCCGAAACATGTTCAAACCTAACCCGCAACACTTGCAGATTGAATACAATGGGTTTTTAGACTAAAGTTTCTGTTGCCTGAACTTTGTACCAATACCCTTACGGAACACAGTTTACATGGGGAGAAATGTAACATGTCTCGACAGTCGACACAATCTGTGGTAAGGAAGTGATGTGCCGGGCCATCGGGCCGCCCCGGGACAAAATAGTAAGAATCATACGAAGACTAAATAGGATCTTCATAACAAATAAAAAACATATACAGGCTCAACGAAGAACCCAAGATAACAAAATATTGTTTCGATCAAAAATTGCAAACACTTTCTCGTATTGGAAAAAGTTTTCCACCCGTAAAGTGCTTAAGTTCATCACAAGTTTAAATGTGTTGAAATATTTTTTTTAACGTGAAACATATTTTTGTACAAAGTGTATACATTTGTATACTGTTCACTTTTTCAAATTTCATAAACAAGTACACAAATAATCAAACTGTCCTTAGTCCGATTAAACTAATGTACATGCAAGTGTTGGTCAGTGTTCATAGTCATAAAACTGAACTTTGGAAATATCAATTCACGAGAAGGTAATGTAAAGAAAGAAGCATCTTACGAGCACATCAGAGTACATGAGGATTCATGACGAGGATTCAAGACGTTAAATATTTCACACATGCATAATCTTGTGTTGTAAAACGATAATGTTTTTAACATTTTGACCATAGGAAAATAGACAAGAAACAACTGTTCGTGCAATTTACCAAAACAATTAGCCAAGAACATTATTATTACCTTAATCTTCGTAAAACAAAAGGTCATTATATAAAATACCAAGCATTGTTTGTATTACCAACGAAAAAAATCTGCATTTCAAATTATCGTTTTTCTTGTTTCAAATATATTGGCGCATTTTTCAAACTTGTTCAGGGATCTTCCGTATTCCGAAACCTGACATATTTGCTGTGTCAATATGTGAATCAGACAATTCGCTTTCCGTCATCGCGATTTAACTCGAAGGATTGTTTTCCGCTGAAAGCAAGCGACAGGAACTGAAAAGGTTGGTGAATGACCTAATTCTACATTCAAATGAGTGAAAGTTCAGTGTATGGCCGGTTCAATAATCTAATATACAGTATCTTTCATATTCCTAAGGCTAAGTACATCTGTAACACCGATACAAGTTTACATGTCTCCTGCTTTTTTCCTACGATGTCTCCTTGGCATCAGTGTAACAGTACGCACAAATATTATACAAGATTCCGAGTTTTACGCTTAAGACAATATGTCTGTGTTCCAAACAAAGTTGTCGCATATTTTTTTCTCCCAATTGTCTATTCGACGACAGTGCAATAGTATACGCAGTTAAGAACGATAAAACCGACGTTAAACAGTTTTATTTTCAAGAATACAGTTAAAAATATTGGCGAGATAAACGTTTACTGAGAACCAAGACACAATTTCAACATCATCAACAAATATTATAATGCTTATAGTCGACATGTATATAATGGCGCCTTTTGCATACATCAACGTATACATGCACTAACTTAAGGTTCAAATTATATCCACTTCAAAGTGCAACAGAATTAAAGTTAAAATTTTGCAAACACCTGGTAAGTATTTACTGGGAATACCTTAATGACATTAGGAACAAGGTCTAACAATTTGACTGGATATCCCCTCACCTCGATTCTCTTCAAGCTGTTTTATTACATGATAACTCTGACATATACATCTTCTGTAACGACAAAGTTCGTATTCATGTATTTTCTCTTATCTTGTATTCTCTCTAGCTGCTACTCCATGCCCCGACTCAGGATGCGGGGAGTATGTATACACGCTACAATGCAATCACTCGACACACTTGTTGAGCTTGCATGTTTTTGAGGGCACTTGGTGCTGCCCAATCTGTAAGTAAGTATTATAACTCATTCCTTGCAAATACATGTTTGTTAATATGTGTGGTGCTAGCTCCAATTCCATGTAAGTAATAGAACTATTCAGGTTTCGTTGACCTCTGTTAATTTCTAACACCATGTTTCTTCCTATTTTTTCACTACATATCAACAGACCAGGCTATCGATGACTGGCTGTCTGGGTTCCCGTTTTGGCGGGAATTAAAAAGAGAGAGATATGAGTAAATATACTCTGTTAGAATTAACAGTCTAATTTATAACACTTCAAAACAAACCAACTATAACAGACCAAAGTACTAATCCATAAACAATTATTGTTATATAGATTTCTGCAATCTGTGGGGTACACAAACTAAAGAATGTTAATTTTTCGAGGTAAGAAAAAAAGTCATGTATCCAAAAATATCATCACCTGCACTTACTGTATGTCCAATTTACTTTTGTCTCGTTTCAGATTTATTTACCGTGCGGGGATTTGTTTTTTCGTTGTCTTTATTTTTTACAATGTTTTAATAAAATATTTTAACAAAATTACCATGCCTCACATTACTTTTCTCTATGTTTAACTCTCTACGTTTAACCACCGACATGTCCCCTCATACCAAGTTCGCTTAATCCTTAGTTTTTCTTTACCTTTCCTTCCCCGAGACCGTTTAACCCCCGAGAATTCCCTGGCGGCTGTGGAACGTGCGATCCAGTCGAATACCCAGTTTACCTTGGACGAATCGGTGAATGTGAACGTGGTTCACGTCGAGATGCCTCACGGTAAAACCAGTAAAAAAACGAAATGTGGTCAATCTCCAAAGCTACTTAAACAAGACACGGTGTCTTCACCAGATTAAGAACAACGATGAACTTTGTTGTGCCAGAGCCATCATCATCGCTAAGGCAAAGATCCGCAATATACGAGCGTCGTAAATCATCGACGAACGTTAGGGGCATTACTTTAAATTATATAACTCAACAGGACGTTAACCTCGAGGGCATAAGTAACACGGTGAAAGGTGTAGGTCAAGAAACCATTAGTGCAAATATTCCGTTTAAAATAGTGCGTGACAGAAATAAGTGTGTTAACCAGAAGCGAAACTAAAGATTATAGAGTAGTTTGTAATAGGCGTGCGATTATAGATAATTTTGATTCTTTGTCTTATGGATTTTAAATATTTGATTTTAACTTTTAAAGTAAAAGAGCTGATTGATGGTGGAGTAAACATAAAAAAAAAGGAGGAAGCTTGGCAAGAACTCCTCTACATGCTGCCTGCCACGGAGGTCACATTGAAGTCGTAGAGTACTTGATTAATAAAGGTGCAGATATTCATTCTCTTGACGAGGACAGCCACTACACGTCGTAGCTCGTCAAGGTTATCTGTTGCTATTCTCGCTGAATATTATCCAATGTTCTCTGTGGGAATCTTCTGTGAATGCATCTTCATTACCCAATTAACGTTCCAACTTTTTGTGGAATGGTACCCAAAATTGTTCAAATTTTGGAAAAAAACTTTGTAAGTGTTTTGGCACCTTAAAGTACTCTAGATTGAGAGGTCAACTAGCAAATTAAAGATGTATACCAAGCAGATGGCAATGAAATAGTGAAACAAGAATGTATTGGGCATGTCCAAAAGAGAGTTGGTACAGCACTAAGAAAGTGATTGGAGGGTCGGACTCTGATGACCTTTTGCAAGCACGCGAGTGGTTACGGGTGATCCGACTTCACCCTTAAGCCCCACAAAACCTCAATTTCAATAAATTTTACCCAATTGGTTCATTTGTGTCGGACCTCTGCGAAGACACCCCTGTTTCTAATTGACTAAGTCGCTGATCCGATCCTACCATGAAAACCTGCAATGTCTCAAACCTTTTACAGTTTTCTTAAACAACCGAACAGCATGGCATTCAGACCAAGATAAAGACGCGGAGGGTTTCGTGGGTCGTCTTGAAGGGCACAAGCACGATCTAGCTGCCCCGAAGAAGATTTGGAGTGCATAATCTGTATGATAGGGATCGAAATTAATGAACCACCGAACAGCATGGCATTCAGACCAAGATCAAGACGCGGAGGGTGTCGTAGGTTGTCTTCAAGGGCACAAGCACGACCCTCTATTTTACTCTAGCTAACGCCAGACGGATTTATTTATCATTGTGAGAGTTTCAAAGAGTTAATTATGTTTTGCCCTTATATTCTGTAATGTATTTTTCGACCCATGGTAATTCATGCTACTATGCTTGTTTCAGTTATTAAGAGATAGAGCATATTGTGTCAATCACTAACAAAGGTCACGCTTCTCCACATACTTTACAGAATTTTGATAGCGATAATATGTATGAATGTTTCAGTTAGTATTGTTTCATATCACAATGATCAAATATGAAATAATATGATTATTCATTGAACGATCCTATATAATGAAAGCTCAAAACACATAGAATCACACACACACACACATCAATTCAAGATGGAACAAATCGCAGTTCTGCCGTCTCCTGAGTTAGTCCTTCCGACGAAATGTTTACACCTGTTTGGATTCTTGGCAACTGCCGAAAGCTCCAACAGGCAAGTGGGAAGCCTGCCACATATGGTTGGTGGAAATCGAGAGGGAAGAGCTGTGCACACTCACGACTCCCTGCTGTCAACATTTCGCACACTCGGGATGCTTCAACAAGTGGGTGTTCACCTCCTCATCCGAGAATGGCATCGCACGGTGTGCGTACTGTCGAACGGTTTTCGACGAGACGAGGTTCTGTTTCCTCTGTCTCCGAGAGAAGCAGAGTGGCCAGGAACTGGTGGAGACATCATGCTGTCGTTCTACGATACATAAAAATTGCGTGAACGAATTACGTTCAGTGATCTTAGAGATTGGTGTACCATTCATGATGGTTTGCGGGCAGCCGACGTGGTGTGCTTGCCACTGGATTGGAGTTTAACCATAAAACACACAAAAACAAACCCGGCTCTTTTAAGAGCCGAAAATGTTCCGAGAGGAAACAAACTATATACTCGAGCAATGACAGAAAGCATTTGACATCTTTTGGCATGTTAGATGCTTTTATTAGGCCCGTTTAGGACATATTTGACGGGGTTTTTCCCCGTTTAGGCCTTTTGGCCCGTTCAAAGATACCCCCATCACCCCCTGGGGCACCCTTTTAAATAATCAATCTTAGGATTCAATCTTAGGATTCAATTATTCAATCTTAGGATTCAATGATTCAATGTGGGATGTTTTGGGGGTATTTGGGGTGTTTTGGGGGACTCTCTACCATATATATATATCAAATTTGGTAAATCTGAGCTAAATTTCAAAAATAGTCCCATTTGATAGAATATTTATCTAGTTTTTAGTTACTTTTTACAGAATGCTCAAATTGTACTCCGTTTCAGATTTATGGCATTATTTCTGAGTTTTTTCTGAGAGGAAGATTATGGCTTCTAGTGAATCCAGCTCAGGCAGCTCAAGCAGTGAATCCAGTTCAAGCAGTTCAAGCAGTGAAAGTTCAACCGATGAAAGTTCATGCAGTGACAGCGAGATTGATGATGACCATCGTGACCGTGACCCATCTGAGCCATATTATGTGGAAGACCCTGGCTATCGATTTTTCCACCTGTCCAATGTTCATCAAGCATTCCAAGAAAGCCATAAGTGTAAGAGTGCACAGATTCTTTTTATTGAAGATCAGGCCAAACCTTATGGTCAAAGTGCACCGTCTACAGTGCTCAAAATGCAAGAAAAGAACTTATCTTTCAACTTCAAGATCGACTGGGAATTCTGGGGATGCTATTCATACCACAGACATAAATCGGAGGCTGGTTTATGCAGTATCTGAAACCGGTATTGGTAGAGAAGGCATGGCTACTATTTGTAGTATATTGAATATGCCCCAACCTATGTCATCCAAGTCCTGGAATGACCATACAAATGTTTTGTATACTGCCCACAAGAAAGCTGTTGAAAAACATCTGAAGTCAACAAGAGCAAGACTTCGCCACAAACTGAAAAAAGAAACCCCAACCATTACAGATGAAGATAATATTGACATAGCTGTAACATTGGATGGAACATGGTCCAAGAGGGGACACACTGCCAATTATGGATTTGGCTTTGTAATTTCAGTGGAGACGGGACAAGTGCTTAACTACAGCTTCAAGTCAAAGATTTGCTGGGTATGTAGCCACCAGAAAGCTGACAAAGAGTCAGATGAATACAAAGAGTGGTATGCAACTCATCTGGAACATTGTTCGAAGAACTATGATGGCAGTAGTGGCAACATGGAGGTGGCGATTGCAGAGGATTTGTGGAAACGGTCGATCGAATTTAACATTCGCTACAAGTATATGGTTTGTGAT
Organism: Paragorgia papillata; assembly: GCA_035771165.1. Lineage (NCBI taxonomy): Eukaryota > Metazoa > Cnidaria > Anthozoa > Scleralcyonacea > Coralliidae > Paragorgia > Paragorgia papillata. The sequence goes on from JAWNZC010000361.1 coordinate 216,709, forward strand.
GGGGATTCAAAAGCATATACAGCTGTGTGGGATGTTTATGGCTGTTGTAAAACATGTGAAAAGTATGAAAAGATGGATAGGAAGAGTGTAGATTATACAAAATGGGCAAAATCTGAGCAGTATGTCAAATGGAAGAAAGAACATGAAGAGGAAAGTGTTGTCTGCCATCGTGTAAGGAAACTGGATTGCATCGGACATGTACAGAAAAGGATTGGCACCGTACTCCGAGATTTGAAAAAGAAAACAAAAGGAAAGTTGGTGGATGGAAAGTCAGTTGGAGGAAAAGGTCATAGACTTTCTGACAAATCGATTGATAAGCTTCAAGAATATTATGGTAAAGCTATCCGTGGCAATGTAAATCGTAATGCAAAATCAAATAAAGAAATCGATGAAAGTATTACAAAGATGCAACATGCAATTTTAGCTGTACTTCACCACACTGTAATGCTACCAGATTCAAAGCAAAGACACAAGTTTTGCCCTAAAGAAGAAGATTCTTGGTGTGAGTACATTAGAACAAAGAAATAAGTTGCTCCAAAGAACCATTATCTTGACGCAGTTTTCTTCAAGTTTCTTCAGCCCGTATTCACAAGCCTAAGTGAAAGATCATTGCTCCTTCGCTGTTTACCAGGCTATTCCCAAAATCAAAATGAAAGCCTCAATGGTATTGTTTGGAGTAAGGCCCCTAAACATAAATTCAAGGGGCCAAAAGCATTGGATATGGCAGGTATATCTGTTGTAATACAGTTTGACTGTGGATCGAAAGGACGTCATGAGGTAATGAAGATAGCGGACATACCACATGGCCAACATACTAAGGAAGGTGGAAGTAGCAAAGACAGGAAAATAATTCATGGTGCCATCAGGAAAGCTGATAAAGTAGAAAAAAGAAAAGGATTGCTCAAAGGCAGGCCAAACTAGTTAGAGAACAAGAAGAAAGAGAAGGTGGACCAGCTTATGCCAGTGGTGCGTTCAACCAGGACCCATTTGAAGCAGCAGAAAAGCCGGCTAAAAGAGCAAGAAAAATGGGAAAGTAGGACAATACATACAATGAACAAGTTTTTCTGTGAACTAAGAGTATGTTTGAAGAAGGATTGCACCATAGGGTATTGTAGACAGTTATACCATTCGAGTATGATACCAATGCATGATTATGCAACTTTAACTTTGATTTTCCCGAAAACAGCTTTTTCGCATGATTTGAGGTTAAAATAACTAAAACTGAAAGAGCTTTTGATGGATTTGATTCAAATTGTCACAGGTTGCTCTCTTGGCAGTCCTCAACAAATTAATGAGAGATTTTTTTAAAATATAGGATAGTTAAAAATATATAGAATTCTAGGTTCCTAAAATTTTTTGTTGTTACCATAGCAACACGCTCGGCTCAATCAAAAAAGTGAATCATTAATTTGAACCTTAATGATCACTTTATAAGTATGTGAAGTTTCAAGGTTGTAGCTTCAATTCTCTTTGAGTTTTAGCATTTTGATGATATTTGTGTTACTTGGTTTGCCGGGGAAGGTGCACCCCCCTGATACAGTGCACAATGTCAAAAAATACTTTTTGTGAGGTCCAAATGCCTATATTCATGAAACATTTTGACTTTACCGATTTTAAATGTGTTTTATTGCTTAACATCACAGTTTTACTAAGGTAGGGCAGATTAACCAAAATTAAGGTAGAGAGTCCCCTTAACCATAAAACACACAAAAACAAACCCGGCTCTTTTAAGAGCCACCAAAATGTTCCGAGAGAAAACAAACTATATACTCGAGCAATGACAGAAAGCATTTGACATCTTTTGGCATGTTAGATGCTTTTATTAGACCCGTTTAAGACATATTTGGCGTTTTTTTGGCCTGTTTAGGCTTTTGGTCCGTTCAAAGATACCCCCATCACCCCCTGGGACACCCTTTTAAATAATCAATCTTAGGATTCAATGTGGGATGTTTTGGGGGTATTTGGGGTGTTTTTGGGGCTTCGGGGGTATTTGGAGGTGTTTGCAGGTGTTACGTGGGTATTCGGGGGGCGTTTTGGGAGTTGTTGGGGGTGTTTTGGGGGTACCTTGGCGGTGCCGCGGGGGTGATTGTAGGTGTTGCGGGCGTATTCGGGGTATTTGGGGGTGTTTTGGGGGCTTCGGGGGTGATTGGAGGTGTTACGGGGTGTTTTGGGGGGTATTTGGTGATGTTTTGGAGGTGTTTCGGGGGATGTTGAGGAGATTTTACGGGTGTGGTTAAGAGTAAAGATAAGGGTGTATATGGCTTACAGAGCTACAAACCCTAGCTGTTACTCGACCCCCCGCGTAATACGTCATAACCGATAGCTCTGCGACTGATTCCCGACGTTCTCGGTTACGTCATTATCAAAAGACGCTCGACTTCTATAAGTAATTGTAATCAACTTTCATTTATACACTTTACCCTACTGACAGTCAACAGCTGTGAGACATGTAGGCGTACAGAGCGTATGTACCGTCATGGATATTATGTACGATGAATTAAAGAAAAATAACATTGATATCGACAGAGACACTTCGTATGTCGTATTACCTTAAAACTTGTCTAGAAGAACATCGAGTACTATTAAACAGCATCAGTGACCAAACACCCAGAATATGTCTTCAACATGTTTATGAAGAAATGAACCCTAACAATTTTGGTCGAATTATTGCCTATTTAACCCTAGTGTATAGAGTAAACGAATCCTTGTATGAAGAATCAATTTGAGAAGCCGTCAGACAAACGATCAAGGATTTAAAATGTATTGACTTGTCGAAATGTTAGTTCACCACGTTTGCTAGGTTTCCTGCTACTCAGACTGATATTTGCATATTTCCGTGTGTAAAACCTCATTAAAAACTCATTAGTAATTTAAACAAAAGAACGAGTCTGGGCGAGGTCAGAACTTAGAAAAAGAAAACCTAATTAATATGCTAGTTACCATAGAAAAGATCACGGCGTCGTTTTGCTTGGTGTATCATTTGCTTACTGTTTGTCGTCAGAGTAAGATCGTTGTAATGGAGTGTCTTCACGGTAAGCCTGCATCTAACTCAACAACCAAGAATGGCTTATTCTGGTTCTGTGAACAAAAGCCTAGCTGTCAGTTTTTCTGCTCTGAAGAAGACTGTTACATGTTTGGTAAAGCCATAGATGCTTTTCGAACAAGTGGCTGTCTACATCCAGTCTGTCCTACTCATCAGAAATTGGCGACACTGCGAATGGTTAAAGACAAAATGAGAGAAAGTTACGGAAGACCCTACTTCGTCTGTTCTGAGCGAGAGAATCCCTCTCGTTTTGGCAATGGGGAGATGTCTTCGAAAGTCCAAAACCGTTGTGTAACGGAATGGTTTGCCGTATCCGTAAAGTTATGAAAGAAGGTGACAACCAAGGTCGTCCGTTTTACTCGTGTCCTAACGAAAGACAACATACATGCGGATTCTTTGAATGGAAATCTACAGAGAACTCGCCACGAATTTACAACATTGGGTGTCCTTTTAGCAGTCCATTACAATATCAGTACAGGATCGCAGAAACGGGTGAATCCTTTACAAGTAGAAAGAGTGACTCTAAAGAAGCCTATGAAGAATATCTTTTTCAAAAATCTGTCGATGCATTGACTGAAGACATAGAAAAACTGAACATTTGTTGAACTTATATAGTTTTGTATTCCAATTTAATATGTAAATATATATTGAACATTTATGAAACGTTTGGTCATTGAATAAAACACTGCTGTATACTTATGAATTTTGCCTTCGTGTTCTAGATTGATATGATTGAGTTGATCAAGGCTTGTGAGACCGAAGGTGATGTGGAGCTTTTAGAGGATTCGTTTGTGCTCACCGCGGAGCAAAAGCGGGCTGTCTTGCAGCAAAAGGTCATCTTTTGGACCAACGCTATGGCTGACGAACTTCAGCGAGAGACCGAAACGCCTTCCGACGTGGTGCCCGACCTGATGACCAATTGAACCGACGAGGAAAAACGCCAATTCAACGCGGATTGGGCCAACGACAACTTCTTGTTTTCCGATGAAGAGAGAGCCGAGCCACATGATTACCCATGTCAAGAGGAGGCAGACCAACCTGGTTCCTCGTGTCAAGTGGGCGAAGGCGGCAAACGAAAGCGTGGCAACGACGCCGAGTCTCCCGAGAAGCGCCTGAAACCCGAAGAGTTCTTCACCGCAACCCGCCAACGTACACAATGGGTGGCACAAAACATTACGTTATGTCATGCACCCCAGACGCGGTTGTCCACCTGCGCCCAGAACCGGCAATGCCGGCGTCGGTGAAGCTACTGCTGCTTAACACTACTGCCTACAATCAGATAAACCCCAAAAGCGGCAATGACGAGCATGAATTTGTGATAGCCACCTTACCTCCACCTGGGGCAGATGGGTATTCCATATTTAACAACCCTCGGGAGATACGCTACGTTAACCTCGGGGAAGCGCCACGGAGGGCCTTTAAACTGGCCCTCCGCTGGGGCAGCGGCGGCGATGAGGATGATATCCCTGTTTTATTCGATACGAATCAACTAGCAATTGGTTTACTTTGCATTTAGTTATGGAACGTGGTGAACGTGGTGGAATTATCTTCTCGTTGTTGCCCATGCTGGGCAGTTTACTAGGCTTGGGTTACCAGGGCGGTTCCTTTTGGCAATCTAGAACATCGGATGACATCGTGCGCGATGCAATGGCAGCATACGCCCCCCGGGGTGGTACAACCCGGATGGTCCATCCCAGCGTGCACCCACCGTACCGTCGTTGATTTATGATTCCATAATTTTATTTGCAGAATGCAAGCACAAGGTGGGTTTCTCGAACCATTACTGAAAATCACGGCGAAAGCGCTTTTTGCGGCAGGCAAGGACGCAGCGTCGAAGGTTGCCGAAAACGAACTGAAAGAGTGGGGCTTAACAAAAAACGGTGGCAATTGGGGCCTATCACGGGAGAAGTGGGGCTTTGGTTTGCACCGCATCACATCAACTGACCGGGTGTTTTAATTGCAGATGATATACAGACCAGTAGGCTATGGTTTACCAACGCTTCCTATTGTGATTGGTACACGTGGTGGTACAATGACGGATATTGCTAGAAGCGTATTTGCTAAGTTAGCCCCAGACGGTTCGCGGGCTGGTGGAGTATTGAAATTTAGTTGGTGTTGATTGTTTGTTGCTTTGTTTCGTGGCATCTTTGTTTTCTTCTTCATTTTCTTCTTGATTTTCTTCTGGCAAATGTCGTCCAAACTTAAGTCGTCGTCGCACACCATTTGATTAAATAGTGTTTGTAATGCGATATCGTGTAATGGGAGATCTTGTATATCTATATCTAGACAGACAGAGACAGAGTTTAGAGCGAAGGTAGTCAATATGCCGAGAGACAGAGTTAACGAATGTAAAAGGCAGAGGGAGGAGATGAATAACAATTATAAGAGACTGAAAGCATGTATCCCTAGTTCCTACAATACGGATGGTAAAAACAACACGTTGAAAAGTGCGGCTAACTATATCGAGGTAAGTGACGCGCGCGTACTGTTTACGCGCGTACGGAAGTAAGGAACGCTATAGGTATTTCGTTTCGTTTTAGTTTCTTCTTAGTGGTGCAGCGAAGGCAAGAACGCAAGTTGTTGGCAAATCATTGGTGGAAGGAGACGAGTTGAAGATATGGACGGTAATCGGCGAAGAAAGCGATAAAAGGCGGAATAAAAGGCGGCGCGAAGAAGACTCGGTAGACTCGTTTGACGTTAGTTTACTCGATACTCCTGCTGATGATGGCGTTTTACTCCGCGATACACTGTTGCCCCCCAGAGGAGGTACGAAGCTCTTCCCACAATGCATTGCGCTTGAACCATATTATCAATTTCGCACCGGAAATGCTTCACTTCATTATGAACTTCCAAGGAGTGAACGTGTTTGAAAAATAGTGTTTCGACGTTTGTGGTGCTTAGAACACTTTGGTTTGGGACGCACATGAAGTTATTTATATTTATTTTGTAACCTAGCAGTACTTCGACGTTTATTATTTCGCCTGATTTGCCGCTATTCACGAATTTACATCTGATTTTCTGATCAAGGTGACTGCTCGTCGCTCAAGGATCAGATATTTAATATCAACATTCAACATTGCTGTCTCATCATGTCTCTGAATAGTAATGCGTTTCTAATATTTTGACACTTCAATACTTTTTTATTGCTTTGTTTATGCACTCGAGTAATAACCGTCTTGATCTTAGATTTTTACTTGATCTAAATCATAGGGTATATTTGATATTTTTGTTCAATACTTTTGTTCATTTTGAAATGAGTTCATTATGTTGTCATTGACGACTACTAGCTTTACCTCAAGTTAATAAGTCTATCTAATTAAGAACTTTTTCAAGAAACAACTGTTGGTGTGTTCGTGCATACAGTTTCTTACCTTTAAAAACAAGTGGGTCAGGAAGACATGTCTGATTCTTTATACAGAAAATCAAGATACTGTACATGTATGGACTTTTTATTAATTCTGTCCCAGGGAAGAAATGAAAATATAATCCAGTGGACCAACACATTTTAATTCAGTTCAAGACCCACTTTCTTCCCACATAATTAACTTTACTTTCCTCCTAAAATTTAGTTCCCCAAAAGCCATGTTATATTATTCAGTCTTTCACAAGCATATATCAGTCAGTGACACACTAGTAGTAGTCAGTGTCATACAGTAAGCATAAAACTAGAGGAAAGGGGCTTAACCCTTTCTTTCCTAGAGGTTCCAACTTGATGAGTAAAATCATCTGGCATTAGAGTAAAATAATGAGGGGGCATTTTGGGTGGCACAGGAGGGAAAGGAGAATCCCCTTCTGATAATTTCTTGCAAAAAGCTACCACGCCCAATAGTGATACAATTCTCCTCTCAATAATTATATCACCAATGCATTTTGTTACATAGACTTCTAGCTTTAATATCTTTGTAATATTAATCAAAGAGTACTACACAGCTTTAAAATGTATTTTAAAGTTATGTAAAAGATCCCAAAATAAAACTCAAGTGACCGAGGCAATTCTGTTGTGCAACTTTAATATCCACTTTCCCCTGCTCTTTAATTTGTGAAACCTGCATGTGGTTGGGACCTGGTATGAAATGTTTTTCATGAAGAAGGTTTCCAGAAAACTTTCTGTAGGAACAAAAATTGAGCATGAACCTGTAAACATGAAATAAGGACCATTACTCAGTAAATCTCTGTATTTCACAACAACAAATGGTGTGTCATGGGGGGTAATGTGGAGTGAAAATTCATGCACAAGACAACTTGCTGTCACAGGATGAACTTAAGAACAATTACAATTCCTATAACGATCTATGGACAGCATGCACACATAATTTGTTGAATCAGGTTGAATGAAGAAATAGCTAGATAGCCCAAAGTACAAAAGTTGGCACCACATAATATTGAATTTTATAAAACAACAGGATTTTCTTATTCTTATATATAAAATAAATACACCATCAGTACATGAAAAAGTCCTAGTTTAATACAATAGAGCTAAATTATGAAATGGGCTTTCAAATGAGCTACGGAATCAAAGAAAACAAAGCGCGAAATCAAAACAACGCTCATCTCGACAACTGGCGGTTCTTGGCGCGCTCCGCGGAGACGAATCTCGAGACCAAATTTTGACAATGGCGGGCAAAAATCGAGGAGAAGCAAAATTTCAAAGAGCTCTCCTCATTCCAATTCTGGAGCAACAAGAGAAATTTTGGTACCAAAAGAAAGCGAATTATTTCATGTTTAAACAAGGCAAATTTTTTTCGAGTTTTGTCAAATATTAAGATAAATACGTTTGAATTGTTTGAGGTAACTAAACGCGTCATAATCAGCGACTGGAAATAGTGCTTGTGAAGAAACCAATATTGCGTTACAAATATACTCCTAGAGAGTGTCAAATGACAATAATGACAAAGTAAAAGACTTCAAATATTATCTACACAAATTTCACGTTCAAAAGGCCACTTTTTCTAGTAAATGTAACGTAGCTTATGCGCTTACGATTTTCAGAAAATTTAAAATTTAGGTGACTTTCAACATTAAACAGTTCTTTAGTTCCTGGAGCAACAAGGAATGTTTTTATATCCACAGAAAGATAATTTCCTGCTTGTTATAATAAGCTAATCAGGGATCTTGTTGCTTCTATATAACGTCAAATACGTACATATAATCACTCGCCACTTTTCGGCCAAGTTCAGTGACCCGTAAAAGCATAAAACATAACATTGGTTATTGAGCCGAAACCAGTACGCTACGACAAAACAAACCAGAGAAACATATTTTAGAATATCTTATTAATATCATATAACGATCTTACCTTTTGAAACGCAGTTTTTCAATCGAAACAGCGCCAACGAAAATGTCTATAATTTGATCATCAACTGGCACGCTCCGAGCTAAGGGATGAAAACTAAACGCAATGCATTGTGGGAAGAGCTTCGTACCTCCTCTGGTTGCCCCCTATTCCTATCATCCCTATCATGCGGGCGAAGACTTTCGCCAGACCACCGTACCAGGGAAACAAGCGACTACCGATCACGTTGGATAACAACGCCATTGACCAATTACGCAGTAAATTAGATGCGATAAGTAAGCAGGAAATGGACGGAATTTTGGATGAGCTTTACGATGTTGTTGCTGTAAATAAGATGTCGTCAGTCAGCATGATGGTAATTAACGACGCTTGTACGTGGTGGGGCCCCTTCGAAGAGGAAGGGGGAAATATGTATGAGCTAATAAGTGAACTAATACCAGAACATGTGTTGTATTACACGTAATAGTATATTAAGCGAAATTGGCGGTGATTTTGAAACAGTTAACGATGTCCGAAGCACAGACAAGTATGAGTGAAAATATGAGTGAGGATGAAGACGATATTCGGCCAAGAAAACGGCGATGTTCCGGCCTGGACTTATTAGCTAGGACGCTTGTTCAAGACCAATGTGAAGCTAGCAGCGATGATGATGGCGGTGAAGAAGTCGACGGACCAGCGACAACGAGTGACAACGAATTCATCGACGATCGGCCAACACCGGCATCACCAACGCCGCAGTTTTACATACAGCAGCAGGGGAGAAGGCAACTGACGCTGCAAGAAACGAGTGAAAGGCATTTGAACAGAGCTATACAAACCAGTGAGTATTTCTTTATTCTTTATACTACTTGTTTATCGCCTATAATATTATATTATTTATTTTTAGTTGAAGAAAGGGTGGAAACACCAGAGGAAGAGTCGCCAATAGCGTTAGGGACATTTCCTTGGGTGCCTTTTGCATTTACCCCGAAACTGCAAGAGATGTACGACGCGGTCGAAGCCGAGTTGGGGGTTGAGGGAATTGGCACATTTTGGCGGCAGGTATTTTATTATTATTATTATATTATTATTATATTATTATTATATTATTATTATATATATATTATTATAATTATTATTATAATTATATTATAATTATATTATAATTATAATATAATTATAATATTATTATAATTATTATAATATTATAATTATTATTATTATTATTATTATTATTATTATTATTATTATTTATTATTATTATTATTATTATTATTATTATTATTATTATTATTATTATTGTTATTATTATTATTATTATTATTGTTATTATTATTATTTTATTATTTTATTAGATGGACGCCCGATATAAATTGGCGGGAAGTGACCGTTTTGATGGATACGGCCTGCCGCCTGAATGCCACAATTTGGAAGAAGGCCCAGCCAAGACCTACATGGTGCAAAACTATCCTTTCCCTTTGTTGCGTTTGGGCGGCGAAAGAGATGTGGCCGTTGGGGGAATACTACCCCAGTTGTTACAGGAAAGAAGGCGAAGCCCCGCATTATAACTGGGGCCAACCCGTGACAGGTAGCCCTAGGTTAAAGGCGGTGGCCTATGAGTGGCCCGATCTAGAGCATTTTGTGCTTAATATAGAAGAGGCAGCCGATATATTCGGCAAAATACGAGGGGCGTTCACCTGCGTGAAGCTAGGCGTCGTCACCCGCAACCGGGTGCTGCTTATGGGGCTGGCATATCGCGCTGTAGCGGTGCCAAGTGCCGACGCTTGTAGGCGTTTACGGGTGGACAGGGTGGCTGACTGTTTGGCCGTGTTGCTCAACGCCGCAGTGCAGATCGGCGACTACGATGCCAAATTAGTAGATGAAAAACCACAAAAATTATGGTGGCGGGCCTTTATGTTAAGAGAGGGAATCTACACTGTTCAGGATATCTTTAAATATTTCGTGGAAGAAACCCCACAACAAGAAATCAAGAACATGTGGACTATTTTGTTTAATTCAAATTAGAATGTGAACAAATTCATCCTGGATTGTTGTGAGACCGTGCAGCGAATGGCGACGGCCGGGGGGGGGGGTTGTCTGTTGCCGACGTCCTCACGAACGTTGTGCGTTGGTACACGAACGTTGTGCCAGATAGTGTATGGGAAAAGCTGGAGCCGTATAGCATACACACCGAACAGCCAGGCTACAGCATTGAACTTGTGTTTGCACAAGCGAAGTGGGTGTGTGCGTGGCTTACCCGCGCAACACAGTTACCCCCATTACAGGTGTTTATTTACCTGATGCATGTGTTGCTAGGGCGTAGCAATCGCCACAAGCTAATGGTGATATGGGGAGCGAAGACGGAGACGGGAAAATCTTTATTCGTGAGCCTGGTGATGGAGGCGGTACGTGGAAGGAGGTTTTCAGCGATTCGATCTGATGAGATCGACCGAATAGTCGGCTACGCAGCGGATGCAGACTTATGGGTGTTGGACGATGCAAACCTCGACTCGATGCAGGAGCTGCAACGCCATCGTTCTCTGTTTGAGAATTCGGAAGTGCAAGTATGACCTGACTACACTACTACACTACACTACACTACACTACACTAATCTCTCTCTCATTATCATTAATTATTTTATTATTTGTTTTAGGGCAGAAAATTATTTAGGGGATTTGAAAGCATGAGAATGCCCAGTGGGTTAGTAGCTACCAACGAAGTGATGGAGCTTTCAACAGAGCACCAACGTGATGATAAATTCTTTTTTTTAAAAAGTCGCGGGTACTGGATCGAATTTAAGAATAAAATGCAGACGAGACCGCGCTACAACCAAACATTGAAAGCAGCGTTTGGTGCGATGTTGTTGGAGGTAGTGGAATATTGCGACGAGGCATTGACGTCGTGGTTAGAGGGGCGGCCGTTTTGGAAAATGCCCGTGTGGTCGGCGTGCATAACACCGAGCGTGTAATAATAATTATAATTATAATTATAATTATAATTATAATTATAATTATTATTATTATTATTATTATTTTATTAATATAGTGCCAGAGTGTTTAAACTGTCCCGAGATAGAGGCATCTTTAATTACATGGATACAGACGCGGACACCGACCCCTGCCGCATTGGCCTGCAACACAAAAAACCTATCCTGAAAGACGTGGCCCTTTTCGTGGACGTTTGTCGGCGGGGTGACGTGCACGATTTGTGTATGCAGCAGCGGTTAGGGTTGGCACCCTACTGCTTGGTACGCGAAGATTTGCGCAAGTTGAAAGCAGGCAAGAAATTGGGGGTGAGCAATTACATAAGGGAATATGCTGCCCCTGTGCCAATACGGACAACTGTGGAGGTGGATGGATACGGGCCAAGCGCCATCAGCAGGTTACTGCAGCAGCTTGACCACGTCGACGAGCCTAGGAGCGAATGGAGAGCTGATGTAGACAGTACGCGTGTGGTATTACGGAACACACCAGATATTTTATTACAATACAATATTTTGGAGCGGGCGTGGGTGAAACTGGGCCAGGTGGCCAATAGTGACGTTATTTTTATGGGATTTCTCCCAGACACCGACTTAAGTCGCGACGATCTAAACAATATAATGAAAGTGTAAATATATAATAATAATAATAATAATAATAATAATAATAATAATAATAATAATAATAATAATAAAAAATAATAATAATAATAATAATAATAATAATAATAATAAAAATAATAATAAAAATAATAATAATAATAATAATAAGCGAGTGATTGTAAATAATTTTGACACTTATGGATTTTAACTTTTGTGTGTTTGTAAATAATAGGAGCTTTGTGTGATTGTAAATAGGAAATTATATATTTTTGAAACTTTATTTCGTTATTTAGTCATATTACAAAAACGTTTCTTTAAACAAATCACATTTTAAAAACTACAATCTTTTAAGAGCCACCAAATTATTGAAAGAATACAAACGAAATATTATTATAATGCCTAAAGACTTAAAATAGGAGGTGTATACTCCAGAAACCCAACGTTTCTCATAATGCCTAAAGACTTAAAATAGGAGGTGTATACTCCAGAAACCCAACACATATAGGATTTTAATTAATTATGAATCCTCCAGATGGGGTTTAAGAGGGTGCTTAGGGAAGCCAAGAGGGATTTTGGAGGGCATAAAGGGATGCCAAAGGGTATTTGAGGGTGCTTTGGGGTTTGTTTCAGGTGTATCTCTAGAACGGGACAAATTTACGAATATAAGTCCCTCCGGGACACATATGTCCCGCAAAAGAGTATTAATATGTACATTAAAAACGAACATTATTTAACTTAAATACACCGACTTCTCGAGTAATTCCTCATTCTATCTTCCTACGATTTCCTCGCTTATAAACGAGGGTTTAGTTAGCAATAATTCTAGGTTGACTTACTCTGTTTGAATATTTAGGTCCTAAACCTAATATGATATTCATGATATGCTATTAATCCACGTCTATACGTTATCTCTGCCAATTCAGACACTTTGGCTGTTCAAAACTCTCTATTGTTGCAGACAAGGTTTCAGATAAAAAATATAGAGCGTCGCTATCAATTTCTCTTTAATTCCTTGCAAAGAACGTTTAGTGTACGCATGCTCTGTACACCTACATGTCCCACAAGTGTTCACTGACAGTAGGGTTAGGTGTATAAATGAAAAGGTAATTACTATTACTTGTAAGGATATAAGGTAATGATGTAACCGAAAACTTCGGGAATCAGTCGAAGAGCTATCGGTTATGATAACGTAATAACTTAGGTTAGATATACTGCCGAAACAGAGAACGTAGGAATCTAACGTTTCGAGCGAGGGCCTTTAGAATCTAACGTTTCGAGCGAGTGAAAACCAGGGGGTTTGGATAAAAGTTAGGGTAGGGGCTTGGATAAAAGTTAGGGTTAGAGGGTCTCAACGGAGCCTGAGAACTATGACGTATGCATATATAATGAGGTTGGGGTTAGAGGGTCCCAAAGGAGCCCGAGAACGAATAAACAATAAGTTGAATATTTAATGAGGCGGCATCACTTTGTGGTCTCTAGTGGTATTACTACTTCATTAGTGTAAATATTCCGTTTAAAATGTTGCGTGACAGAAATGATAAGAGTACGCTAATCAGAAGCGAAACTAAAGATTATAGCGTAGTTTATAATAAGCGTGTGATTATAGATAATTTTGATACTTTGTCTTATGGATTTTAAAAATTTGATTTTAACTTTGTGTGCTTGTATATAATTTTCAACTTTATAGATAACCTCATAGAGGTTTTAAGTTAAGTTAAGTAAGTTTAAGTTAAGTAAAGTAAAGCATCTCCTTGAAAGTGGAGTAAACATAGAAGAAAAGGGAGGAAGCTTGGCAAGAACTCCTCTACATGCTGCCTGCCACGGAGGTCACATCCAAGTCGTAGAGTACTTGATTAATAAAGGTGCAGATATTAATTATATACACGTCGCAGCTCGTCAAGGTTATCTGTTGCTGTTCTCGCAGAAAATTATCCAATGTTCTCTGTGGGAATCTTTTGTGAATGCATCATCGTTACCCAATTAACGTTCCAACTTCTTGTGGAATGGTACCCAAAATTTGGGGGGGGAAGATTGAGAGGTGAACTAGCAAATTAAAGATGTATACCAAGCAGATGGCATTTAAGTAGTGAAACAAGAATGTATTGGGTACCATGCCACCTTAAACAGATCAAAGCACTAAAGTTAAAAAGCCATTTCCTTTCTGTACCAACACACGGCGTCTTTTCTCTGAAGATGTGACTTAGTATCTGATGGCAACCACATCGGAAAGACAAAATGCCAAAGGAAGTTCCGAAAGGAAGTTTCGGAAAAGCCCATACCTCTTGTTGACGAAGTTTCCTAAACTTTTGACCCATGCTCGACGAGGATTGCCACATATGTTTCATCAACATAGTGGCTGAGGGAAATGGTTTTATGCAGGAATTATTTTGTCTTGGACCTCATGCAGCGTTAATAAGTCATGAGTTATGAATAATCAATGAATGTATAAATAATTTGCACGCTTAATAAATTAAATCATGAATATGAATAATCAACGGGTCGGATTTCCGAAGAGCTAACGAAGCATTTCCGTTTCCGATAAGATGACGAGTGAATGTTGAGATTACGACATTCTTAAGGGTGTTCAGACATATTTATTTTGACCCGTTGCTAGGGAAAACTTGATTTGACCACAGAGCTTCTAGAGCTTTACAAATTTGAACCCCATGCTAGAAATGCTAGATATTCTGCACGTAGTATATATGAATGAAGTTCTTTCGTTTGATGGCGTCATACAGTGACGTCATTGTGACGTCACTGAGATATGAAAAAACCTATAATTTCCGCCAACTTAAAAGTTTTGCTAACTAAAGAAGTTTCACTAGAACCAGAATTGTTATATGCAAAAAAGTACGCATGCGTTTCTCAATTGAGCAACTCTTAATGGAGGGTACCCAACCAAGATGGCGGACAGTAATGAAATTACGAGCTCCTCATCTTGCGAAAATTCTCAACATACCAACGACGATACCGTCTTGGAAACTCCAAAATCTACATTCTTAAATTTATATGTAGACGAATTGTTATGGCAGGGTGATTTAGATTCGTTAAAATCGTTCGTAGAAGTGGATCTACAACTAAACGGAAGATGGTCGTCGCCTAGAGGCGAAACTATAAAATTCAGCAACCCGAAATTTGGTTTGAAATGGCTTGGGCCAACGGAAAGAAAGTTAATAATCGTACAAGATAACGAGGAGAATCAACTACTCGCTACTCTGAAGAGCTACGCCACTCAATCGGACGAAAACAATGAGGATAAAAGGAACAAATGCGAGCAAAATACGAGCAAGCACGTGGTCATCGATGTTAACGCCGAAGACGACATCTGTGTCAACAAACAATCGAAATACGAAGACTGTGAGAACTTTCAAGATCAAATCGTAAAGATAATGAATATACTCGCAGATATTCAATCTAATCAAGATAAAGAACGCCAAAATGCTTTACTGCGAGGGGAAGAATCAGACGCGAAAATAAAATCTCTGCTCGAAGATAACAACAAGATGGCGGCCAAAATCGAATCCCTCACAGCAACGGTAGCAGAACTAACCATTGACAATAATGGAATAAAGCAAGTTCTCGATGTTAAACAAAATGAATGGCTTAAAGTGGAAGCAAAAGCTAGTTCATCAAAAAGCAAGTCTCCAACCTCAGACCCAATACAAACACAAAATCAATTCATAACCCTTAATGATGAAAATGATCAAGATATTTATTCAGTGCCTGAGCCCCAAAATGAAGAAATCAAAGAAAGCATCAGCAGCCAGATTTATGATTATCGATCAAATGAAAAATCGAAATTTGAAAATTCAAAAAAAAAGAAAAGCGTATCAAAGCCAAAGGGGAAAAACAAAGCCCATACTGATGTCAAGAAAGAGAAACCATTCGGCAAACCAGGAAAGAAGATTCTAGTAATTGGTGACTCCATGGTGAAGCACATAGATCAGCAGAAAATCGAGAGAGCTGCAGGTTGCCAGTCAGTTGTCCATTCCTACAGTGGAGCACGAGTGGGGCAAATCAGTGCCAAGATTAAGGAAAATTGGTCCGAAGCACAAGAGTATGATACAGTGGTCCTCCATGTTGGTACCAATGATCTGGTATACAATGATGCTGAGAAGGTGGGAACAGAGATGGATGGCCTTATTCAAGATCTGAAAAGTCACACAGAGAAGATCGCCGTGTCAAGCGTGGTCAAAAGGTATGATGGTCGTGTTGCAGAAAGCAACATAACTCGTTTCAATTGTATAGTTAAAGATTTATGCACTAAGCATAATATCATCTTTTTAGATAATGATCAAATAGATAAGTCGTTCTTGAATCAATCAAACCTGCACTTGAACCACATGGGTGATAGAGTGCTAGGGCGTAGTTTCTGCACTTACTTAAAATCAAATAGAATAAAAACTGCTGGTAATACACCAGTTGATACTCGTAGTAATTTTTTTCGCCAAGTTTATGGACATCAAAAGAGAGACTGGACTATGTATCTGAAACATGTAAGCCAAGTAATGAGGCATTAAATAGTAATAATTCCTCAAACAATGTGAGCAGCGATTTTTTCACCAGCCTTAACTCCATTCCTAATGAAAGAGGTTTTAAGATGTTTTTTTTAAACATTGTTAGTCTGCCCAAGAAAATTGATGAAATAAGGTATTCAATGTCAAACAAGTACATTGATCTTATTGCTTTCAATGAGACACGGCTTGATTCCAATATAACTGATAATATGGTACACCTTACTGATTACGATATTATTAGAAAAGACAGAACGAGAAATGGAGGTGGTGTTTGTATTTACTTGCGTAGCTCCATCAACTACAAAATAAGAAATGATCTAGTTCCCTCTGAACTGGAAGCTATTTGTGTTGAAATTATTAAGCCACATAGCAAACCATTTTTTGTTACAACAGTTTATAGACCACCCAATGCACTATCTGAATTCTTTGATCATTTTGAAAAATTGATCAAAGCTATTGATAATGAAAATAAAGAAATGGGAATATGTATATTTTTTTGCCAAAGACCCAAATACTATGTGGGAAATTTGGAAGAAATTATTCTTGGAAGTCTTAGACAAGCATGCACCACTTCAACACAAAAAACCCAAATCGAAAAAAGTCCCTTGGATCACAAGTGATATAAAGAAACTTATAAATACAAGGGATAAATTAAAACGAAAAGCCATCTTAACAAGCCTAGAAATTGATTGGTTAAATTATAAGATAACTAGAAATAAAGTAAATGTAGAGCTAAGGAATGCCAAAAAAGATTACTATTCCTCGAAAATAGCTGGTCAAAAATTCAATCCCAAAAATACCTGGAAAACTATAAACAACTTATTAGGTAGGCAAAACAAACCAACAGTGGTGAATGAACTAATACTAGATGAAAATAATTTAACAAATCCCCAAGATATTGTAGAGGGCTTTAATGATTATTTTTCAAATATTGGCCCTGATTTAGCTAGCAAAATTGATACTGCAAATTACAATTTTGAAACGTATACTAAAAATGCTAAATCAGAATTTGCTGCATTCCAGCCTGTTACTGTCAGTAATGTCTGTCGTCTCCTACATGGACTTTCTAGCAATAAATTAAGCCACTGGCATTGATAAGATTTCTTGTAAAATTATTAAAATAGCGGCACCTGCCATTTCAGATTCACTGACACTTATTTTTAATCAGGCTATTACTCTATCTTCTTTTCCTGATCAATGGAAAGTGGCTAGAGTAATACCAATGTATAAAACCGGCCAACGGAATATTCCAGGAAACTACAGGCCAATATCAGTTTTACCGGCCATTAGCAAAATTATGGAACGAATTCTATATGATCAACTGTACAACTACTTAACAAAATTTGAACTTTTAAGCGATTCCCAATTTGGTTTTCGAAAATTTCACTCCACAGCTACTGCATTACTAGGCTGTACCAATGATTGGTATGTGAATCTAGATAGAAAAATGTTTAACCTAGTAGTTTTAATTGACTTGAAAAAAGCATTTGATACTGTTGATCATCAAATTCTGTTGAGGAAATTAGAGCTCTATGGAGTTAAAGGACAAGCTCTAACTTTGCTCAAATCATATCTTACAAACCGAAATAAAAAATGCCAAGTAAAAAACTCTTTTTCATCAGAACGACTGATAAAGTGTGGCGTACCACAAGGTTCCATCTTAGGGCCACTATTCTTTTTGTTATATATTAATGATTTTCCTGAATGTCTTAATAAAACAAAACCTCGGTTGTTCGCCGACGACACAAATCTGACAGCTTCGGGAGATTCTATAACTGACCTTGAAGCTGCAGTAAATTCTGATTTAGAAAACCTTAGAAAATGGTTAATCGCCAATAAACTTAGCCTTAACGTAGCTAAGACTGAATTTATGTTAATTGGCTCAAAACAAATGATGAAAAATATTTCTGATTACCATCCGAATGTTTTCATTGAAAATAAACAAATTAAGCAAGTTCATGAATGCAAAACTCTTGGAGTAACAATTGACCAGCATTTGTCTTGGAAAAGTAATACTGAAAATATTTGCAAAAAAATAACAGCAGGAATCTCTGCTATTCGTCGGGTCAAACCTTTTGTTGATAAAGATACACTCATTTCGATATATAACGCTATTGTTCGGCCATACTTTGATTACTGCTGTGAAGTATGGGATGTGTTTGGTGAATCACAATCAAAACGACTCCAAAGACTCCAAAATAGAGCTGCTAGAATTATCTTGAACATGAGCAATGACATAAATCACTCTATTGCTCTACGTGCATTGGGCTGGGAGCCACTCAAAACAGAAAGGAAGAAAGCTAAGGCGAAAATGATGTATAAAGTATTAAATAAAATGGGTCCCAAATCACTCACTAATCATTTTTCATACAAAATTGAGAAAATAAACTACAACCTTCGGGACATTTCAAGTGGCCTTAGTTTACCAAAACCGCGTACAAACAATATGAAAAATAGTTTCATGTATGACGGAGCATACCTTTGGAATTCTATTCCAAAGGAAATTAGGGAAAGCAAAACTCTTTCTTCCTTTCGAAATAAAATCGCTGCTCACATCATTGACATAGAGTAATAAGTAAATTGATGTGCCTGTAAATATCCTAATAACGTTCTTATCATGTAAATAATTTAATATTCTACCTTTTTAAATTTAAGTTTCTTGTAAATAGCTCTAAATAACTTTCTACATGTATCATTTTTCTATTTTTGCACACGCCCCTTGTGGAAATCAGCTTCGGTTGACAAGGTCAGCGTGTATAAATAAAGATCCTACTAATACTACTTTATGGCCGTTTTAATGAAATTTTAAGGGATATGTTTAACAAAAAATAGAATATCTTTGTCATTTTTGGTTTAATCATAAAATCCATGCGTACTTTTTGGGAGACATGTTTTCCCTAGGTGTAAACGAAAGAAAAGTAACGATTCGATAAATACTCGCGGAAATTATAGGAGTCTTGTGAGCTCATGGTTTTGCGACTCAATGCCACTCAACATAACCTGAAAGAATCAGGCGCGAGCCCTCCTCCTGCCTGATCGGAGCTTGCCAGCTAAATTGCGAGTTCAGTCGTGGTTCCAAGCCAAGAATGCTCGAAAAGTCGTCTTGTTCTACATACAAAGTTAAAAGTTGATGTCCACTGTCTTCGGAATGTTTGATTTATGATTCATCAGCTCTGCCGATTACTAAATTCCGGCATTCAATACAAATATTTCGACGTGACGACGTCCTTCGTTTATTTTTCCATCTTTCGCCGTCTGTGTACTGTACCGAAGTTCTTCAACTCTTCAAGTGTTTTTGCCAGCGACATTCTACAGCAAAGGAATAGTTTTCTTTTGTTTTGGTACTTTTTCTCACAAACTAGCTCGGCTCTTTTCGTTTTTTTTGTTATGATTTTATACCTTTTTGCAGTTTATATGTTTTTGTGAAAATATTTCTCCGACCGGAAGTAATGTCCTTAGCAACCGGTTGCCTAGCAACGAAATACGTCCGAACACCCTTAACACGATGGCCGAACAAACAATTTGGGCTGCATTGCGGGAAAATAATATATAGAGAGCATGGTAAATTGTATGAGAGGATTATCGGCCAAATCAACAGTGATAACTTGCCGAGTAGTTTGTATAATATTTATCAAGAGATGCATCTTGTGAATTTCGTTATAATTATTGCCTAATCGAGTCTAGTGTTGGAGTGATTTCGAAATAGGAACGGAGTTACACTCTTGGTGCAAGAGAACGAAACCACATTAAATGAGTGCTTCAGAAAATGATAAATATTTTACCAATTCTTGTTGAAATTGTTCATGGAGAGGACTCGTTAAGTGAAGAAATAAAGTTTTCGTTGTTGGAGGAGGAAGGATCTTTGGTTAAACCGTATCTTTGTGCAAGTAAAGTTAACGATGCGACTCACTACAATATCGACGTTGACAATTACGAATGGGATCGTACGCTTGGTGGTTTAAAGAGGATTCTTTCTGCTCAATGCATTTCATTTACTGAAGAAGAGTTTGGCTTGTCAAACGAGTATTGGGGGATATTCAGCAGAACATAAACGAAAGAAACATTCAGAACTCGCCAGACATTAAAACAGCGCGTGTTGTAATAAGTGAATTTGATCTAAAAGAATCTGAGCTAAATAGCTTTGCTTCTGACTCCGATGAATCTGGTGTCTGATGTTTTTGAACCGAAGAAGAGAAACTTCTGAACTTCTTAGGCCACCTTGTTTTTGTTATCGGATATAAACGGAAATAAAATCTCGCTATTAAAACTGTTATTTTAATTGCCCGGGGCCGCCCAGACCCGAACTTGCTGACCATGCGTAACAAGTTGTTTGATTTGCACAGTGCTTTTATATAAAATGTCGTTAAAAAGTCATTAGGATACTTATATACACACGCCCAAACATGTCCGATCATTAACAGACCGATTAAAAAGTGATTGGAGGGTCGGATTTGCAAGCATGCGATTGGTTACGGGTGATCCGACTTCACCCTTAAGCCCAACAAAACCTCGATTTCAATCACTTTCACTTGATTGGTTAATTTGTGGGCGGACCTCTGCGAAGACACCCCTGTTTTTAATTGACTAAGTCACTGATCTGATCCTACCATAAAAACCCGCAATATCTCAAACCTTTTACGCTTTTCTTAAACCACCGAACAGCATGGCATTGACGCGGAGGGTGTCGTGGGTCGTCTTCAAGGGCACAAGCACGACCCATTGCAGCTGCCCCGAAGAAGATTTGGAGTGCATAATCTGTATGATAGGGATCGAAATTAATGAACCACCGAACAGCATGGCATTCAGACCAAGATCAAGACGCGGAGGATGTCGTGGGTTGTCTTCAAGGGCACAAGCACGACCCAGCGGCCCCGAAGAAGATTTGGAGTGCATAAAAAGGAATCAAAATTAATGAATTACACATATTTGCAATACCGTGCTGTGGTCATCCCATTCATCTGTACTGTCGGGAGAGATGGGAATGGGAGCAGTCTCAACCCAACTTATGCGCCATGCGCCGTACGCCTTGGGACGGAGACAGCGTTTGTAGGTTATGCATGGCATGGAATCAAAAAACTTACCCCGGCGCAGTCGTCGAGAACTTGATAAGTGTTGGGGGTGTCGATGATAATTTTTTAACTTTTACTTTTACTGTATGTCAAAAGTGTTTGAAATGTGTTCTACGCGATTTAAATGTGTTAGTGTGTGCGTTCAGTCGCATTATAACCAAAGATGGAGTCGAAGACAAGTGCCACATTTGTTTTGGCACAATCGCGTTCGCAACGCCGTGTTGTGACCACCCAATACATTTGGATTACTGGGAAAGAAAACAGAAGAGAGAGCGCCAAGCGTAAAATATATTACGCTATTCTGAGTATGTCGAAAGTTTGTCTCATGCGACATTAATATAGAATATTTATCTGTTGTTGCCATCAAAGATAATTTTGCAATTAGCGATTTTAAATCCAGCCCAAGATTTCATTCTGCACGGTTCACCGCTTTATTGAAATTAAACGTTCGAACGGTGGTTAAAGTGCCTATATCATGGTTGGGGATTTTACATATTTTGGATATTTGGAACCCTTTGACAAGATTTGTAATATATTTTCCTTTCCTTGAATTTCATCTTCATTGCCTTTTTTGCCGTTAAAGTTGACGGAAGTGACGTCAAAAGAGGAATTTGTCTATACAAAAACCACGTTACAGATTTCTCCTTTGACGTCACTTCCGTCAAGATCCACAGCAAAAAACTCCATGAAGATGAAATTTTCAAGGAAGATATATTACAAATCTTGTCAGGTTACAAATATCCTAAATATATGAAATCCCCAACCGTGAATTAAGCACTTTAAAACCTAAAAAAGTGCTGAGTCAGCTCATTCCGTACTTGTAACTCTTCTACTTAATATCTTTATTATCTCACTAAGTACGATCGGTAAGTGCATTGTGCGTACATCAACAAAAAATAATGGCCTCAAAATCTGCCAATGTGTGCAAATACAGAGAAATGAGATGTTTAAGCTAATGTAGCAGTTATATAGAGAACAAAAGCAGTTACCAAATGAATAGAATAAAAACTAATAACGGTATAATACGCGGTTAGAGTATTTATCGGTGTTTGTTTAAAGGAGGAAAATGCAACTCTAACAGCAAATTTTTGGACGAGAATTATTTGTCTGATACAAGACGCTATACCGACTGCTGTGTTAATAACTACAATTAGATCACAAGTTTGAAATTTCTACGAGCTGATACAGTTGACTGACGTGAACTCCGAGTTCGTTAACTCGACGAGCCGCCCGAATTTTCACATTACTTTGCGCGTAAAAAGTAAATATTTTAATTTCGCTAGCATTTTGTTCGCAGGTTTTCATTATTCTACCCAACGGAACGGATGTTTAAAGTGCCTGGCTCAACTGTGGGGATTTTATATATTCGTAATCTCTGTGTTCCCCTGAGCAAAATTGCAATTTTGTCGTTCAAAAATTTTATCTTTTTGCTGTCAGAGTTGGTAATCATTTGCTGAAATTAGTGACGTCGCTGTAGGAGTGAGCTTTTGGGAAAATAGAGTTTTTATAATATAATTATGCTTCGTTCTTTCTCGTTATTCTTTGTATTTATGGAATAACGAAAAGATTGAAGTGCAAAATAGATGCTTAAAGTTCTAAACATCAAAAAGCCTTCAGCGACGTCAGTAGTTACCAACTTTGACACTTCGACAGGTGAAATAGGCACTTTTATAGAAATCGGTAATCTGCAGGTGAGTCTTTTTATGGTATAAGTTTAGCGTTAAGTTAGAACTTTTCTTAGAACATTGAATCGTAATTAACATTCGAAAATAATGCGACGTTCCGTTCCGTAGAATAATGAAGCCTTTGCAAGTATTTGCGACAAATGTAAATAGCTTAAAACCATACACGGCGAGAACGCGATGCTTGTATGACACATCTACGCGCGTACAGCACCTTCGAGCAACGCTTATTAAAAATACCCTATAATATATAAATTGCCTTAGAAATACCGAAAATAACCCAGCTGAACAAAATTTGATTGACATAGTTTAAACTTTACCTTTGCTACTCCGCTCAATGATTCACGGAAATTGGTTTGAATATCTACTCTCATAGTGCGTTTCCAAGATATCGTCCACATGTTTTCTTGAATTTCCTAAGATGAAGAAAAGATAAAGTTGCCTAGTCAGCTAGTCTAAGATTTTCAGCTTGGAATTAGTAAGGATTTCTCAGCTCTTCTGAACAAACTGTCGTAAGTTGTTAATATTCAAAAAACCGCATGCGCATGAGCTCTTGACGGGACTGAAGTGGCTAGCTAGACGCTCTAACCATTGAGCTACTAAAACCATGCAATGAAAATCGAGGGTGCATGTTTATGCATCTCTGTTAATTAGTACATATTCTTGTATGTATACCAGTGCTTAAAACACTCATTAATAACTCATAAAGAAAGGACAAAATAAATTAGTCCTAATTAGTATGCTGTAAATCAGATACAGCATCGTGCTAGTTTGCATAAACCTTTCCTTCGATTACTCGGCAGCAAAAATTACTTGAATCTCCAAAATAATTGGTAAACATGCTATTTAGATACATCAGTATTTAAAGCAAGGGTATGGAATTTGCAACGCTTGACTTCAGCTCGCCTTGTAAGTCCCATACAGTTTGACCGCTCATACTGTATCTATTATAATTTACACAAACCTTTCAAGCCTCGTTGTTGTGTAAAAAGCCTTTTTGAATTATAAATACAAGAACAAGGTATGAAAAGCTATGTATATATATATGAATATTAAATTCGTCCTCGTTTACGAACTCAAAATTTTAATAACAATTATATATAAATACGTCTAATTCTACGTAACTATGAATCAAGGGCATTCAGATAGATTCACCCAATACCCAGCTATAACATTACTCAACAGAACTCATGTAATATTTAAAACATGCATGAGTAGCAATGTTTTATTCGATTTAAAACAAGAGACAATAGCCGAGTGTTTTAGATTTTATAAAATATTATTGCAAAAATTTTGAATAACTTACAAAACGTATTATTATTAATCGCGCGTGACGCACCATGGGGGGTCATCACAGTGGGCGGTCTAAAAAATCAATTATATTTGTGTTTTATTGTATTGCTTTAATTTTTTCACTTTGAATTTGTGAAATATTGCTTTTCATTTTACTTCTACAAAGTTTGTTGGTAAAGTCATTTATTGTTTAAATATTTAACATTTTGTTATATAGATTATAATAATTAGCATAAATTAGCATAATTTCCAAAGCCGGTTGCCTGACAAGACCTGAAAACCCAAAATTTGAATAGTAATTCAAATTAAATATTGTGGTATTATTTTTGTGTTATCCCATCTTAATTCACAAATTGCCAAGACCACCTGCTGTGACTGGTTTTTGAATTGGACAAGAAAGAGTTAAAATGGTCTATAACCTCCGCTATGTCATAGATGTCAAGTTGTTTAATTTGCCTAACAAACAAACTGAAATATCTCAACAACGAAGCAAGGGAACGAGAAACCGCAAAAGATGTTACTTTGTCATACATTTTAAATGTTCTTTCAAATAAGACAGACTTAATATACGTTTCATGCGCACTTTAACAAAATTGAAAACTCTAACTTCTAAAAACCGTAAAAAGCAGTAGTCGTATTAACTTAAAATTTTACAACATGTAAAACGACCAGACTTACATTATACTCAACAATTATTCGTCGAAGGCGAGGTGAATATCGGTGAATAATAACCGAGACGAAATAAATACACATTTTTGTACTTTTACGAACAACATTTTCTTTGAAATTGCTAGTTTCCTCGTCTGTCGCATTGACAAATTGGCTGGCGGCCATTTTGAATAAACGTTGTAGGTGATTATCGAGAATTAGTCTGAAGTAGCTCGACCAATCAGCGCGCGCAATTTTCTGACATTCAGATTAATTAATCTGCGTCTGAAGATAGCGTCTGAACTAACGGTGTAAAGATATAAACTGACAATTTGAACAAAAGTGCTTTATCAGATTGAGAAGAGAAAAAAGCAACCAATGGTTGGAGTTGGGATTCAATCCCTTAATTACAAAAGATAAAGATAAATATATACTCGCAAATAGCGTATGTTATATACTTATATTTAGTACTGCTTCTTATTCGGTTTATTAAGTTCATGAAGCGGTCGCCATTTGAACACGGGAAAATCTCAATAAAGGGATCAGGTGCATGGGTCTCAATAAATCACTTTCTCCAGCTAATTTTCCCATATTCGTGGTTCGCACAGTTCAGAGTATTAGGGACTTTAATGAGCAAACACAACAACTACGACTACGTGTTTAAACAATATAATTTTTTGTCAAATATATAGAGCTTTTTCAAATGCCTGCAGTCCCAAAAAGAATCTTCGCGCCGTCGTGACTCTGTTGACAACAGGGCGCTTATATTCGTCTATAGAAGCGCCCTGGTTGCTTGACAACGTAGAAAAAGCATTTGTTGATGTTACGTTGTAAAGACAACGCGGACTTAACCAAATCACTACAGAATTGAAGTCTTGGGAAAGCTCAACCTTATCATCGTGACCAACATTATCTGAACAAGTCTTTTTCTTCGAGAATTCCACCAAACGACGAGGCGGCCGTGCAATTGTGTATTTTGAAATTTGAATGTATACACCGAAAGCGCAATTTTTTAGCACATTCCTAATATAAATTATGCGGACGACCAATTACGTGCACCCTAGCTGTTCTCCATGCAAAGCGGCCAATCACCGGCTAACACGCCTTAACCCTTTCACCACCAGACCTTTTCCCTTGACGAGTAAAATCGTCTGGCGTTAGCCAGAGTAAAATACTAAATGGCCACCACGGTGGTGAAAGGGTTAAGGCTCTTTTCCACTCATCGCAGAAACTAGTTCGCAGCTTGTTGCGAGTACTTGTATCTCACTAAAAAGAACTCACAACGAGAAAACAAGCACTGCGAGTTGCTTTAAATTAGATGCTGGTTTTTGCGATGACTAGAAAAGAGCCTTAACGCACCTAATGGGTGGTCCCAGATGGCCACGATCAGCTATTGCTGAAATTAAACAATAGTGTTATATACTTAAGTTCAGTAATGTCTGATTTTAGCCATGTGGGACCACCAAAATGGCACATCGTTTCTGGTTTCGTAACATCGTTTCAAGTTTCCTATCCAGTCTCCCTTCCATTATCTATGATTAGAGATAAAACGACTTTGAATTTGAAGCTAATCAACTTTGACTTTGAGGTGAAATCAAAACGACTTTGAATTTTGAGCAATTTTATAGTCAAGCGCAAAACGACCGCAATACCACACTAACCGGGGGCGAATACAGCGGAATTACAGCTAAATAAGAGGATAGAATGCATCAAAGAAGTTTGTCGCACAGCAAATTTAATAGTGAAACAACTGCTAGTATAAGAGAACGCTATAGACGAAAATAGCCCTGTATCGCTGGCTAAATATATGGCAATACCGTAAAAGCTCGAATTGAAGCTCCTGAAGCCCCTTCTCGAATTAAGGACCTCCCAGATATTTTCAAGGAAATAAACGGTATCGTTTTTTTTAGTATCGGTCCCCTACCTTTCTCATAATCGTTTTGAAGAAACCTGATCTTAAGAAAGTGGCGCGACTGTTTAATTTGTATCTCAAAGAAGAAGGCCTTATATCCAAGGCCCTGCTCGAATAAAGGCTTCCCGTAAAAAGCTCGTTTTAAAAATCGCCCGGATTTCTTATTTAAGCGGTTACAGAAAAGGTAATTATGAGCATAGTGAAATAAAAAGTAGGCGAAGGGCCTTCGCTCGAAACGTTAGATTCCTACGTTCTCTGTTTCGGCAGTATATCTAACCTAAGTTGCTATATTTCAATTATGAGCATATATATTTACCTGATTTTTTCACGCTAATGATTTGTTTCAGCTTTGCTTCGTCCATCTGATATTTGATCAGTATACTCTGTCGGTTTCTCTCTCTTCAACTTGGTGGGAAAGCCTCGCCATTACACTTTCTCATTTTCAATCCCTTCTTTATTGACTTGACACACAGACTATAGCATCGTCCACATGGAAATTTGGGTTGGTACCGTAGGTCGGTATGAGACTGAATTAAAGTCACTCTTATTCTGGCGCCGTCGTGTTTTCAATTTCGCTTCACAATGTTGAACGCCAGCTGGCGATGTTTTCATGGCTTTTTGACAAAGTTCTGCCGACTTATGCAGAAGACCTTTATCTTTTATCTACCTAACTGACTTCCCTCGACTTCTTCTTCGTCGACGAAAGAGCACAATTTGGAATAGATCAAGTTCACTCCCAAAATCTCGGTTATGTCAACAATCTATAAGAAAAATACGAAGAAAACTAGATTTATTAGTATACTGTGCAATGCTTAACGACAAAATTCGACACGAAGTTTATAACCCATTGAAGATACATTACCTTTCAAGACAATCTGAAAGGCTAGGAAATACAATCACATACTGTTTACTGAGAACATAGTTAGATGGAAGCGGCAAGCGAATGAATAAAATCCCAAGCCACGCTACGTCTACATGCATGCTACGCGTGGTTAGTCGCATATTAATGAGATTTTCTTTGTTTGGGCTATTAACGACTTCGGCAAGACTTTCCTGGGTTTTTTAATTGACAGTTTAATGCTTGATGACCCTTACGGGGTGTTAACATGATCCCGGTAAGCGGGCTGGCCCGGTAAGCGGGACGAAGTATTGTGTTCATATGGTAGTTTTCATCCCGCCTGTGAAATCATGAATAAAATTAGCTTGTCTGACGATCCGTGACTAGAGATCACAATTTTGTCGTATTGCACAGGTTTGTTTGCTTCAAAATCAATCCTTTTATTATACAATTGAGATTTATATTACAATAAACAATAAAACCTTAAACTATCCTTTGATTCTATCAAAAAGAACTAACTTTTTTTTCATAACGACTTCATCCTGGTAAGCGGGACGATGTGTTCATATGGGAAAACTTCATCCCGCCTACCTAGATCTTGGCAAGCGGGCCAGCCCGGTTTCTCATAAGAACACACAACGAAATTTTAATAGGGAAATAAGTGTGAGGGGGACAAGCCCGGTTAATGAGATCATATGAACACCCCACGCATAATTGGTTTCTTGACTTCCAAACACTGGACAGACGACGCACATCAGCGGCTGTGAAACATTGGTGTTTTGTTCTTTATTAAAAATATAGCTAGTCTAAGATTTTCTATTTACCCACAAACACTCAACATACATTTTGAAATTAAACTTCGGTATTTTGTTCCTTAAAATCTAGCATAAGCCAAGTATATAGGGCAAAAACGCAAAACAACGAAGAAAAAATTTGTCTTTTTCTGTCTTCGATTTCAATAATTAGATAAAAACATTCTCAAGTCCCAGAAGAGAGTAATTTGCTTTGTTTTTTGTCTTGATCTTAATTGTTTATGTCGGAAGTTAAAACTAACAATTAATTAAATTGCCTTTTTGACTCTCCAACACTCGTCACACATTTTGAAACGTCGGCATTAACTATTTTGTTTTTTATAATAGGCGGTTTCCTTTACGATTTTACATAGTTGTCCCTTCACCGCACTGCCTAAACAAGTATTATTTAAGCTTGGTTTTTAAGCATAAAGACTCTTATGGCAGCCATGCTCCAACATAAAGTACCGACATAAGACTACGTTTACACGGTAATGGACGAATGTGAAACTGAGTGCTCGAATTTGTACGGTATTATACTGCCTGTTTACACCTAGCCGTACACAGTCCAATCTCTGAGGTCCAATCAATACATAAAGGCAGGGGCGGATCTAGGAATTTTGATACCTTAGTCAAAGTTGCTGTGGATCCATATTTCTAGGGGGGTCCGGGGGTATGTCCCCCCGGAAAATTTTTGAAATTTGGATCTCTGAAATGGCATTTCCTGCATTCTGACAGCACATTTGAGCAAAATTCCAAATGTTTTAAAACATGTTTTTAATGGACATTTTATCATTTTCAAGAAACATTTTATCTAAATTGGACTTTGATATTTTCTTGTTGTCTTAGAAACCTTGTGATAGTTTGAAGGTGTGTAAGGCTAAGTTTTTCCAGGAATGAGGGTGGGGAAATCCAATAAACAGTAGAGAGATATGTGGTCATATTCTAATATAAAAAAGTTGACTGTTTCGCTCTATGTCAAAGTTCATCGGCATGCCTAGGAAACACCAGTTACATTGTTTCAGTCAGTGAATCCAACATGGACAGCCTGATCAACATACAAGTGAAGGTCTAGTTAAATTTATTTTCTGCATAACCCAGAACAAGGTGGGCTACCTTCCATGGCTGTTGAGCCCCACCTACCCAGAGATGTCTGGCTTTCAAATGCCTGATACTGTACTTGCCTTTTAAACCTCAACCCAAGCAGACAATGTCTGGTTAGGAGTCAGGAGAAGCTTTTGTTAATCACCAAAATGGACATTACATGGACATAGACATAGACATAGAGGAGCTCAACTCTCATCATCCCGATCATTCTAACCCCCATCTAATATACCACTACCCATCCCCTTACTAACCCATGTTACTATGAGCTGTCTGGTTTTCAGGCACCAGCAACCCAAGTTCAATTCCTGTCCAGTGCAATTATCAGATTAAAATTTCATAATAGCCACATGTGAGAAGAATGCTTACTTGATGTATAACGATAATACATGGAAATTTGTAGAAATGTCATGTAGATATTTATTGCTTAGCTTTTGATCTGTTTCCCCAGGCCCAGACCTTATTACTTATATGTTAAAAGTTATATGTTATTACTTATAATACTGTATGTTATATATATAGACAATTAACTGACTTGTAATATGAACCGAGGACGAATGTATTATGTAAACTACTGTGGAAAGGCAATCTGACTCTGCATCATGATTATGACATACTAGTGAGTATCTAGAATTGAAACACTACTAAGTAGTGTTTATAGTACTACATGAAGCATTTAATAGCATTGGTTTATACCAGTGTGCTCAACGCAGATTATGCTAATATGGAACGGATATCAAGAAAGGTTAGGGAAGTAACATGACAACAGACTAACATCGATATTGAATCCAGATTGATGAACTACTGTACCTATATAAGCTTACCTTAGAGCGACATATGGTTTACTCTAGCTTGTCCGCCTTCATGTGTTGTGGCAAATAGAGCGTCTCAGCACCGATGTCTTCCCAATCTTGGGAAATGCTCTCCGGCCGCCAGTACTCGACAAGCACTGATTCTCGCAGACAAATCAACATACAATTGCCGCAAAAGAACATCATCGCTGCTTTATAAAGCACATAACGCACGATCTAACAAGCTTGTAGAAGCCATGAATCGATCGAACAGAATTAGACTGAACGAAGACCTAGCTTGCAGACCGCATTTTGCAGGCTTCCGGTACTGCATACTTTCGGCAAAGCAATCAACCAATCAGATTCAACGATTTGCATCGAGCCATCCATTGAGCCATTGAGACTCAGATGGAAAGCTAAGGTTGCAAATTCATAGTCATATGTGCTCATAAGTGGTAGCGTTTCCATACGAGATATACATGTAGTTAAAGTGATATGACAAGTTGTACGTATACATGTAGTGCATGTGGTACGTTTTTCGATCATGCGCAGAACGGACTGGACACCATCTTGAAGTTTAGATTGCCGTCGTCGTCCTAGCGCTTGCTTAAGGCTGTTTTCCACTAAGCGATATTTCTCGAGCGAAACGACTTTTTGCTTTTGTCTTTGCTAACAATTTCCACCGGAGAGCTTACGAAACAAAAGAAAACGTCGCTTTGTATGACATTTTTTCGCCTAGTGCATGGCAATCCAGCCTCATTCAGGGGTTTCATTAATTTTGACAGTAGCAGGTTCATTTCAAAAAGTAGGCGGCTGAACTAAAATACCAATAATGCATGTATTACCATTTACGGTAACCATGAAATAGTACACTGTATAGTACTAAACGAAATTTTACTTGAAACCAAAGATCCTTCAACGAAGAAAAGTACTATTGGAGTTTGTAAAATAAAAAAATTGGATTAACAAAAATCTATTAGACAAAACCCCTAGTATTTGGCTAAATTACGACACAGCTAGACCATAGACGCTACTATTAGTGTGTCTGTATTGAAAAATTGTACTGCAGCAATAGTTATAACTAATAAGAAGGTAAGAACACGAAAAGAAGATGTGCCAGCTTTATATAACTGCATAGCAAAAAAAACAAACCTCAATTTTATTACTATTAATTTAGTATTTACATGCCTCTAGTTCTCTATTTATTTTAGGTTTTGGGTTTACAATTATGATAATTATGTATACCTAACATGCAGTTATGGCTTCATCATTACAGTATAATCCCCGAGCCCAGGCGTATAGGGCCGAAGGCCCGGAGCCCGGTGAGGGTGCTAATCTCGACACGCGTGGAGTCGTTTTACACGCGTGGACAAACGTGATATGCGAACGAATTTCTGTGATCTGAATATTTATTTATTTATTTATTTGTATACATGTGTGGACGGACCATGCGCTGTTAAGATTGTGGGGCACTGGGGACAATATAGTTCTTGACAAAAAGATTTGAACTAACAACATAATTTATTCTTGACAAAACGACTTGAGAAAGGAGTTTGGGGAAACGTATATCACTTTTGAAAGAACCGAAACAAATCAACGTCTACGTATAAAGCAAAACAACGTCTTGAGTAGAAGGAAACCCGTCAAACCGAAACTCGCGATCGAAAGGAGGAGAAAGGAAGAGTGAAACTTGAAAACCGACGAAGAAATAAAGGCCGGCAAAACGGTTTAAGTTTACGATAAAAATATAGAGCCGACCGCTCTCAGTAATCTGACGAACATTTAGTAGTAAAACTGTTCGAGTTTCCGTATGTATATCCTACCACTGTTAATTTTGTTTTCTCTTTTGTGTGTCCCTAAAGTATTTTAAACTTATCCATTGCGTGTTAGTTTGCTTGCCTGTTCAGTATTTTTTATCTGTGGCTGCCGTCTTAATATCTTTTTACAAATAGTTTTCTTATTGTAAAACCACTTGTGACTAACGTAACTTGTCCATAATTGGCATAAAAAGGAGCAATTTTTCTTTTGTAAAACGTACAAATGCTGTTGAAATATTTATTAACATGTAGGTGAAAACAATTTCAGCACATTGATATGTCGTAAATGAATATTGCCGTGACAATATGAATATTGCCGAATATTGCCAGGTAGTTGTTTGATAGTTTTCAACCAATTCAGTGCCTTTGAAAAATGTTTTCAGATGCTGTAGCGATGTGTTTTTGTAAACATGGAAAGAAAGAAGTGTAAAATATAACCCTAATATTTTGACAAATTTTTTCCGCCTGCCTCGGTAGTCTGGTGGTTAACATAAGGGACTTTAAGAAAACACAACGACTACGACTACGGCAACGTGTTTGAACAATATAATTTTATGTCATATACAAAGAGCTTTTGCAAACGACGGTCCCAAGAGTAATTTTCATGCCGTCGTGACTCTGTTGACAACGTAGAAAAAGCATTTTTACGTTGTAAAGACAACGCAGAACCTGAATCACTACAGAAGCCTTGGGAAAGCTTAACCTTAATCTCGCGACTAACATAGATTGAACAAGTGTTTTTCTTCCAGAATTTAAGAACAAAACGAGTCCGTGCGATAATTATCTTGAAATTTGAATGTATAAATACACCAACCATTTAATACCACTGTTAAACTTTCTACCGTAGCCGTAGTCCGTTGTCTGAATCTTAAAGTCCCTAGTGTCGGCTTGCACGGTAACATGGTCGAGTTCAAACCGTGGATACGACTTGCAATTTTCTTCATCTCAATATTTTTCACGAAATATCATCCTTAGATTTTTCTTTGTTCCTCGTTACCTTTTTCTTCAAAAAATAGAGTTATTAAAACTGCAGTTTTTTTATTTCAAATATTCTACTAGAATTAAAACTATATTTTGATCAACAGGAGTGCCTATTTCCAGGCCCCCATGCAATAAAAAAGAGCGCAAGCTGTTTCTAATCAGAAGGATTTTCAGGGGTATTTACAAAAAATCATGCAAAAGTGGGCGAGGGGTTATTGCGTTCATGTATTTCTAGTGTATTGTTATAACTATGATTACATAATCATTAATGACGATCTGGTCAGACATATTACAATGTGTCAGTTTGAACAATGTGTTTTGAAGAAGTGCGTCTTCTCTCTGCCATTTATGATTAAACATTTTCAGAGACACAAACCCCTGTTGTTTCTCCGGTTCTTCGAATGACAGCTTCGTACCCAGGCGCTTGCAATGCGATTGAAATGACGTTTGTCACCATGCAGTCCTTCTCTACATTTAAGATGGCGGACACAGTTTACGGCTACGCTGGTAGCGTTGTTAAACAGTGCAGATTACAAATATTATCCAACAATCGAAAAATCACAGAAACAAGCTTTCTTTAAACATATAATAAGATTTAAAACGTCATATAAAGTAGGCGGCGATGATTTGGAAAGTAGCCGCCGGAGATCGCCGGTTTCTAATGAAACCCCTGCTCATTCTTGTCTGGTCCGAAAACCAGTCAATTGGTGGTCTTGGCAATTTGTGAATTAAGGTGGCTCCATACAGTTTCTTGAAAAATGGAAAATACAAGTATGAAAGTCCAAAATACGTACATAAACAATTCGGGAAAAGAATAAAACTAAATGTTATGCATAGTGAAACATTCTGACAATCAAAAAATGTTACCAAACAAACAGCAACAGTTGTTGCTATGGCAACAATGACGTTTGAAAATGGCTGCCAATTACCCTTCAAATTAATTTAATTCGAAAAAAACTTTGGTGACCCCCAATTTTTTTTTCATTAAAACTTTTCTTGAAGTACGAGTAATCAATATGCCGATTTAAAAAAAATTCTGTAGAACGAAATTTTTTAAAAATTAACAAACATTTTTTTTAAATCGGCCAATTGATCACTCATACTTCAAGAAAAGTTTTAATGAAAAAAAAATTTGGGGTAACCAAAGTTTTTTTCGAATTAAATTAGTTTGAAGGGTAATTGGCAGCCATTTTCAAACGTCATTGTTGCCATAGCAACAACTGTTGTTATTTATTCGGTAAAAGTTTTTGATTGTCAGACTGTTTAACCATGCATAACATTTAGTTTTATTCTTTTCCCAAATTGTTTAATCACGTGTTTTGGACTCTCAAACTTTCCATTTTTCAAGAAACTGTATGGAGCCACCTTTTACATCTACTATTTTATTACCTCAAATTTTGGGTTTTCGGGTCTTGTCAGATAACCCATTTTGCAAATTATGCTAATTATTATTAAAAATATTATTATAATCTATAAGAAAATGTTAAATATTTAAACAATAAAGGACTTTACCACCAAGCTTTGTTAAAATAAAATGAAAAGCAACATTTCACAAATTAAAATTGAAAAAATTAAAGCAACACAATAAAATGCAAATATTAATTATATTGATTTTTTAAGAGGTACAATTATAGAATACCAGACCAATCCAAAGCTCATGGGTTGTGGCTACCTCGTAGTGATAGCGATGTGACAACATAGCTACTGACTTAACTTTGTTGTATATATTTAAGAACAAACAGGTCGATTGTGGTCGGGTGTTGTGACCTGTCAAAAGGTCATAAACTTGACATAAGCATTAAACACTAAACAGGTTTATGAGAAGGCCAGATGCAGACTCTTCCCACCGCATCATCCATATGAGGTCAATCCGGGTGTCGCGGTTATTAATTATAAGTTATATGGCCGATAAAACAGATTACTCGTTATTATTGTAATTTTACATACTATAGTGCGAAGGGGGGGGGGGGGGTGTCTTATCATAATTTTCCATTAATCCATACCACAAACTTCCAGGGTAGGCGAGATTTCTTTTTTTTAATTTATTGCCTACGAATAACAATATTCTTCTTTCCAACACCAAATGTCAATTATGCTAGCACATCTATTCAAGCTAATTTTGAGCACATTACTAGGTTCTGACACCATGCTTGCTATCCCAAGATCCAAATCATGCTCAACTCAGGCCCATGCTCCTTGAAAATTCAATAAAAAGATTAGGGTTGCCAGGTATTATATTTTTTATCAGTACATTTTTTTGCCCAATAACCTGTTATTATTTTGAGTCACATGTTGCCTTGTAGCCACATAGCCCAGTAATCACTTGGCCATGTAGGCACATAGCCTTGTATGTTGTAATACAAAGTGTGTAATAAGATCATGTGAGCAGTTTTGTAGCCGGATGGAACAATTATGGAAGCTTTGGATTGGCCTGGTATTCCAAAATTGCTCCCTTTTAAGAATTACCATTGTGACCGACCCCAATGGTGCGTCACGCGCGCGATCACTTATTTTGGAAATTTACAAATTAAAACAGAATTATACAAGAACACAAGACCATAATACATCAGCAAGATCGTTTTTAAGTCAGCTATTCAGATTTTAGGTTATTTTGCGTGATATTCACTCCTGTTTGCCATTACAATTTACAACGCCGACAAGTATAGGCAAATTTTGTTCGCTGATCGGCCGAGATAGTTTTCGCCAAATTATTGCTAATCTACAAAATAATTACAACAGACAAATGCTTATACTTACTTTAGGAGTTGTTAGAGCCTAAATTTTCGTTGGTTTCGCTTATATATTGACAAATAAAAGCCACTTTCTTCTTGTTGATAAGCACGTTGTCAGGAGAGGCGAGATTCGAACAACCGGAAATGCAAGTCAAAGCCCGGATAATACTTCATGGCATATAGTTATAAATGTTTCATTTTAAAATGGGATCATTCAGGACCATTTTAAGGGACAATTTTGGTCAAAACCTCGATGAGTCACTGGTCACAACATGATTCGTCACCAGTGACGGATGATCATAAGACCGGACCAGAATGAGTTAAGCTCCATAATCACCGAGTTATTTAGTTAAAGTGCCCCTAACCTCGATAATTTTTATTATCTTATTTGCATAGAAGAACTTTTAAAATGATAAAGTAACTTCTTTGGAAGACTTTCGCTTTTCGCTGTTTGATATGCAAATGTACGGCATTTACGTCACACATGCACAATGATTATCGAAGAAGTTTGTGTATCTCTTTCATTCAAACGAAATCCTTTAACATCGAGAAGTTTGGTGTTTTTGGAGAAACACGCACACACATTATTCATACTTTAGTGTTTTATTTGATGAACGCAAAGTTATATAACATTCTCTGATAAGTCATTTTGCACAAGTGACGTAAACTCCGGACATTTGCTTATCAAACAAAATGAAATATCCCAAAAACAAAGTGAAAAAGCGAAAATCTTCCAAAGAGGTTACTTCATCATTTTAAAAGTTCTTCTAAATAAGACAATAAAACTGTCGGAAGGGCACTTTAATAGTTCCACGACTACTACGCTGAAAACCAAGCACGCTTAAATAACCACGACACAGGTTGCTTTCTGAATCTTTATTTAACTATCAAACACATTGGTTTAGTTGGAACTGTGGAAATAGCAAACACTCCCAGCCCAAGACTATAACCTAGCCACTAACACAACATTTTACGAGCACTAAGTATGTCGTAACTATACATATTATATGTGACATCAAACTACTTTAACTGAAGTACGTATTCGCATTGAACTCTATATAAAGACTGGAACGATAACTCCATAAACAGGTCCTATGATTGGATGAAGCCAAAAATCTTTAAATGTTAGTTTTTCTGAGTTTTGAGCTGAAATACTTAACGCTGAACGTGTTGGGTTGTATATGAAGTTAAAGCTATTGAAAAATGCTATTGAAGGCAATGCTATTTCTAAAAACATACGTACACAATGTATTTCAACTATTCGTCGTTTTGGAGTAATTTGTTATCGTCCCAAACAAAATATATGGCAGGATGAAAATTAATTAAGTAACTTGAAGCACGGGAGCTACCTGCAAAGAGACTGGCACTGGCTTCAAAATCCCGCCCTGAGTTATCGTTCCAGTCTTTTCAGAGTTCAATGCGTATACGTAGCTGTATAAACAAAGACAACTACTAAACTTACTGAAAACTTGTAAGACATGCAGGAAACAACATGCAGTTATTCCAAGTATAATCTTTTCGTATGCAGTTAATTGGCTTACACTGAAGAGTCACATCAATTAAGCCTTAAATAAACCTAACGGTTTGGAAACTGATAAGACCAGCAAAATTAAACTTAAGAAAGCAACTACATGTTTTGTAACATCTGTAATGTTACTGCGAGTAATATTTGCTCAAAATCTCAATGCAAGTGTTCAGGACGGTCTGGACAAACCTTATACGTAATATAATTTGATTTGCCGTGCTCCATTGAGTTATGGATGCACGACAGTTAGAAGGTGAGAGAGCAAGTCAGGTTTAAATTACTTCTCTATCAATAGTAAAGTTTAAACTATATACAATTTTGTTTCAGCGGGTTTGTTAACTTCAAACAAAAACGACACTTGAGCGGTATCTCCCAAATCGAATTAAACTATCGCTCAAACGGCTTATGCGCATAATGTGTCGTATAGAATCGCGTTCTCGCCACAGACGCATGTCAGCCATTTGTTACAAACTGCAAAAGTGAAAAGTGTTAATACTGGCGAGTTAAGGAGTTCACGACAGTCACTCGAGGATTAGACCCGAATCGAACGTTCAACTTTTCATGATCAACGAGTCAAAGACAATGAATACTAGAGAATGTTTTTTTTAAGTTCATTTGCATTGAGTCCGATTCATGAACAGTTCGACATTAGACTCGGGCCTTAGAAGTCTTAAATTAATTTTAAACACATTTTAACTCTTTTCATGAACATTGTTGTGAAACAACTTTATCTTTTTATTGTGTAACTCAACACGATTTTACTCGTTTGTCTCGTTTAAACAAACATTGATAAATTCTTTATCCATATTATAACGTCAGTAGTTTCTAGTCTATTTATTTTGTAGCTGCTTTTGTTCTCTCTAAAACTGCTGCATTGCTTAAAATTAAGTTTCTCTGTATTTGCATCACATCGGCAAATCTTGACGCTATTATCGCTTTTGTTGATGTACGCATGCGCATATTGCACCCTTAATTGACTGAACCTTGATATACTGAACCTATATGGTTCGAACATAGTGTGTGCAATATGAAGCAAAACAGATATTTTAAACGCCCTGCTGGTTTCATGGCTGCTATTATTCTTCTGCCAGTGTATTGCATGCAGATGTACCCTTCAAATCCCTACGATACCAATCCCTGCCTATGGCCTATGTGATACGAGGAAGAGTGTTTCAGCCGATATCCAGTCACCGAGAAGTAGTTGAAAAACGAGGCCGTAGGCCGAGTTTTTTAACCAATTTCGAGGTGACTGTCTAAAGGATGAAACACTCTTTCGAGTGTTTGATCTAGCTTCTCACACAAATCAGCATTTTATGAAAAAATTCAACCTGAAAGTTGGCAAAATTCTATGGTAATTAAGACCGGGTATCCAGTTCACCGTCTCGGTACTGATTTGCTTTGTTTTCATCTTATGAATTATTAATGAGTTTGAGAACTATACATCAAATGAAAGCTTAACAAAATTTCTAGCAACATACCAGCACGATATATTGCAACAATGAATAGTTCTGAAATTATTATCCATCTTGTTGCATATATACGGACATGACTTTCATTTTGTTTATAAAATTATCACTGTCAGCGGTCGGGAATGGCAGATTCCAGACTGCTCAGGAACCCAAAAAAAATTGCTGGATTTCACGTTCCAGACTGTTCACGAAGATAGTGAACTTAATTTCTTAAACGTTTCCACCATGGATGAACTTACCTTTCTTTTCAGATATCAAGGCAGTCAGTGGCGATGAAGCTACAGAAAAGTCCCTTGTTGAGATAAACAGAGATAGAGAAAGTTTTTATAGTTTTAAACAATGTGTCGATGCATTGTTTCCCAACATCCCAGTTGGTACGAGTAGTAAGCCCACAGCTATAGAACACTGAGTCAGCATTTTTTCAGGAGATCTCACCCCTAGTTTTTAGTTACCTGGGCTGGCCGCGTGAGTCCTGTGCGCGCGTATGTGAACCGAAAATACGTTTTTCAATAGAGAAACCGGTTTTTACAAGTATTATTATACAATGGTTCAAATGAATAAAGAAAGCATTCTAAAAAAGTCTTTATTGAGACAAACGTGCAATGCTTACGGTCACCGTTTATTAAGTAAGTGCGTTTGCGAATTGGTTGAAGAAACATGGTAAAGAGAATCATGGCACATCTGTTTGAGCAAATGTATGTCGATGAAGTTGATTTTGAGGACATTCTAACTTTTGAGCAGATTGATCTCGTTTCTACCGAGTTTGTCCATCGACAAATTGAGCGGCTAGAGAAGCTATCGACATGCGCCAGGTAATCAATGGACTACCATGAGAGAGCCTTGTGAAATTTCTGATGAAGAGTATCGTTGGATGGCCTACACAGACCAAGCTATTTCAATGATTGACCGTGAAGATATTTGGAGCGCAATCGTGGAGGCCTGCAGGATTTTATCGTTTCCTAGTCCTTCCACTTTATGCAGACAATATTTTGACAGTTTATTTAATATGTCCTGGTTTATTTGGTCTAAGATGTACGCTGAGACCTCAAGAACAATGAACATTAATAACTTACTGGATTATATCCCTTTGTTTACCGACGGGACTTTAAAGTCCCAATTGAAAAAGTACTCAGAGGGATATGCTAGGGTACGCAAATACATGTAGGGACTTCTGTGTATCAATAGTGTGTTTATTCCAAGGATCTGGGACCGAATTTGAATAAATTATGATTAGTCATGCAGTTTCATCACATTTTCAAAATGGCGATCATCAAAACAACACACGTGTGAAATAGGCGAGTTTTCTTTATCAATTTTTATAATCTTAGCGTATGTTTTGAGGCTTGGGAATTTTTCTATATGTCTATTACGTTGTCTGAAATAGTTCTGTAGTATTTTTTTAGTAAATAACACCAAACTGATGTTAAAAAATAGCGATTTTTCGTTTGGGACTTACAAGTCCCGACAGGCTATATTGACCACCTTTGTTGTCTAAACCTGCCTTGCCATAATTGACCAAACCTTCGATTTTAAGTACCTTTGAGCCTTCTAATTTCTCTTTATTTGTATTGAATTGATAAGAAAGTTTTCTGGTGTATTCTATTTGCTTTGTATTGTTTTGATATTTTAATTTTAAATTTTAATTTTAATCAGTTTCTAAATTAGCATATTACAGAAATAATTATAATAATTAATTACAATAATAATGCAATTTAAGTATATGGGAGGAGTTGACAAAGCCGAAATGTTGTGCGCCGTTCAAGGCCTTAGCCGGAAATCGAAGAAGTGGTGGCACAGGATCTTTTTTGGAATCATTGACCGGACAGTTGTCAATGCCCAAGTAATCTTTTCCAAACTTGAGAAAGAATCTGTGTCAGTTCTGGAGTATAGGAGAGCTGTTGCCCAAGCACTCATCACACGTGCAACACCTACCCCTTCAAGGATTGGACGACCAAGATTATCTTCGCCTTGCGAACAGTTGACTGCAAAACGCAGGAAAAGTGATCACTCTGTTCCGAAAGCGATTCGCCTCGAGAATAGAGGTGTGCACTGGGTGACCTATGGCAAGAAACGTGGTCGATGTGAGGTGTGCCAAAGAAAGCAAGTGGAATCGAGACCTCATAGCATGTACTCAATGTGCAAAGTGTTTTTATGCTGTAATGAGAAGAAAAACTGTTTTGCAGAATTCCACGACATTGTGGTATAACTTGAACAATTAGAAAATTGAACTTAGAACTTTAAAATTACTTAAATTACTTATTTACCTCATGTTATGCTCATATAGATTGACTAAAATGATTAAATTGCTTTTACACCTTTGACATTTATATAGGCCTATACTGCTTGTCAGGACTTTAAAGTCCCAGGTGCTCTGTAACTATGGCAACCCACTTTGACGCAAAGTTAACTGTATATTTTGGTTATCTAACATTATTGTTAGTGTTATATCAAAAGCATTTCAAAAATTTCCAAGAATTTCCCAGGCTGGTAAACAAAGGGATATAATGTGTACTTGTAAACTTAAGTACCATTCAACTGTAATTAAAATTGTGTGAATAAAAAAGTTTTTAAAAACCTAATGCATTGGTCTACTTTCACCATACTATACATTGTTGCTTGTGGGGACAGTGGTGTACGGTTTAGAGAAAATTTTCAAATGGGGGCTTGTTATAGCAGATCACAAAATGACAGAGCCAAGATAATGCAAAGACTTGCGAGTATTGTTTTGTTCGAAACAGAGACAAAGTCTTAAAATGCAAAGTCTTAATCTTGTATAAATTACGATGTTGAAATGTGGCTTGATTCATGTAATATTCGTAAACATATGATGAAATAAAACTGGATTCAATACTGCAACTGGTCTAATTTTTTATATCATATTTCAACGAAGAAAGTTAATTAGTCAATATTGTGATTTGGCAAAGTTCATATCATTAACTTCTGGCTTTTTGTCTATATGATTTTGTGAACATTGTTAACCCTCTACGCTTTGGGAAATACGCACTATTCCAAAGGGGAAATTGGACATGATTAATGGGGAATATAAAAATATTACCTATACTAAATGACCTAAACTGTACTTGGAATATTTGCATTGAAACTGAAAACCGATTAAATTCTATGACTGCATCCATGTCTCATTTGTACAATCCCGACAGAAAATAACATGTACACTTTTTGAACATTTTATTGAAATCGTTACAAGGGAAAAAGGTGTATAAGCAACAAATCAATCGGTGTAAGCGGAGGACTTGAGAAATCTGAAAGCTAGATAAAAAGTGATAATCCTTAATTGACGTAAAGTGAATAGGGGGATGATTTCGTATAACAAGCAGACACTAAAACCTTTAGTGTACTTATTTGATGTGGGAAAAGGGTACATAGACACAATTTGAGAATGATAACACTTTCCATTCGGAATGAATTTGTAAAATGCGTTACTAACCTTAGAAGACTTTACATGTTAGTAGGTAACCCCCCCCCCCCCCCCCCCCCATCCAGTGTATCAAAGGGATGCCGCCTCATCAAATATTCAGCGTGACGCCACATGTGACGCCCGGTGCGACGCTAATATCCAACCCCCTAACCCTAAATTTTATTTAACCCCGCGGTATTCACTACGTCATACCGACTTGTTATTTATGCATACGTCGCTATTTCTCAGGCTCCTTTGGGACGTAGTAGCCCTAACTTTTATCCAACCCCCAACCAAACCCTAGCTGTTACTCAACCCCCTGGTTTTCATACGTCATATCCGATAGCTCTCCGACTTCCGAAGTTACGTCATTATCAAAAGGCACTCGACTTATGTTCCTTATAAGTAATAGTAATTACCTTTTCATTTATACACTTAACTCAAACGCCAGTTAGCACTTGTGGGACATGTAAGCATACGGAGCATGCGTACAATAAACTCTAA
This sequence comes from Paragorgia papillata, assembly GCA_035771165.1. Classification (NCBI taxonomy): domain Eukaryota; kingdom Metazoa; phylum Cnidaria; class Anthozoa; order Scleralcyonacea; family Coralliidae; genus Paragorgia; species Paragorgia papillata. Next base: position 259,696 of record JAWNZC010000361.1, read on the forward strand.
CAAATTAAATAGACGTTCTTTACAAGGAACTAAAGAGAAATTAGTAGACACACTTTATATTTTTATACGAAACGTCAGAGTAAAGATTAGGGTAGTCTACAACAAATGTGTTATTGTAAATAGGTTTGATACAGTTCCTTATGGATTTTAATATGGTTTAACTTTTTTTTGTGTGTGTGTGCTTGTAAATAAGAAAATGAAATACAATCTTTATAAACTGTGTTTTTATGTTCAGATGTTATCAGTATATAAAACGAATCTCTGAGCGTCAACATGTGGCTAGTCCTATTGATCGCTTAATCACTGTCGCTAATAGGTTTAAATTTGAATCATTACATATTGATCAATCACTCCCGCTAATACGAAATGATATAAACCAAATGCCTTGACTTTGTATGTAGTATTAAAAAAAATAATTATTTGAGTGTTTCGATTGAGTGCTTCGTGAGTTTTTCTTTCGAAATTTTTAGGTGGTTCTTAAAAGAACCGTTTGTTGTTTTTGTTTGTCATCACACGTGGCGACTTCTCAACCATTGGCCGAATGTTTCTACTTCGACTTTGGCGCAATGGTGGTAGTCGTTAGGCACCGTGTGATTACCACATGTGTCTAACCACACCATTATTGCACCAAATAGTTTCTCCGCTTTCGGACAACCAAAGTCCACTAGATTGACGGAGGGGATCTGTAGTTCCGCCAACAGGTCTCTTTCGTAGATGCCACATTTGTAGGCGAAAGTTGAGCTGTCGTTTACCTTGACGCTTTTGTAGAAATCAACCACAATGTTAGGCAATTCGTCTACAGGATAGGCTGTGGTACCCCGCGGTACGCCCAAGGGAAGTTTATGAATTTTCTTTTTAAGGAAAATACAGTCTTTCTTGTCTTGCTCGTCGAGTTCACACCACGTGATGCCTATATCAAAGAAAAACGAAGACGCTTCGTCTTCTCCGATTTTCAGAGCACCCAACTCTTTGCAAAAAAACTTCTTCTTTATTGTAAAACCATCCATATCGATAACACCTCTGATTTCGTCCATGATAGAGCAAATAAATGTCTGGTATGATTCACATCGAGCTGAGCGCTCTTTATATATTCTAGCCTTAAGGTTACAGAATGAATTATAGACACTTTGGGCATCACATAAAGGTGCCGCGCGCGTTCTGAAAGACATAATCATTATCGCTTTTTCTTTTTTCCCCTTTTTTTGTGTGAAGTATTCAATCCTTTTATTTGCTATGAACGATTTATAGACACTTTGGGCATCACATAAGGCTGCCGGGCGTGTTCTGAAAGACAATAGTGAATACCGCTCTTTTGTGAAGTATTCAATCCTTTATTTACCATTTGACATAAAGAGAGATTGATCTGAATGTCGCTCTTTTATGAAGTATTCAATCCTTTTATTTACCATTTTATATAAAGAGAGATTGGTCCAAATAGCTATACTTCATTCAGTTCTCAGCGTAAACGAAGGGCAAGTGATGGAGATATTAAACAGGAGAATGACCGACGCTGAACGAAGTCGAATTTATCGAGCGAAAAAGAGGGTAGCCAGCCAAACACACGAGCAACTGGAGTCTTTCGTGCGATTCCACTATCCCTATGTCTGGTACCATTTTTTGCTTTCTTTGCCGCCGCAAGAGGATGACCTTGACGTTATCAATAACGTTGCGGTTCCCGAAGAATCCCCAAGCGTTTCCTTGGACGTGACCGAACAGCAACCGTCACAACGGGGTGAACAGGGAATATCTCCGCCACAACAGCTACCAACTCCACAAGAAGTCGATAACTCCTCTGACTGCTTCCCGGTCATTTACGATGAACAACAGCAAGAAGCCCCAGTTGAACAGCGACAAGATACGAGTTCTTTAAACGTTGACTTCCTTGACGAACCTTCCTTTTCTTGATGCGTTTGTAAATAAGAAATTGAAATTATATCTTTTATTAACACTATCTGTCGTCTTGTTTTGAAGAAAAATATTGCCAGGTGTGGGGTTCGAACCCACGTCTTCTGGGACTTTAAACCCAGCGCCTTACCATTCGGCCATGCACCCTCGCGCTTACATTTAAGGTTGTATATTTTAGGTTTATAAACAATTTGATCATGGGGTAACATAGGCTCCTTGGGGATGAGAGAGGGTACAGGGTGTATTATTCAAACGGGACAAATTATCAAATAAAAGTCCCTCCGGGACACATACGTCCTTGAGAATTTAACGTAATTTAAGTTGTTACTAAAAGTTTAAACGTTCATTGTACATCATGCCTCGGAAGCGTAAGGATTGTCCCATCTGTGGAAAGAAAAATTTACTTAAATTATCCAAACATTTGGCTGATGCTCATCTGTCCTCAAGAGATAGAAAATCTCACTTGATTCGAGCTAAGACTTCTTCTTTAGATCTACAAACTCTTTTGAATGAATTACATAAACTTATCCAAAACGCAAAGTTATCGCGTTCTAAACGGCCTAAATGGTATAAATAATGTTTCGTAAGGTCGATCTGCTCAGTTTAAGCATGTATTTCATGCAGTTAACACACCCTTTTGGGCTCTTAGTTTCTGGAGGAACCAAGACTGGGAAACTACGTTTGTGAAACAGTTATTGGCTTATGCTAAGATCATGATCGACCCACCTCCACAAAACATCGTGTATTTTTATACAGAGTATCAAGATACGTTTGCTGAAATAGAAACTCTAATTCCAGGGATTCAATTTGTCCAAGGTTTACCCGAATCTATGATTGATTAACCCCCAAATAAGAAATTTGTTTAATATTGATGACATGATGGGAGAGAAAGATAGTGTTATCGCTAAACTTTTTACCAAAAAAATCACACCATGGGAATATTAGCGTGATTTATATTGTACAAAATTTGTTTCATCAAAGCAAAGATCATCGTACAATTTCCCTCAACGCTAGTTACTTAGTGCTTACGAAGAATGTTCGAGATGCAAGTCAAGTAATTCATCTTGCTAAGCAACTGTATATTTTTCTGTATTTTTTCTCTACAGATCACCAGACCAGGCTATCGATGACTGGCTGTCTGGGTTCTCGTTTTGGCGGGAATTAAACACAGAGATATGAGTAAGTATACTCTGTTAGAATTAACAGTCTAATTAATAACACTTTAAAACAAACAACTATAACGACCAAAGTACTAATCCATAAACAATTATTGTTATATAGATTTCTGCAATCTGTGGGGTACACAAACTAAAGATTGTTAATTTTTCGAGGTAAGAAAAAAAGTCATGTATCCAAAAATATCATCACCTGCACTTACTGTATGTCCAATTTACTTTTGTCTCGTTTCAGATTTATTTACCGTTTTGTGTGTCGGTTTTGCGGGGATTTGTTTTTTCGTTGTCTTTATCTTTTACAATGTTTTAATAAAATATTTTAACAAAATTACCATTCCTCGCATTACTTTTCTCTATGTTTACCTCTCTACGTTTAACCACCGACATGTCCCCTCATACCAAGTTCGCTTAATCCCTAGTTTTTCTTTACCTCTCCTTCCCCGAGACCGTTTAACCCCCGAGAAATCCCTGGCGACTGTGGAACGTGTGATCCAGTCGAATACCCAGTTTACCTTGGACGAATCGGTGAATGTGAACGTGGTTCACGTCGAGATGCCTCACGGTAAAACCAGTAAAAAAACGAAATGTGGTCAATCTCCAAAGCTACTTAAACAAGAAACGGTGTCTTCACCAGATTAAGAACAACGATGAACTTTGTTGTGCCAAAGCCATCATCATCGCTAAGGCAAAGATCCGCAATATACGAGCGTCGTAAATCATCGACGAACGTTAGGGGCATTACTTTAAATTATATAACTCAACAGGACGTTAGTAGTATTATAGGGGCCGATCGACCCGTATTTTTAAGGCGGCGCTAGGCGGCATCATTAATATTCAGGCGGCGTTCTCATTAATGTTCAGGCGGCGTTCTCATTAGTATTCAGGGCGGCGTTCTCATTAGTACTCAGTCCCATGTGGCTACGGAAGTAATTAGTGTTCAGTGTGACGCACGGTGTGACGCACGGTGTGATGCACGGTGTGATGCACGAGGGATGCCGCCTCATTAATATTCAGCATGACTCACACATGACTCACGAATTACTCACACATGACTCACGAATGACTCACACACGACTCACGCATGACTCACGCATGACGAACACCTGTGACATGATTGGGCAAGATTGGGATAATTAGTGCGCATGAAGCTATATAAGCTCGGAGCTGAAGTATATATATATATGAAACTATACTCCCAAATGAATAACATAGTTGCTATTATAGATATGGATGGCTTCAACATTGAAAGAAAATTTTATTGTAAGGAACTCGGAGTTCTTAAAATAGGTGAAAACGAAGGGCTATCTTTCTTCTTCGACATTGGTGTTTGGTGGTATGAAGGTGGTAGTCTACCCTAAACTTGGATCAAAAGTTTAATTTTTGGAAAAAAATTTTCTTGGCTTTCTTAGCTACTTTAGTTATTATATTTTGACCCCCTTAACTTTTTTTCTTCGTATTTGAAAGCGTTTTCCTAAAAAATACATTTTTCTGGAAGGATGTCATAAAAATATGCATAGTAACCGTTTGCGACTGTTTGTTTATTTTGGTTGCTATGGGGTTTCTGCCCCCAAAATATATGATTTTACCCCGCAAGCTTCGCTGAACAACAAAGCCTCCCTCCTTTTGTGCCTGCAAGTTAAATAACGCCTGATTGTAGGTTAAAAATACGAATTGTTCACGTTTGTTTACGATAACCCCCGAAGCTGTTTTCGAAGCAACACAGGTTTTCAAACAATCTCTCTCAATCGAGTCTTTTAAACAGCGTTTTTTAGTTGTTTTTTTTACATAAGTATGACGAGGGAGTACAGGAGAAAGAAGGGATCTGTTAAGAAAAGAAAAAGAAGAGGTTTTTATGGTGTAAGACCGCAGGAGAAAGCTAACGAGACGAGAAATGACCCAACAACTTCGAACGGAAATCATGGCAGTTCGCATGTTTCAAACGAAATTCCTATGCCAATTTCAAGCCCTGCTGACGAAAGTATCTCAACTAAAAAGCTATTAAACAGTTCCTTTGAAAAGTTTGAATCAAAGAGTGGGCCTTTGACTCGCGAACAAGCTAAAAAGATTGGTTTGGGATCGACACCAGATGTTGAAATGGCAAAGGGATTCAAGCTTCAAGATGCCATAATTTTGAAAGATTGCATTTCTACAGCAGCGATATGTAGCTCCTGCCGTAAACCTAATTCGAAGCTCGGACTTTACCAGAATAACAGTGCAAGAGAAGGTTTGTCAGAATCCCTATTCTTGAAGTGTTCAGCTTGTAAAGTAGTGACTCAATTGTCAACAAGTAAACGACTTGGTGGCAAGGGTGGTGGGTCCCATGAAGTGAACCTGAGAGCAGCATTGGCATCGGGTCAATTGGGGCATGCTGGACTATCCCAGTTTTGTGCGGTTATGAACTTACCTCCACCTGTGGCTAAAGAGGCATACAAAAAGCATCTTATTAAAATTGAAAAGGCTACCAAGAGCAATGCGGAGGAGGTAATGAAAGATGCGGCTAAGAGATTACGAGAGAAGGTTTTGATTGAACACCCGGATGACATTGAAATGGATGGCGAAGAGATAATAGCAAATGTTTCGGTAACAGTTGATGGCACCTGGCAGAAAAGAGGACACTCCTCCAAAATAGGAGTTGTATTTGTCATTTCTGTAGAGACGGGCGAAATTCTTGACTACGAAGTGAAGTCGCTCTTTTGTCATGAGTGTAAAGCTCGCAGTAGTTGTGACCAAGAAAGTGAGGAGTACAAAGAATGGAAAAAGGCTCATGAGGAGAACTGTGAGATCAATCATCAAGGTTCATCTGAGGAGATGGAAGCTGTGTCAGCTGTTGACATCTTCACCAGAAGTATTGAAACCAGAAACTTAAAATACACAACCTTTGTTGGTGATGGAGATAGTAGCAGTTTTGGACGGGTGAAGAAAGCGTTAGAGAAGAAATTTGGGACAGGATATGAAGTTAAAAAAGAAGAATGTGTTGGACATGTTCAGAAAAGACTTGGGACAGCATTGAGAAAATATAAAAATGATAAAAAGGGACAAAAACTTTCAGATGGAAAAGGGGTTGGAGGAAGGGGATGACTGACTGATAAGGTGATTGATAAGATGCAGAACTATTACGGGAAAGCGATTCGGGGGAATAAAGGAGCTTTAGAAGGAATGAAGAAGTCGATCAAGGCAATTCAACACCACATGGTGAAGAATGATAAAAAATCATTGGAGGAGCAGCATCAATATTGTCCACAATCTGCAGACACATGGTGCAAGTATTGGAAGGACAAGAACGATCATACAAATTTGTATAATGAAGATAATCGATTGTCAGTGGTATTTATGGCAGAACTTGATCCTATATTTACAAGGCTGTCAAAAGATGACCTCCTGATTAGGTGCTTGAAAGGAATCACACAGAACCAGAACGAGGCAGCAAATGGGGTACTCTGGTCAAAGTGCCCAAAATCAAAGTTTTGCGGAGCCAGAAGAGTTCGCATAGCAGCATGTGAAACAATTGCTGCTTTCAACACTGGTGCTGCAATGCAAGCAGAGCAGTGGCCTTGGATCTTTGTGGTGTCACTCCTGGTGCTCACACAATGAAAGCCGTCAGGAAGCAAGATGATGTTAGAGTAAAGAATGCGGCGAAGAAAGTAAGCGAGAAGTATAGAAAGAAAAGGCAAAAGCTCCGGTCCGAGAAGAAAGATAAAGCTGACAAGAAGTCTTACCAACCTGGGGGATTTGGTCTTAGTGCCAAGCCTGTTGAGGATACTGAACCCAAGAAGAAGAGAAAGAGAGCACCAAAAAAGAAAAAGAACAATGAACAGCCTCAAATTAAATTTGTCATGCCGACCTTTGAAGTAGTCGCCAAAAAGCTATGGAAGTGACACTGGGTTTGGTAAATACATATCTCATTTATAGCAGTATTGAGGAAGGTAGGCAGCTATATTTATCATGTGTGTATCAGCACATATAATTGATAACACAAATAACATTTTTTGTAGAATTTGTGTGTCGGACATGGTCAAGAATTGCTTCAAAACATTAGTTCATCTTTAAACTCAATTTTCTCAAAACAAAAGATATCTGAATAATCAACTTTGTGGAAAGTCTAAAATGAAGAGGATTTAATATTTTTCCTTCATTTTTGGACTGTAGGTATATCTTAGGACCTTTTATGGGTTAAGTAGACAGTTTTTCAAAATAGGCGGTTTCACATTAGTTACCATGGAAACAGTGTTTTTTCAGCTTTCGGACATAACAATTTGGCAAAATGAAATTCTGTCTACTTAACCTGTACATTAGGGCATAAGAAGTAGCCATACAAAATTTGGAGTTAGTATCTCTTTTCCTTCTGGAGATAATGTTTCCACAAGTCTTTGTTTATGTCGTAGTTTTTTGTCGTTGTCATGGAAACTATGAAGTACGGTTCACCTAAAGTAGTCTTAAAATTTGTATACTTATTAGATCTAGCTTTGTGCCAAATTTTATGATAATTTATTAAAATGTTATGAAACTAAAGCAAAAGTACTGTTTTTGGCAACCAACAGTTTAGTTTTAAGTTTTAGTTTTGTCTTAAGGCACGTGGAAACGGGTGAATTGAAGTTTTTTTATGCCTCAAACAACACCAACGTTTTAGACACCCCCATGTTGGTGCATAATGAGCACACTTTTAGTCAGTTTGTTGACGTTTTAAGAACTTTAGATGTATTAGAGTGGGTCAGAGTCCAGAGACCGAACAGTAAGTGGGTATTTTTTCGATTAGTGCAAGCCTTAGTAACGGTGACTAGGCTCAACTTTGCTATTGGGGCACCTGTTGAGTTACTTTCCTATGTTATTCACAACAGGTCAATTGTTGCTTTAGCTAGCAACCGCCACTTGGGAGAACCTTATGTCGATAACCTCTGTTTGTTTCGATGTCTAGCTTTGCACCAAGGGGAGGGCGAAAGTAGCTTAGAACGTGCAACGAAGGCCCTTTTCGTCCGATATCTCCAGGAAACCAGCCTGGCTCGTGAGAATTTTGACGGGGTTGATCTGAGCGAATTGTGTATGGTTGAGGAGTTTTTCGCGGTAGCCATCCACGTGTACTTGATTGATGAAAACGGTCAAGCGAATTCAGTGCGGCGTTCGGTCAAGGATTCTCCGCCGATGTATGTAAATATTTGCGGAGATCATTTTAGTTTTATTAAAGATATTCGTTCCTATAGCGAGAGTTTCGTATGCTCGAAATGCGACAAAATTTTTACCAAACCGTACCGATTGTCCCGCCATGAACAGACCTGCGACGCCAACGTCAAACATAAATTTCCCGGTCGTACATATCAAGTTAAAAAGTCTGTATTTGAAGAGCTAGAGGATATCGGCTTCCTTTTCGAAGACAATGATAAATTTTTTTCGTACTTTGCAACCTGGGATATAGAAAGTTTTCAAGTTGACGTTAGAAATGAGTTGGATATATCTAAACTGCAATGGCTTAAGGAGCATGTGCCAGCGTCGATTTCTGTCGCCAGCAATGTCCCTGGTTACGAGAATGCAAATTGCTTTGTAACGACCGGTGATTCGAAGCAATTAGTTTGCGAGTTTGTGCAATATATTTTTGAGATTAGTGATACTTCCTATCGATTGCTAAGGGAAAACTTCGGAAACGTTTTTGCCGAATTGGATGTCTTAATAAACAATTTACCAGAGGAAGACGAGAAGGGAAAATCACAACTTTTAAAACTAAAGAAAAAATTCGATCTTTTTCTCAAGGAAATGCCAGTCATTGGTTTTAATTTTTCTCGATATGACATTAATGCCATCAAACAGTTTTTGTTTAAGGAGTTAGACACCGTCGAACTAGAAGAGGACGAAGGAACCGGTGTCGGATTTGTAATTAAGCGCAACAATGCGTATATGTGTCTGAAAACAGACCGCATTAAATTTTTAGACATATGTAATTATTTAGCCCCTGGTTTTAGTTACGCTAAATTTTTGGAGGCATATGACTGCACAGCACAAAAAGTTTTTTTCCCGTACGAATGGTTTGACAGTATCGACAAACTTGAGTTCAACCAACTTCCACCTCACGAGGCATTTTTTAGCGCCCTGCGCAACACTAATATCGCTTATGCGGAGTACGAGTATTGTTGTTCGATTTGGCGCGACCATGGCATGCGGTCCTTTCGTGACTATTTAATCTGGTACAACAATTTAGATGTCGAGCGTTTGTCGAGGCTGTTGGAAAAATGTTTCAGTTTTACCAACCGAAAAATTTAGATCTATTCAAAGACGGTATATCTGTACCAGGGTTAGTGATGAAATATCTATTTTCAGGGCTTGAGGCCAATACGTATTTTAGTTTATTCCAAAAGCGTGATAAAGACCTTTATTACGGATTTAAGGAGAACATTGTTGGGGGGCCGTCGATTATTTTTAACTGCTACCACGAGAAAGGCAAAACCCTTATTCGTGGTGGCAAGCCGTGTAAGCGAGTTTGGGGGCCAGATGCGAACGCTTTATACCTTTGGGCCTTAGCCCAAAAAATGCCATGCGGTTACTACAATAGGCGAAGAAAAGAAAACAATTTTAAATTGCAAGAATATTTCAACAAAGCTAGCGTCGAATGGTTGGATTACATCGCTGATCGAGATAGTGTCAACATAGCACACGCACACAATCGCGGCGAACAACGTATTGGTCGTTATCTCGTTGACGGTTTTGATTCGGCAAACCAAACGATTTACGAGTATAACGGCTGTTACTTTCACGGGCATCGGTGTGAACTGAACCAAAATGATTTTAACGACAAATGTGGCGTACCTATGTCAATTCTCTACGAACGAACGATGGAAAGAAAACAGTATTTGGAAGAGCGAGGTTATAAGGTGATTGATATTTGGGAGTGCGAATACAAAAATATGCGCAAGTCGGACGAGGATTTGAAAACGTTTCGGCAAAATTACACGCAGAATTCAGATGTCAGAACGGCTCTTTCGGTTCAGGATATACTTTTTAGGGTCAAAAGTGACCAAATGTTCGGTGTTGTCCGGTGCGATATTCGGGTTCCGCAGGATAAAAAGGAGTATTTTTCTGAGATGTCTCCCATTTTCAAAAAACGTAGACATTCCCTTCGAAGCCATCGGTGAACATATGCAAAACTTTGTCATTGAACATAAGTTGAACCAAAAACCAAGACGGGGGTTAATTGGGAGTATGTTCGCCGACAACATTTTACTGACAACCCCACTTCTGCGTTGGTACATGGACCACGGCCTTGAGGTTACAGATGTGTATACGAGGTAACCGAATATGTTCCAAAAAGTTGTTTCGGGGGTTTTGCCGATGATGTCAGTAATGCGCGACGCCATGGAGATAGTGATCCTTCCACAGCCATTATAGCCGAAACAATGAAACTGTTCGGAAATTCCGGTTATGGTCGTTCATTAACCAATAAAGAAAAGCATCTCGATATTCGGTATTGCGACGAGACCAGCGTCGGTTTAGCCGTCAATGACCCACACTTTCGCAAATTGGATATTTTAGGTGATAATTATTATGAAATAAGCAAAACTAAAAAATCAATTAAAATGGATCTACCAATCCAAATCGGCTTTTTTGTTTATCAATATGCGAAACTTCGCATGCTTGAGTTTTATTATGATTGTATTGACAAATTCCTTGACCGCTCCGATTTCGAGTACTGCGAGATGGATACGGACTCAGCATACATAGCGCTCTCCGGTGAGAGTGTCGACGTTTTAGTCAAACCCGAACTTCGAGCTGACTACGAACGCGAAAAATTTGATTGGTTTCCCCGAGATTATAACGCCGAAGTACGGGCTTACGACAAACGCAAACCAGGCTTATTTAAAACCGAGTTTGAAGGGGATGGCATCATTGGGTTATGTAGCAAAATGTAATTTTGTTTTAACGACACGAAGACGAAGTTTAGCTGTAAGGGGGTAAATAAGCGTACAAATGCGATCGACAAGGACACCTATTTGAGTGTTATTCGCAGCAAGGTCACTCAAAGAAAGATGGCAGTCCAGACAATAAACAATTATCGGGACGCTTTCTCGACATTAAATCACTGTGCCAAGTTTTAGAAAGTGGCTCTGCAACCAGTCCATCAATCCCAATGGGTGTCAAGGAGAACACTTACTTTTTGATAAAAAACGAAGAAAATGAGGGAAAAAGAAGTCGGGGGAAACAAAGTAATTTTGAAGATGATTGTGGTGCATGGTTGTCAAAATCATCTTCAACAAAAAAAACTGTGTTCCATTGTGTCGGCCAATCATTCAAGGTGATTGAAATGAAGAACGGACAGTATTGTACTAAATGCCTGGCTGAATGGGCACCATTGGAACCACAACCACTTGATGAAGAAGTAATGGTAATGAGGCGATTCTATACCTGTCTCAAACGTAAACCAGACTATAAGAAAAGGGTAACTTGGATTGAGAAACTTCCCAACATAATGGACATTGCCTGCACAGGAAAAGCGGTAGTGGAATACCTTGGGACATTTCCTTCCACTGTTTCCATGCACGGAAACAGCAAACAAGGTAGCTGCAGTGAGTATGTAAGGACTTGCGAATCTACCAAATCAAAAATCATCGATAAAGTTACAAATGAACAACCTAGAAATGTATATTGTGAGATGGTATTAGAAAACTCTATGGAAGCTCCGCGAAATTTGAGGCAAGTACAGAACTTTAAGCAAGCAAAGGCACAAGAGAATAGAATACGTGGCACAAATCGAAAAAACACTGCGGATGATGTCCAGACAGTTATGAACATGATGAATGACAATCCATTTATTCAGGAAATTGTACAAATGAAAGGCAAACCACCTATGGTTATTTTATATAGAGAAGACCAATTAAAAGATGTGAGGAACTTCTGCATTGCTCATGGGAATAAGTCCATCCTTGGTGTTGATCGGACATTTAATCTGGGAGCCTGTTTTGTAACATTGACTGTTTTTAAGAACACCCATTTATTACGGCGATCCACTCAATTTCCTCCTATAATGTTAGGCCCTTTGTTCCTGCATTGGGATGGAAGTTGTTCAACGTATCAACGTTTCTTCTCCCACTTGAGAACAAAATTGGATGCAAGTATTAACACAGAGGTGGGCCTTTGCGACATCGTCATTGGTTCCGACGAAGAAAAAGCTATTTTGAAAGCAATTCAACAAAGTTTTCCAAGTGCCACTCAGCTCCTTTGCCAGCGCCACTTGGAAGAAAATGTCCGACGGCACCTACAACAAAAAGTAGGAGCACCTGAGAAGTTAAGAAATAAAGTTGTCTCTTTGATCTTTGGGAAAGATGGACTAGTAAACACAAAAGATCTTGTAGAGTTTGAAATGAGATGCCTGTCACTGTACAATAAGTTTTTAGAGATTGCCCCAAACTTTTTGTCGTATTTTGAAAATTCACTGGTTCCACGAATTCGTGATCATGTTTACAAACCAATGATATCAGCAGAATGGATACCATTAAATTGGACAAACAATAACTGCGAGTCATTAAATAACATTTTAAAGCTCTCGACTACTAACTCCATTCGACCGAGCTTAACTTCAGTGGTAAGAGGCAGCGTGCCAACGGCCTTTGTCACCCTACAGGTTTTCATTGGGTATCAAAATTGGTACGTGTGATGTAGTAGTATACGTTCATAAACTGGCTACGATAATCTTACATATACTTACATATTTACAAGATAATTTATTCTCCAATCCACATAGCAACACAGCAGGCCATGGTTTATTTCCAGTTGGTCACCAGTATCTGCACTTTCCTTGGGTTCCAACCAGAGTAAAAAAGATCCCAACGAACAATACATATCAACAGACGTAAAATCCTCCATCCAAGGATGAGACACTATCACATCGCACCAAGGTGTTTGTGAGTGAAAATCGTCTCGTTCCCTCGTTTCTGATTCGAGATTGCTTTCTTTTCTTCCCACAAAGTTTCCTTTCATTTTCGTATCTAACCGTGCACAACAATTTTTTTTTTTAATCAGAGGTAAATATCATGTTCCACAAAGCCCTCGGGACTTTTACTAAACGTCCCGAGGCTTGAGGGACATTTAATCACTAATCAACCGAAATGCCATGCTATCACTTTATAATATTACGGTTTCCGAGGAAGAAGGAGAGTAAAACAAGAACGTTTTTGGCGGAGTCAACAACTTCAAAATGAATAAATTATTGAGTTGTGATTAATACTATTGGGAATTCGATAAGTGTTCACTTCATGTATTTGTTAGTTATTATATGCATAAGCGAACTTTGGCGTAAAGATTAGGTATCATTAGTTACTAATCTTACCTAATCTTTATGCATCAGGTTATTTAGAGATTAAATGTCCGTGTGGGAACAATGAAAACCGAGGTGGCCGTGATATTATTGAAATAACAAAACTAACTTTATTTATTAGAAGTAATATGGGCATTTCACTCGATTACATAGCATGTTCTAGGGATTTTTGGTGAAGGAAAATTCGAGTGTAGAATATATACATTTTAAGACCAAACTGGGACCAGTTGCGAAAAATGCAACTACACAGGCCTTCCGGCAGGAATTGAACTCACAACCTTGCGACTCTAGTGCAATGCTCTGACCACTGAGGGCGTTGCCGAGAGCTTGATCGCGAGTTCTGTATATATATATATATATATATATATATATATATATTATTATATTATTATATAGCATGCTATCGGATATGAGCTTTTGCGTAATCTGATTGGTTCCCTACTACCAGGCTATCAGCTCATATCCTACTAGTAGAGGAAAAACAAGATGGCGGCACGTTTTTTTAAACTGCCGAAAAGAGTTGAAATTGACGGATTTTTATACAGAAAAACATCAACACCCTCAAACCAATGTATAAAAAAACAACATTGTGTAAAAATACATTAAGAAATACACAATTTAGCATGTTAAATGGTAAAATTCACTTAAAAATTACGTATTTTTACTTCAAAAACCTGACTAAATTAACGGGTTGATATTAATTTGTTGCCAAACAAAGAAACTCACAGTTAAAATCAAGCTTACAACACACATTTCGTAGGAAATCACCAGTAAAGAGACATTTTTTATTTAGATAAGCATTTGGAGTAGTAAAAAGCATGTTCTTTTTCAAAAACAACCAACTAAGTAATTAAGTTTCACTGCCGAAGGTGTTTCATTTTCATTTTTGCATGAAATCAAAACCTTTTTCACGACAGCAACGCTAATATAAACAACTGACCCACCTTTTGACTAAATAAAGGTACCTTTTAATCTTTTTTGTTGATCTGCTTAACGCATTTTTTGCCTCTCGAGCAACATTTATGCAACATTTCAAAGCTGTTTACCGAACAGCTCAGCGAGAAACTCTATGTGAATGCATCATTACGCATGGCGGAAGTATTAGTTGCCTATGCCGGAAGTTTGTCGTTTGAAACATTTCACTGCAAGTAATTTTGTCTCTTGTACAGTGCTTGGCTATATAATAAAACAGTTATACCATTCGCTCTCGTCGTATACGAACTAATAGCCAACTCGGTGAAGCGCCTCGTTGGCTATGAGCTCATATACGACACGAGCTCATGGTATAACTGTTAAATATATACGAGTTGTTTCAGTTTCCATGTTTTGTTTGAATTTTAAGTGTAAACTACCTGTATACACTGAGTCTCTCTCCTCCGCAGAGGTTAAATTTCGGAGATTGGAGGTTTCGGGGGTCGTCGGAGATGCTTGGAGGCGTTAGCTGGACATAAGTAGTGCGGGCGAAACTAGTCCAACGGAAAATTACATTTAGCCTCTGCCAGATTTCTGTCGGTTTCTTGCACAAGATGTCGGTTTCTTGCATGACTTGCTAATTCACGGATAACTAAGCCATCCACGTCTATATTAGTAACATATTTGCTGGTAAGTGATTATGACATGTTTATAATATGTCTTTCTTGTAAAAAAGACAAAATATACACAGTTTTGCCTTTTAATATATCAGAAGAAGACTGACGAACCAGAGGATAACATACTTATATCGGCCGACGTGTAGCTCACATTGAAACAACGAACTTTCCTAGTTTGTCCACACATTCAATTAACTGTGGTCGTGTAACCTTCTGCTATATTCGACATGTTTTCTACAACCCGCAGTTCCAAAAGTTATTGACACCCCCCTGATACCGCCATATTTACACAGAAATCTGGCAGAGGTTCTTTTTTCGCTTTCTTTTTCGCTATCCGCCCGCACTCCTTATGTCCAGCTGACGATTTCGACGCATCTCCGACGATCCCCGACATAGCCTATCTCCGAAAGAACCTCTGCAGAGGAGAGAGACACTGAGTGACGATGGCATTCCCATTTTTTTCTCCAACCACTAACTATCCGGTTAAATCCGGTATCCGGTAAAGTGGTATCCGGCACATCCCTAACATCAAGGCCTTCCGGTTAGGAATTGAACCTGCGACCCTGCGATGCTAGTGCAGTACTCTGACCATAGCTCTTCCGTAGCTAACTTTCAGACCGCTTTATATTTTGCGTGTGTGTTCGTTCGTTCGTTCGTTCGTTCGTTCGTTCGTTCGTTCGTTCGTTCGTTCGTTCGTTCGTTCGTTCGTTCGTTAGGAATCAATAGCAAGCAACATTTTTGACGCGACATTTTTAACGCGATGTTTTGAACGTCACGAGGCACCGCTTTTTAGCACTGTGTCGATATTTTCGGGGAGGAGGGGTCACCACCAGTAAAATTGCACGCCTTCTTTCGCAATCCTGGCAAAAGTCTGGTCGTGATGACGTTTGGTGGAAAAGCCCTAAAGGGGGCGAGGGTTCCCCCTAATTAATACATGCATGTACCTGTTCTAGTTGAAGAATCGAGTTCCCTGGAAACGGAAAGAACTTCAGCTCGCCAAAACGTATCACCAAAAAGGTTTTTTTCGACGTCGGGATCATGGACGGCCACGTCCCTGTGGCCTGGTGAAAAGGTCTGGCCAAAGGCATTGTGCACTTTAGAATCATTTACTGAGCCATCACGACGACTGTGCAAGTGACTAGGGAAATGTTGATAATACTTGTCTAAATTAATCTTGGTTACGTTGTTTGTATCGTCGCAGACAAGTACAGTCGACATATTCTCGTCGATATCCAGAATCTTGGCAGAGGGTCTCTTCTGTGGTGCATCAACTTCAGTATCTAAATATACAATATTAACTAGATATACGTAAACACAGTAATCCCTCGCCCACTTTTACATAAATTTCTGATTAAAAAAGGTTAATGCAAACTCTCTCTCGCTCTTTTTTATTGAAGGGCCTGGAAATAGCCACTCCTGTCGGAACAATTCAAAATTTAGGAAATAACAAATTGTTTAACCCTAATTTTTTAAAGAAAAAGGTAATCAAACTGAGTAACAATAGTAGTGTAGAAAGGCCGATCCTGGGACATCTCCCTCCAGACATCGTGGCGCCACTAAACCCCCCTTGGGGGTGCCCGGGAGCCGACCTGTCTGGAACCCCCCTGACCAAATCTCGGTCGCCTGCTACTTGTCAAAACTTCCAAAGACTCCACTGACCAAGAATTCCAAAACCTGAGCCCCAAGAATTTCCATTCCGCTGACCAAAATTTTTTGACAAGAATTTTTGAGACCCCCGCTGACCAAATTATTTTCCAAACCAGAGCCCAAAGTTTTTTGACAAGAATTTTTGAAACCTGGGACCTAAGTTTTTCGACAAGAATTTCGACAAGGATTTCCCTAAGGATTTCCCTAAGTTTTTTCGCCAGGCGGAGCTGGGTTTATGTTGGGTAAGTGGTGGGTGGTTTAAAGGAATTATCCTTTCCAAAAGAAAAATAAAAGAATGACTGATACAACCAAAGAATGGTTTAGCACAGGAGAAGAAATGTACAGAAAAGACAACAATGCTTTTACCCAATGGCTTAACTACAACATTGAAAATAATGAAATTTCCTATGACTTTTCTGTAATTTACCAATCCTGGGATTCCTTTGGTCTTTCCCATACTTTTGAAGAATTTGAAAATATTATTAAAGAGATCCAAGACCTAAACCCAGAAGAACTATTTGAAGGATCCCCTCCACCAACCTACCACCCAAATGGCTACTCCATTTATAATGAAGATGGAGATCTTGAAGATTGGTACCAAACACTACCAGAAGTACTCCTTGAATGGGACCCTTACATGATAGAATGGGATGATGACAACGAATTTTTTAACATAACCGGGGATACCCCCGAAGAAGAAGACCTTTTACCACAAGACTGGTTGGATGGAACTGGGGACTACCATATTTTTAGAACAGAAGAAGAAGAAGAAGAAGAAGAAGAAGAAGAACTTGTCCTTTCCGAAAACGAAACAACCCTTGAACTTTAAACTGCTTAAAAATTTCCTATTCTAAAGAAGAATAGAAAATTGGTTTTAAAAATTATTTTTTGAAAGAAAATAAAAGGATGCCAAGAGTAAAAATTCATAAGTTAGTTTCCCCAATTGAAGCCCATAAATTCCACTGTGGGTTATGTAACTTTGAAGCAAAACTAGAGATTGGCTTAAGACTTCATAAAAAGGTGGTCCACAAAACAACAGACAAAACAAACCCAACACCCAGATGTCCTACCTGCCTAAAACTTTTTGGAACAGAAAAGGAACAACAAGCCCATTGCAAAACCCATTTAAAAAAAATAAAGTTAGGTAAATTCTGATGGAACTGCTGAAAACCCTTTTTTTTGAAAACCTACTTTCCAACCTTGCTTCCCTTTGGTTTCCTACTCCCTAGTCTTGTAGTGTCCTATCGAAAGTGTTGAGATTTTATCATCCAGTATTACCCTCTTATCATCATCCGCACTGAGAGCAACCTTGTTTAAATGGACTGTGTAGATTTCATGCTGGTAGCTCCTGAAGGTATTCATTCCTTTCATTAGTTTTTTCCCGGAGAACAAACAGTTGTAATAGTCCTGGAACCGGATTTCGTTAATAGCACTTCTTTTGACACCTTTACACTTCTTTTCCTCAATGACCTCAAACTCTCCTGTTACCTTGTTTTTCTTCTTAGCCATTCTTGTGGAATAGGACTTTGCCTTCAACCCCACAAACCCCTCAATCTGGTCAGCCTTGGTCTCAAATTTCATCATCCCAAGTACCTTCTTGTTTACCCCACAGGGAATTCCACTTGGGTGGGAATCCGGGAAGTTACTGGTGTCGAAGTGGGTAACAACATCTCCGGATATATCTTTAAACAAGTCTTCAGTTTTAATTTTATAGCAAAGACTGTCTGTGTCTGTAAACAGAAGCTGGGCATTTTTACCATACTTCGGAATAACATAGTCATGGTGGAAATCGTACATAGAACTTTTTGCATAGTCTAGAATACTTGCCCCCGTATAGATGGGTTTGTCTAACTTAACATGTGTTTTTTTCATATGGATTGCTCCGAGGGTTTCGCTAAATATGTTAATGGACTTGTAATTGGGTTTCCTTACCAGTTTTTCATGTTGGTCTGCCCATGAGACCAGTCTGATGTCCACCCTGTTTCTGACATCTTCCATTGTTTTCCCATATACAGAATTATTCATTAATTTGTAATTGTTCTTATCGAAGAGGTTTGTTGCTTCTGTTCTTAACCTATTATTAAGTTCAATATAGGGTTTCATCCATGCTTTTTCAACATACAAAGCCCCTCTGTGGATTTTCTCAAGAATTAACCCATGGTCTATACACTGTTTTAGAGCCCTGTAATGGATAATATAGTTTTTCTTTTCATTAAGGTTAGGAAGGAGTTTAACAACCCCATTAATGTTAACCTTCTCAGGAGCAAAAGGGTAATCATTATGCAGGTCATGGAGCTCGTCCGGGTATTCAAGATCCACTTCCAGATGGCAACCAGTTCCTTCGGATCCATCTTCCGTTTCTACAAGATGGTCCTGCCAGTTCTCAAGCTCCTTTTCTGTCATCCATTTGAAACCCCCAATTGGTAATGGCTTTGTCATTGCAAGACCATACAGGTTGTTCCTATCCCAGTAAGGAATGAAAGAACTTTCCTCCTCTGGGTTGTACTCCTCCATATACTTGTTATTAGCACTTGCATACCTGTGGGTAATTAATGAGGTTCCTCCTCGGATACCATTTTCAAAGAACAGATACATGTCCGGGTCTGTCAGTGCCTCTAATTTCTGTTTGGTCATTTTCATCAGAGCACAGTGGGAAAGCCCAGGACCAGTATAGAACCACATAGGATCTAGTTTGTATGTGTCCTTGCTTATTTTTCTATAGTTTTGGATTACATCGCTGAGGAGGGTTACATCTAGTTTCATGTAAATATTGCCATACTCTCTCATTGTTTTACAGTCAAATGCCTTCCAAACAGCTTGGGCATGTTTGTAATCCTTGTCCGAAATGTGTTCCCCACTGAGTTTTGAAAAGAATTCCTTCTTTTCTGGTAGTCTTGGATAGTCCAGTTTTTCCAACCCAGTCATAAACTCATAAGGGTAAACACCCTTCTTTTTTAACAGGTCAATATGTTCCTTTGGGTGGTCTGCAAAGAACTTCTCAGTGTAGACGAAGGAGTCAGGACCCAGAATTTCAACAAGAGAAGACAAAGACCCTGGCATAAATTTTATGCTATCTAGGAATCTTAATTCCAATGGCACCCACTTAATTTTAAACCCTTCATTCGCATTTTTCTTCTTATGCCACCCACCATTCATCCAAATTTTCTTGTTAAAACTTATATACTCCTCGTCTGTTTTTGGAATACAACCCAAGACCCCATCCGAGAGACCCAAACTTTTTATACAAATATGAGCATCATAGTTCATATTGTTATGGGCCAGGATAGGGATATGTCTGGCACTTGACATTGCATAATTGCAACTATTATGGGCTGGACCCCGGTACTTACCATTCAAGTGGTCATGGTCCCTAACCCTGTCCTTTCCAAGCTCCTTCCCACAGACATAGCACTCTTTCGAAAGTTTAAACTCTTCTTCCTGTTCTTGACTAATAATAATTGGCTTTGGATTTTTTAGGTATGTTTCCCAAAGGTCCTTGACTGTTTCCTCTAGGGCCAACACAAACATTTTCGCTATGTCTTCGTTCTTGTTTTGCATGGCATACCTTACCAACTTTCCTGGGTAGACACTAGGGTCGGAACAAATGACCTGGAAACAATACCCACTTGGGGTATGTTTTTGGTAGGTCTTTGTAAAGCTTTTTTCTCTGGATGGCTCTACTGTGGAAACCGGTTCCAGGAAACACTCAAAGTCAAAAACAATAATGAAGGGAACATCTTGCATTTTTTTATAATCTTTTGCGCTCCACTTAATAGTATTGTTTTCCTTTGTTGGGAATATTTGGACCTGGGCTTCGTGTTGACTGCAAAATTTCATATGCTCCTTCATTTTTTCCTCTGTGCTAAAGTGGTTTACACAATAGTCGCAGAAGAATTTTTTGTGTTGTTTGTTGTCTGACTGGGTGGAGAGTAATTTGCTCTTATTTTTTATGGCACTGTAATGTCCATCCCACCAAAACAGGTTTATAACTTTTGGAAACTTTGACCTGCTAATCTGTAACTGGCAGACTCTTTTAATTTTTTCTTCCCAGGTAAAAACATTTACATTAATGTTGTTCAATTTTTCAAATTTTGAAATCTTGTTAATTTTCATTGGGAATTCAAGTCCTGTAGTGTCATATTTCTTACCCCACTCTATGACATCTTTTCCAACTCTCTCCAGTTTTTTCAGGTCTTTGTTCTCCCCAACCATTTCTGCTATTGAGCTAGCATGTAAGAAACATTTTTTGTCCTTGTTCTTTGGATTTATAATGGCCTTCTTCTCCTCTACTTCTTTGGGTAAAGGGGCATGGCCTTCTCCACCATTTAGTGGTTGGTATCTTGAAATGGAGATATGGAGGTTCTCTACATTTTTAATGACCCAACCAGAACCTTTCTTTTGGTGGGCACCCAGGTGTTTAAGCATCTCATTTTTTGCTTCTAAATAAAACTCTCTAACATCTTCCTCAGTTCCCATTGGGTACATGCTAGAAGTAAAGTAAAACTCCTCAACATCTTCCCAACCGGACTCATAGTCATATTTGGCCAGGTTACAGATGAGTGTGGTTTTTACTTTCTTCCACCCACTGATCCCATTAATTAGGTCTTCCACTTTTTGGGTTGTGTCTCTCAAGAAAAGAACAGGCTCAAAATAACCTTGACCTGAAATCTCATAAGTAAGAGACTTCCCATTTGCGAAGGATTCTATTAACCTGGGCTCTGCTTTCATAAGCTTCTTGTAATCTTTTGTTTTTTTCTTAAAAATTCTGTCCAGCTTGTTACCAAGAACTTTCCTGGTTTTGGCACTTTTTTTACTCCCTCTCCATTTGTTTTCCCACCTTATTTTTTCTAATCTTTTTTCTTCTGTTTTTACTATCCTCCTTTCGGTGGTTGCCTCTTTCCTGACCCTCTTTCTTTCCAACATCTCTTGTCTTTTCTCTTCCAGCTTTGCTTCCTTCCTTAGTCTTTTCTCTTCCTTCTTCTTTAACCTTAAATCTTTCTCCTCCTGTAGTTTTGCTAGTCTCCCAGGTTTGAAAGGGTTCATTTCTCGGTCCCTTTTGAGTTGCCTTCGCTTCCTGAGTCTGGCATTTTCTCTTTTTTTAATTATTTCGGGGGTGTCTGGTTTTTTAACTTTGTTAACTTTCTTAACTTTGTCTTCTTCCATTTATTATACATAAAAACTTCATAAAAAAAATTATTCCTATAAACCAGTCTTCTAAACTCTTAAAATTTTCTATGAAACTATCATAGAAAATATTTTTTCCTCTAGACCCTACTAACAACCTGTTCCTTACCATTGTAAAGAACAGTCCTACCATTCCTTATTGAGAACGGAATACAACCAGGGTTTTTTCCAATGCTTGAAGCTGCTTTGTAAATACTATGAAATTTTGTCTTGTTCCCTTCTTGGTCTGTAAAAACAATCTCAACAGGAGTTTTCATCTGCTCCCTATTACACTTGTCGAAGGTTTCATTTCTAATCTCAGGTAACCCAAGATTTACACAAAGACTTTTCATTGTCATTTTGTGGACCCCTTTGAGTCCAATTTTTCTTGCCAAATTAGCAATCTCAGATTTAGGATGGTGTCCAATAGGGTTTTCGGTTTTAATTTTTTGAATTTTTTCTGTTATTTTTCTTCTTTCTTGCATTCTAAGTTTAAACATCTCCATTATTTATTAATGATGTTTTTTACCTCTTTTGTTTTTTCTCCTCCTCCTTCTTTCGCCCCTTATTTTTTCTCTTTCTTCGTTAAGGGGTGTTTCTTCTTCTGTTGGTGCTGGTATTTCTTTTGGTTCTTCTTTGGGTTGTACTGGTGTTTTTTCTTCTGTTGGTGTTGGTTCTTCTTTGGGTTGTGCTGATGTTTCTTCTTTTGGTTTTTCTTTTTTTGGCCAAATTTTTTTGGGTATATTTTCCTTTGGAATTCCTAAAACTTCGTAAAGTTCATGTTTTTTTACTCCTCGTAAACGACATCCTTCGTTGTTATCTTTAAATATTTTTTTTAATTCTTTTAGAGTGTAGAATTTTGTAACGTCCATTTTTGAATGGATTTTTAGTATGAAGATAACCCTTCCTGCTCTTTTGTATTGCTCTTCTTTGTCCATAGATAGGAAGTATTTTTCCAGATCATTGTATTTTTTTATTTTATACTCAATAAATTCTAGGGTTAGAAGCTCCATTTTTTCTTTTGCTTCCAGTTCCAGAAAAATATGATGTCCAAACCAAATCAATGGAATATAGCGCATGTCTTCTTTGGTTTTGTTACAGTAATACATTTGTTTTGAGTGTATATAAAACATAGCACAAATAAATTCTTTTCTAACAATACACATCTCTTTCTTTTATTCTTCTTCTTTTTCATTTTCCTTTAAACCAAATTCCCCACCAGGTTCCAGTTTCAAACCAAGTTGCCTTTTAGGTTCCAAAACAACCCCAACAGGACTGTAATTTTTAACAACTTTATTAGTCCAACCTATTTGAATATTCCCCTCCATGGTCAAATCCTCTCTACCAAAACTTAACCCAAATTGGAACCCCTTTCTTGAAATATGGTTTTTGTTAAATTTTTCTCTTTCTTTGCTTTTGCTGTTTCCCATTTTTATTTTCTAAAAATTTTTCTCTGTGGCATACTTTAATATGCAACCATAGTGCTGTTTCAGTTTTTAAGTTGAAACCACAAATTCCACACTTAACTGTCATCTTTTATTTAATTTTTCCTAACCCAAAAGATTAGGAAACCAAAAGTTTAAGTAACAATAACTCAACTGTTATCGGAATCAACAACACCGCCACCAGAGACACCTTCGCCAGGATTCTCATCAACCTGTACATTTATTGGACCATCTTTTACCCAAACATGTTTCGCAACAGTTACACCACCACTTAGTAGCCCAATCATTGGAATGTAGGGGGAAATCTTTGTTACCAAAAGTTTGACATCATCGCAGAAAAGTTTGTTTGAGGACAGTTCCTTGTCTAGTTCCCCATTGTTGTTAACTAGTTCTAAGACTTCCATCAAGTTTGAAAATTTTGAGATTAGAGTTTCTGTTAACAAATTGTTTACTCGGTCTTGTTGTGCGGTTTCATATGTTAGCTTAATTTTTTCAAGTGCGGTTGTCGAAGCTTCTTTAAGATATGCTTCTGAATATTTAATCTTCTTTTCAAAAGAAAGTTTAGTAAGCTCTTCTCTAAGGTTTAAAGTTTGCGTTTTGTCTTCAAGTTCTTCAGTGTTCATTTATTATAGAAGAAACTTCTTCAACTTCTTCCTCAACAGACATTTCCGCAACTTTTACAAGTCCTTTACCACAGTAGAATGAAACTACCCACAAAAGTGTTAGAAGAAGTATTTTTGTAATAACTTTTCCTGGAATAATTCTCTTATTTGCTTCCATATTTATCTTTATATGCATTGTAAATTATGTAAGTAAGTCCTATCGCCAGGACCCACAAATTTTTCGCTAGCCACGCTACTCCTTTTGCACCCCAAGATAGTGCTGTTGCTAGGATACTAACAAGTGGTGCCAGTAGTGGAAGGGCTGTCTTTGCAAGTTTCGCCATAGCTTTTGCCAGGGCTCCTGTTGATTTTGCGACAGTTACAACACCAGCTTTTGTAGCCAGTACTACTGTTGTTATGATCCCTGCGATGGAAATACCAATGGCTGCTGTTGTTCCCATATTTTCTTTCGCCCATACTTTGAATCTTTCAAATTTTGTTAGAATATTGTCTCTAAGCATATTTTTAACATAGTCAGTTTGTGGAGCCATGTTTGCTTCCAATCTTAGTTGTTCTGCCCTCAGTTCGCTTACAACCTCAACCTCCCTAAACTTTTTTTTTCTAACTGGGTCTTTTTCTTTGTCTGCCAATTCTTTCCAATACTTTTGCTGAATTTCAACAGCTTGCAGACTCTTAGACTTTATGTTTCCTGAAATATTACGCGTTGGGACATCGCCAACATTTTCCCCATTTTCGGTTTCAATGTTGTCCAGTCCTATTGTTACTTCATTTTCTAGGTTTTCGGCAACTGTTTTTTGAACTGCTTCGGCGGCTTGGGGGCTTATTTTTTCTTCATTTTCTATTCTACCGGCCCCAGTTCCTAAATGTTCAACCTTTGCTTGTTCTAACAGGCCCTTAAATATTTTAATTTTGTTTACAACTTTTTTCCCTTTCCCGTTGAAATAGTCAAAATCGCCGTTAGCATCTCTAACCATAACTAGTACACCTTCAAACTTAAGTCCATCAATTATTTCAAGGTTTTCTGGATTGCGGGTAAATATACTTTTTTCATACAATTTTTTACTTGCTTTACCATCATACTTACCTACTGTTTGTTCAAACTCATCTTTAAAAAAGTTTTTTTTCTCTTTTGTAGCGTCAAAACTTTGTCTTCTGGACTCGCCCCCTACCCAGGTTTTCAGTCTTTTTTGATATAATTCGTCCGGCTCACCTTTAAATTGTACAGGTTTTTTACTAAGTCTTTCCCTCATTTCATTTCTTTCATTTTCACCAACTAGTGTAGGACCATCATCAAAAACCTCATTAAATTTATCAAAAAGATTGTCAAGATCTTCAAAATAGGAAGGGGCAAAAGATGTCTCAGCCTCTTCTTCTTGTTGTTCTGCGACTTTATTAGGTTCTAAATTTTGCAGTTCAATAGTTTCAGTCATTTATTTATCCTGTTCCCCAACAACCTTAACCAACTCCTCACTGTAAAATTTTCCCAAAATATCCTCATCAGAGTCCCGAATTCTATACATAACAGGATCTCCCCTAAAAACAGCTGACACCGTAAAAATTTCATTAGTAAAATTTGGGTCATATCCTTTTGAAAAATTTTTTCTATACTTTTGTATTCTTACATGATCCCCAGTTTTAAATTTAGGTTTTACACTGCCTTCAAGGGGAGGAATTCCATACAATCTAAAAAAGATCTCATCCTGGTTTCCATCATTAACATCTTTTGGCTTCATTTTAATTGTGCTATGTTTTGTGTTATTATAACTTGCAGTAAATTTGTCAAGGGTGTTTAACCACTTTTTATTCCCTGTAAATGTAAAATATTTCCACATCCTGGTTTTTAATGTCCGGTTAAATCTTTCTACAACAGCTGCCTTACGTTCTGATCTTGTGGAGAAATAGTGGATGTCAAAAGATTTTAAGAGGGTTTTTACCCCAACATTGTAAAACTCCTTTCCGTTATCAAATTGGACTGTTTCTGGGTATTTGCCAAATCTTTTTTTAAATTCTTCTAACATTTTTGAAACCCCAGGGACCATACTTTTGGTATCCTTTCTGTGGACTGGGACTGCAAAACCAAATCTGCTTAGGATTTCTATCCCAGTCAGGATCCACTTTTGGTCTTTGTTTTCAGAGCCAAATTTCGCCATGTCAACAAGATCCATTTGGAGTTGGTCTGCAAGATTTTTTACAAATGTTTTTTGAAATTTTTTGGGTTTTCTAATAGGTTTGTGCAAAGTAAACACCTTTTGGTTGTGTAACCATTCTTTGACCTGTTTTCTCGAGACTTCGACACCTTGTTCCAATGCTGTTTGGTAAAGTTTTTCCATAGATTGGTAACCTGTTACAGGATTGTAGTAGATGTCCCGAAGCTCAAGGTCTACTAACAAGAGTTCTTCGTTCATTTTTTATTTAAATAAAATGCTTAAGACTAAGTTTTTACAAGAGTACCCGAATGCTGACTTAGGGAAATTTAAGTTTGGATCCAAGAAAATTTTCTTCCGAAAAGGGGAATTTTCCCTTGACATTGAGACCAATGATTTTAAAAGGAACAAAAATTATACCCAATATTTACACTGGCCCAGAGGGTGGGGGATCCATGGGACTGTTCAGCCCTTTGAGAAGCAACCAAAATGTTCTGTAAATTTTAACAAAGTAATTTTGTATGTTAACAAGACTGAAAACTTCGTCCTAGACTTAGACCCAGTTGACTTAACATTCTCGGAGCCCAAAATTCCAAGAAACCCTGACTTGAATGAATTTCTTTCGGTCCCATATTTTACCGCCATTGCAGCCTCTTATGTTGCGAGTTATTTGTGTGGAATCTCAGACCAACATTTTAAGAATGGGTTTAAAAGATTTAGCTCTTCTTTTTTGACTAGCATTTCCCATTACCATTATGTTTTTCAAGTTAGAAGATTTTTAAAACACCCAGAGAAATTAAGGAGATATTTAACTGAAGATGTTGTAAAAATTTTGCAACATAACCCCAACGATGTTTGGACCCAGAAAATAAGTAATTCTACCCAGAGTGCAAAAGATTTTACCCAATACATGAAAGATCTTAAATATGAGGTCAGGTATGTAAAACTGGAAAGGAAAAGCTATGGAAGAGTAAACATATATGAAGAATTACTTTCAACCTCCGGAAGACACCCAGATGACTTCAAACATTTTGTCCCAAAGACTAGCAATGGTCTTACTCTGTTAGGGCAAAAGCTTTTCCAACAATCTTTGGAATCCTTTGTCTACTGTATTCTTGGTGCCCAGGCAAAGACAAGATGGGTCATTGTTGGACAAGGGGCTAAGAGTTTACAGACACAAGAAGTCTTTAAAAAGTTAATGGATGACACAATAGCCCAAGATGATGTTACCATTAGTATTAGCAACATGAGACAGGCCATTAAGTCTACAAATGTTGTTCTAAATTTTGCCGTCTCTCCTGGGTTGATCCTGATCCCTAGCGACTTGAAAATTTTAATAAATCCTGTTGTTGGGTTTAATAATGTCCTTACTTTGGCTACTGAAAAGATGGTTCTTGGGTTTAATAGAAATTTGAACTTGGAAAGGAAGAGAAGGTCTTTGGCTTCGACAAAGGGAAAACCTCCACTCCAAAAAATCCTACCAACCCAAAAATGGAAAAGAACTTACAAACAAGGAGATCTCATCAAGCCAGAAGTTAAACCACAAGACAATAACAGATTGCCAGAAGTCTTTGGGGCTTCCATAACTTTGGTTTATGTAATTTTTAAAATAATAACATATCTATAATAAAAGGAAAGAATGACAAACTTAATAAACTATACTATTAAAATTTCGCCAACTTTCAAAAAATTCTTGGACAAACATAGTAGACCAGCTTTTACCAGTAAATGTTGCAATGAAAGATTAGAACAAGATAACACCTGTGTTTTTTGCCCAGAATGTGGTGTTGTTACAGGGACTTTCATTACCAAAAGAAGTTATTACAATACTAATGCAAAGCTTTCAGGAAGACTAACTGAGCCACCCACTGTTAAAAACCTAAAGAAAGATTATTACAATCTTTTGCCAGTCTGTAACCTGGTCCCACCAAAGGCTTTTATGGAGAAGAGCAAGTACTTAACCTGTTTGGACAGGTGTTTGTGCAAGTGCGATGAGGAGTCTTGTGTGTGTGTTTGCCCATTACAGAATCCCATTAAGGACTGGAAAATTCAAAAACCATTGGTCCTTAGGGTCATTGAACAGTTTAACCAAAATTTAGAAGAACTTAGGGACAAAGGAAAAATTAAAATTAGACCTAACAAAAATTATATATTAATGGCCATTCTTTCGGTGTGTCAGCCTGAAATTTTGGAAAGGATGAAGATCCCTAAATTTAAAAATCCTGCAAAGATTTTTGGGGAAATAGAGGAAATTCTAAATTACAATAAGAATGAAGAAAAGGAAAATCGTCCCATGACTCAAATGGAAATTTTCGATTACCTTGTTGAGAAAATTAAAGAGGAAAAAAGATCCTAAAAAGTTTAATATTTTGTAACTTCTTTAAGTTACAAAAAATTCTCCATTCCCCTTTCGCCTTTGGCTCGTCTCACTCCGTTCCCTAAACAAACCTAGACAACAACCACCCAATCCCTGTTCCAGACAAAGTAACAGCAATAATTTGATACTTTTCCATCTCCTCACTTGGTTGGTAGAAGTCTTCAAGTTTTGGTTCAACTTGGGCTGTTTGCATAATTCTTTGAAGTTCGTTAAAAGCTTTGGAAGTATCCTGCATGTTGTAACCTGCAGTCCGGATCTCATCCTGGAGTTCTCTTTGTCTGTCTTTTCTTTTGATCTCATTTTCGAAAAATTTTTCATGGGCTTTTTGTAATTCTTCAGTTGCCTGGTTATGTCTTTTTGTCTCTTTTGCGAAGCCATCTTTGTTAAAAGATTGGAATAAGTAGCCAGCACCTGCGAAGGCGATGGCATTAAATAATCCTCCTGCTACCATTGAAGCCATTTATTAAAATTTCTTATTTTTAAAATAAGAGATTTTTTTGGTCTTCTTTCCTAATCCTCTTCTTCAAACTCTTCTTTAAGTTTCTCAACAACTTGCTCAACCTTTGGTAACGCAACTGCGCTGCTCATAAGCCTTCTCCTGGTTGACTCTATTTCTTTAACATTTGTCTCAATGACCTTCATTTGGAGAGAAATAACATTCCCAACAAATATACTCTCAAACCTAATGGCCGCTTGGACATGACACCTTTTGTTAAGGTAGGAAACTGGCTCCACTTCTTGGCCTGCTTCTTCTGGGTCATCCACATTTTCCATCTCGTAGAAAATGGTCTTAATCTGGTCATCTTTTTTGTTGTACAAGACCTTTGCATACAAAGTTTGGGGGTAATCCCGGACTGGTTGGTATTTACCATCCTTTACCTCATTCTTTACATACAAACAGCCTGTTATTTTTTTCAGGTCTCTTTTCTCCAAGTTGTACTTCCCCAGTTTCATTTTGTTCTCAACACAATAGTCTTTGCATTTTTCAACTATTTGGTCGAAAACACCCAGGAACTTCTCTTGGTAGGGAGTTGGGTTTAGCCTGCCGTTTTCGTCCTTGTCTTGTAACACGATCGCCACAGTGTAACCTTTTTGCCCAAACTTCTCGTTGCACTTTTGAAGTCCCCATGAGAAGCACTTGTCTGTTTTAATAATCAGGGGAGTTAGTTTGCCATCTGGGCCTTTGGTTTTGATGTTAATTCTTTTAAAGTTGACTGATCCATTGTTGACAGATTTTTCATTAGGTTCGGAAAGAAAAACATTATTAATGTTGAAAGTTTCAATGTTAGTTACCATTCTTTATTATAGTAGTTTTTTGGTTCCTAACTTTTCAATTTCCACCACCAACAGTCTTTGGTAAGTAACCCTTGTCTTGAGCCATTTTAACTGAAAATAATCCTACAGAGACAGCCACACCAAGTTTCGCGGTTTCTTTAATACTGGCTGGTGCAGCGAGGGACTGGCCTAGGACTTTTTTGAAAACCATGCTTGTTCCAACAGCTGCAAGTGTAATTAGTGCTGCTTGATACAAGTCATTTAAAACTTCGTTCTTATTCATTTATTAGGGAGGAAATTAGGGGTCTTCATTGTTAACTAAGGGTCTTCGGTGTTAACATTAAAAACTTTTAAAATTTCGATGACTTCAATGTATTTTCTTAGGGCTGTAATTAGGTTGTTTAACACCACTTTAAAATTTCCTAAGTTTTGGTTGTCATTGGTTTTCAAAGTTTCCCTAAGAACTAACAGGTCATTTAAAAGAGGAAGAATGGCTTTTGGGGTCATAATTTTTATTTTGTAGTTAAAAAAACTACAAAATTTCTTGTTCTCATTTTTTCTTTTTCGGGTCATACATGTTTTCATTGAAGGAAAGAATTTCTAATAATCTTGTTAAAAGATTGTTTACTCTAACCAAGTCATTTATAGCTTTTACCATATTTTCTGAAAAATAATCAGTTTCATTTTTTAGTAATTTTTTTTGCTCTCTTTCAAAATAATTTGTTACATCCCCGAGCATTTTCATATTATGTACAATATCATTGTCCATCCTTTTATTATAATTCTTTCTCTTCCTTAGGGCATAAAAACACTTCCAACATAATTTCCCCAACATCTTGGTCAGTCTCAAATTTAAGCTCATTGTAAATCCCATTGTCTAACATCGCTACAGAATTTAAGTTTTCAAACTTTTCAACAGATCCTTTCAAAATTTGTTTTGTTGTAATTGGGAGAATAACAGCTGTTCTGTCTCTTTTCCCAGAGAATGATGTTTTTGTTCCATCAATCATGTTGCAAGTTATGCATACAAATCTCATTCCAAGATTTATGTTAGCTGGGTTTGGACTGACTAGGCTAGCCCCTTTTTTAATTGTGGCTGTTTCCGGGTAGCCAAGTAGTGGGCCAAGTTTTAGCAATGAGAGGTTTTCTGTTGGGAAAAGTTTAACTTTGTAGTTGAAGGGTAAGAGTTCAGTTTTTATTCCATTTTCCTTCAGTCTTATCATGATCAAGCCAATGGTCCAGTAGCCATTTTGGAAGGTAATTTTGTGGGGTCCATGGCGGATGAAAGTTTCTTCTGTTATGTTGTTGAAGTTCCAGAACACTGTTGCATTTTTTACCACCATTTTTGTATCCTCGATTATTAGGGGGTCTTCAAATTTTATGGTTGTTTCCCCATTTTTTATTAGTAATCTTAGGTTCCTCATTTATTCTTCTTCTTTCCTAAAGATAATCTCATGGTTGTAAGGATGGACTAAGTTAATTTCTAGTCTTGAATATTTTTGGGATTTTAATGTTTCTTTTATTTTTTTCTCTTCTTCTTTTGGGATGTCTAGGTAATCATCTAAAATAATTTGCATATCTTTTCTGTTCGGGTTGTAGAAAGTAACAAATTTCGAAATATTTTCTCGATATGGTTTTGCAATACTATTCATTTGTTGGGTAAGGACCGCTGTGCTAATGTCCATATGTCTGGCACTAAAACCAAGTTTGACAAATTCACTTGTCCTGTTTTTAATAGCCTGACCAGAAGCACAGTCATCTAAGATTATTAGACTTGGGGTCCCTTTGCAATAGTCCACAACATATTTTAGGAAATCTTCGGACTCATCTTGGTCGCATGGGATGACGAAAAATCTTGGGTCATTCAGGTGTTCCCATTCTAGGTATGTTTTGTTCCATTCGAAAGTGGGGCAGATTAGGAAAATGTTTTCAAACTGTTTTGGTGTTTCTTCTAGCATTTTTAACAGGTAGTGGGATTTTCCACAACTTGTCATTCCGACGATTATCATGTTAAAGGGTTTCATTTTTTATTTTGGCTCTTAGTAGTTAACACTCTGAAATTCTCCTCCTTGAACTTTCAACAGTCCATCTGAGAGGATGAAAACATGGCATCTGAGGTCTGTTGTTGTTGCCTTTTTCTTAATTTCTAACATGATCCCAGACTGTGTTGTTAATAGTCTTGTACCATCTCCATAAACATCATTGTCATTAATGGATCTCAAGTCAACCACAAGTGCAAACTTCTCATCTGTAAAGAACTCCTCTGCTTGGATGGTTGGGTAATCAGTCTGTCTGAAAAGTCTCTCCGCCTCTTCAAACAGTCTTCTTTTTGGGATTCCTTGGGAGTAAATGCTGTTAGGAATTCCTTCAATGGTTACCTTTACCCTTTCAATGTTAGGGAAAACATACTCTTCAGATCCACTCCGGGAAGCTTTTGTAAACAACATTACAACAGCTTTCATGCTCTTTCTTGGCAGGTTAATGGTCTCATTGATCAGTGTTGTTGCAGCAGCCCATGGAGAGGTTTTCATCAGGGTAACATGTTCGAAGGAAAGTGCCCGGCCTACTTGGTAGGAGGATTCAATCTCTCCTACTAGTTGAAAGTTTGTAATGGTCTCATACTCAAGCTCGATATTCTCAAGTGAGTAGCCAGCCACAGATTGACTGCTTTGGGCTTTCATTATGTCTGTTCCTTTTGGGAGTGTAATTATGTATTGCAAGTCATTTGCCATACTGTGGGGGGCATAGAGCCCATGGTCTTTTAGAATTTTACCTAATGAAATCCTTTGTTTTGTACCATAGACAGCGGCATAAGAGTCGGAAGAGGCATCATCGGATTTTGAAATGAGTTTCCGTTGGTTTTCGGATGCAATGCCATCCTCAATCATGTTGGATCTCTCGTGCTTGTCCATCCACAAGTCTTTATAAGTCCCAAGAAGACTTTCTCCTGTGTTGTCATAGACTTTCTCTCCGGCGAATCTGACTTCCAAACGTTCTTGGAGTTGTCTTGCCAGGTTGTTGTTGAACCAAGATTTGGTGTTCTTGTTCTTGAAGTCAAATAGGAGGAACATCTTGTCTGGAACTAGGGTGGCTCCAGGTTTAAGTTTTGGGATGTGGACATAAATTACTTCCCCTTCATTAGCCGAATTGGGGTTAAAAGTAATTACATTTCTGGATCTTTCTCCGGTTATTGAACTTTTATGTAACCGGTTGTAACCAGGAATGAGTTTAACTTCTCTTTCGGTATTCATTTATTACTACATAAAAAAAATTTCTATCCCCTTAAGGATAGAAGTTTTAAAATTTCTCAGAGGTCATATTTGGAAAGATCATTGTAGACTGTTTTTGACTTTTGAATTTTCGGGGGTTTCTCTTCCTTTGTTTCAGCCCATTTGCTGTATGCAATGTAAGTCAACACTAGGGTGCAACAAGTTCCAAGAATGGTTCCAGTGTATGTAATCATAGAATTAGTACTCATTCCTTCGGGCTCTTCTTCTGGGATTGGAGCTAAGGCTTGTTTTTTCTTTAGTTTTGCGGCTCTGCTTACTTGGGCTAGTTTTTTTCCTTGGGCTACTCTTTTGGGGTTTTTTACCCTGGGAGGTGGGGTTTTGGTAATGGTTTGAGGTTCTGGTTTTGGTTGAGTTGTTTCCATTTATTTAATGGGTTTGTTTAGAGTTTGCTCAAATTTGTTTAAAATGTTGGAATAGCTAGTTCAAATAGCTAGTTCAAAGTTTGTTTAAATTTGATTAAAATGGTGGAATAGCTAGTTCAAACAGCTAGTTCAAAATGTTTTTAAGCTAGTTTAAACAGAATCATATACCCCTATTCTTGTTAACATTTTTACCAAGTCTTCATTTGGGTGTAGGAAATTACAAATATTTTTATGGTCAGTGTTGTAATATATTTCCTCGGATCCAGATTTGGCAACAGCTTTAACCAAATTACATTTTACACCAAGTTTGCAAACCTTTGGCTTCTCCATTTATTTAATTAATTTTTAACAAGTTAATCTCAACATCCCAAACATTGAAAAACAAGTAGGTATAGTCATCTCCAACCGAACCAGAATAAGAATGCAAAGATACTTGGGTTCCCTTTTTTATGGTTGCAATACCTTGACAAAATACATTGTGGGGGATGTTTTCGTTATATGTTCTTCCCATGGTTATAGTTTCCAAACCTGAAAGTTCATTTGACCTGCTTGTAATATCTCCATGGTAAAGGTTTGTTTTTAGATCAAAATATGCATTGTAAGTAGAACCATCCCACCATGTTTTCTTTTTACTTTGTTGGTCTATTTTGTGCCCATCTGGTTGAAGTAAAAACCAATATGATATTAAATATTTTCCAGTATCATTGGTTGATGTAAATGATACCAAAGTGCTGATGTTATTGCTGTTATCCCAACTACCTGCTTTATGGTTTGTTTTTCCACTATCTTTTTTATACTTTATTACCTGCGAAAAAGTTCCAGCTGGTCCTGTGGCTCCTGTAACCCCTCTTAGGCCTCTTAGCCCTCTTAGTCCAGTTGATCCTTTTCCTCCTGGCAACCCCCGAATTCCTTGGTCGCCTTGGTCTCCCTTGTCCCCCTGATTGCCTTTGTCTCCTTTTGTCCCTTGGGGTCCTTGGGGGCCTTGAGAACCAGTATTCCCGGTTGAGCCTTTGGACCCTGTTGGACCCTGAGCACCCTGTGGGCCTTGGGGTCCTTGAGGTCCTTGTGGTCCTGTTGCACCCGGGTTACCTTTGTTACCTTTTGCCCCATCATCCCCTGGGTCTCCCTTGTCTCCTTTCTGGGCTGCAGTCCCTGCCATTCCTTTGGGACCTGTGTCTCCCTTGTCGCCTTTGGAACCTTTTGACCCTTGGGTACCATGATCTCCCTTGTCGCCTTTGGGACCTTGGGGACCTGTTGGGCCAGATGTTCCTTGGAGACCTTGAAGACCCTCTAAGCCTTGGGGACCTCTTGGGCCTTGGCGACCGGGTTGGCCTGGGGGACCATTGGCACCTTTGGGGCCATTGGGTCCTTGGGGGCCTTGGTCTCCCTTTTCGCCTTTGGGACCTTGGGGTCCTGTTAAACCTTGGTCTCCTTTAAGACCTTCTAAGCCTTGGGGACCTCTTGGTCCTTGGCGACCGGGTTGGCCTGGGGGACCATTGGCTCCTCGAAGACCAGTTGCTCCTTGGGGACCTGTTGGGCCTGTGTTTCCTTGGGGACCTTGGTCGCCTTGGGGACCTGCTTCGCCTTGGTCTCCTTGGGCACCGGATCCATAGCCGGTCATGTCTGAGTCGTCATAATATCCATAGTAGTAGCTCATTGTTTATTTAGTTCTTAAATGAAGTTTCCATATTCTTATCATTTCCTTGTTAATTTTTACAATCTCAGCTGGAAGCAAAGGACCATGGACAATTTTAATTCCATAAATTTTTCCTTTCAGTTGGTAATCATTTGAGGGGGTTCCACTTAGTCTTTTGTTTAAAAATACAGATCCAAATGGACTGCCTATATCTGCAAGGTCTGATTTAAATTCTGATCCTGCCAACTTTTTACCATTTAAATATACAATACCTCCAGCTCCTAACCAATGGCAGGAAACTATATGTTTGCTAAGAATACTATGAGGACTTACAATATTTATGGTTTTTCTAGTGCTTCGTCTTATACCACCAATTATTAATTTGGAGTAAGAGTAGGATTTAAAGCTAATATATTTATCATAATTACCATTATCATTTCCAATAAGATAACACCAATCATCGGATACAGATGTATCAACCACAGCGCAAACAACAAAAACAGAAACATCATTAAACTGCATTTCAGTGTTGCAAAAACACATGTAGTTGCCTCCCTTGTTTTCAATGTAATCTTTTCCTGGGCCAATGGGGTCCGAGCCAAATGTTGGGGCAACGGTTTTATCATCTTGCCAAAGGACAGAGCTTCCACTCCGTGCTTGGGTTATTCTTTTTACCCCACTGACTGTTTCAAAGGTTTTGTCAGCTGTTGTTAGGTTAATGTCAAAAACAGTTTTGTAGTTTCCCTCATGGCCTAGGTTTTTTATTTGTTTCTCAATGGCTTTAATTTTCTTGTCTGTGTCGTCATGCATAGCAGAGTGTTGTCGTCTTCCATAACCATAGAAATAACTCATTGTTTATTTATGGTTAAAATTCCTATTCTTTTTAGAATAGGAAATTTTTTTGGTTTAAAGTTTTTTTTAAGCATATAAGGTAAAGTTTTCAACTTCGCTATTCCATACTAAATTTTTGTAATCCCAGTTAAGGTATAATTCCTCAACTGTTCGAACCCAGTCTTTCCACAACCCATTTTCATCGTAAATGGTGTAACCTATTCTTTGCATTGCTTCAAATTCTTCTAAGGTTTCTTTTCTAAATTCTTCTTTGGGTTCTTTTTTGGTTTCTTTTTTAATAAGCTGCCCAATTACTGTAAAGCAATCAGATTCGCTGTTCCATACCAAATTATTACATTCCCACCCAAGGAATAGTTGCTCAACTGTTGGAACCCAAGCTTGCCATATATCTTTTTCATTGTAGATTGAAAAACCTATTTTTTCTAAGGTATCATAATCTTTTATAGTTTCATCGAACTTTTCTTCTTCAATAAGTTTTCCTTTTGAATTTATATACAAACTCATTCTTTTATTTCTTTTAAAAATTTGGTTCTTTAAATTCAATTCCTTTAAACCAAAACCACCACTCCAACCACTCAACCCAACCACCACCACCACCACTCCACCCACCACTTACCCAACATAAACCCAGCTCCGCCTGGCGAAAAAACTTAGGGAAATCCTTAGGGAAATCCTTGTCGAAATTCTTGTCGAAAAACTTAGGTCCCAGGTTTCAAAAATTCTTGTCAAAAAACTTTGGGCTCTGGTTTGGAAAATAATTTGGTCAGCGGGGGTCTCAAAAATTCTTGTCAAAAAATTTTGGTCAGCGGAATGGAAATTCTTGGGGCTCAGGTTTTGGAATTCTTGGTCAGTGGAGTCTTTGGAAGTTTTGACAAGTAGCAGGCGACCGAGATTTGGTCAGGGGGGTTCCAGACAGGTCGGCTCCCGGGCACCCCCAAGGGGGGTTTAGTGGCGCCACGATGTCTGGAGGGAGATGTCCCAGGATCGGCCTTTCTACACTACTAACAATATTTAGAAGAAAAAATGAGATGAGCAAAATTGCACGCTGCATCCATGGTTTGAACTCGACCATGTTCGCAAAACAACCGACGATGTTACCACCAGGTCTACAGACTATTGAAGCCGGTAACAAAATGCCATCAAAATATTAGCGTTACGTTTTACAGTTCTTTCTTTCCATGCTTACAAAGAACATTGCTAGAAGCATCTAAAAGTCTTTTCCTTTTCCAAAGGCGTTGAAAACATCTCAAACCACTGGCTGGCTGATGTATCTATATCCATTTATGTTTTTTTCAAATATATTTAAACGAAGACGCCTGGTCAGGCGTTCACTCGGGCTACTGCAAAATCACAGTGCTATAGTACGTGAAGGTGTTTTGGGTAAACGGTACTAAAGTGTTATCGAAGCTGCAATCACATGCACACGCAAGTTGTCACATACAGTGCTAAGATCTAAAGTCTAAACACATTGGTCACAGACAAAAGTCAAAACACAATCCAATTCTCAGATAGAAAACACAATTTGCCATAACAAAACACGATTGCCTGTATTTATGTGTCGAGTCTCTTCGGCAAGTATTAAATATCAACAGAGCTATTAACGGCGTGTGCGATTGTAAACGTATATAATATCAAGATACTTGCCAGGGCACTATTAGGGCACTAGCGTGGGCACTAATAATATGCCAAGCCAAACTAATATGCCAAACAACGTGTTTTTTGGTGCCACACTGACTTTCACTTGCTCTGGTTCGCAATGTACGGCAATAGTCATGAAAAACTCACACGTACATGTGTTTTTTTCCAAAATTGCGCCCGAGACCATGCTATCACCTAGACTAATTGTTCAAAATGGTAACATATTATATGCCTACGTTTAGTCTATGAAAATACATGAATAGTAATTCAGTACACGACAATACAACAACACAACGCAACGCAACGCAACACCAACACCAACACCAACACCACACACCGCACCACACACCGCACCGCACCGCACCGCAACACAACAACGCAACGCAACGCAACGCAACGCAACACAACACAACACAACAACGCAACGCAACGCAACACAACAACGCAACACAACACAACACAACAACGCAACGCAACACAACACAGCAACGCAACGCAACGCAACGCGCCAACGCGATAGTTCTTGGTACAAACCTTACCTGAAACACTTTCCGCCTTTACAAATACATCAATCCATCCATGAAATGTCGAGTTGGTTAAGTTATAAACGATTATCTATTGTTAAAAGATAAAAAAACGAAATCACTTATCATAAGCGCGACGTGGTTCAATAATAGTATACAGTATAAAGCCCTAATCAAACGAGAACTTGTCATCGCAAGTTGGCAGTCAGAATTTCTGTGGCGGTCGTTCGAACACCCAAATTAACAAAATAAAGGTTTCATGAGTGTTTTAAACAAGTTGTAACTTTCTCACGGTACATGATATTTTCGGGAAACTATTCAGAGCGGCTGGCTGAGATAACGTGACTGCCAACTTGCGATGACTTGCGTTCTCGTTTGATTAGGGCTTAACAGCATAAATTTTGCATGTCCTGCCATGCCATGCCATGCCCTGCCCTGCCCTGCCCTGCCCTGCCCTGCCCTGCCCTGCCCTGCCCTGCCCTGCCCTGCCCTGCCCTGCCCTGCCCTGCCCTGCCCTGCCCTGCCCTGCCCTGCCCTTCCCTGCCCTGCCCTGTCATACCATGCCATGTCACGTCATGTCGTGCCAATGCAATGCAATGCAATGCAATGCAATGCAATGCAATGCAATGCAATGCAATGCAAAGCAAATGCAATGCAAAGTTATGTAATGCAACGTGATGCAATGTTATGTAATGCAATCCAATGTAAGACAATGTAAGACACTGTAAGGTAAGTTAATCTTATCTTAACTGCCAGATCTTCATTGTTGGTTGGAGGTAGGTGCCATAGGTTGCCAAGGCTAAGCAATCTAGCCGTAAGCAATGAGCAAAGCAACATAGCAAGCAATTGAGCAATCCCGACTTCGGGGCAAGCAATTGAGCAATCCCGACGTTCCGGGCAAGCAATTGAGCAATCCCGACTTCGGAGCAAGCAATTGAGCAATCCCGACTTCGGGACAAGATTGTAAGCAGTAAGAGGTCACCATGACAACTCTGCCAAGGCAGACCTCCCAACAACTGGTCAGTCCTTCAAGCACTAAGGATGTACGACGACATCACATGCTTGAAGAAGGAGATGCCGTGGCAGAGTGCCATGGAATCTGACTCCAACACTGACCATCTTCACTGTCGGCTGCGCGACCGGCTCAGAACGGCACCTACCCATGCAATTGTCCGTACAGGAGACATAGGCAAGAAACAACAAAACCACGGAATTGCCAACCTGTCTTTATTAACACATGTGTCTAGCCACGTTAGCTAAAACGTTCCGAGGTGTCCGAATATAAGACTGGTACGCATTACTAGTCCACCGTCCTAACATTTGAATTAAGTGGTCGGGAACACCAGCAGCGGCAGCTGTTGTTGCTGCACCAATACGAAAACTATGGCTGCCAAAATATCCTTTGATCCCAGCGGTTTCTAAAAGACCGCGAAGTTTCTCCGTCAGGAATGAGCGCGATAAGGGGCGACCATCGGACCGCACGAAAAGAGGACCAGGATGGCTTCCTCGTCGTTCCAAATAGCTCATCAGTGAATCCACGGGGCAGATTGGAGGACTACCGCGACCGAGGGTAATCACGCATCCTTTGCGGAATGGGTCGGTTTTAGAGGCCTTAATGCAGACTTGAATGCAAGACGGATTACAGCGACGGTCTACCGTAACGTCACCGACTGAAAGATGGTGAGAGTGCGAATAGGTCGTTCCTGGTTGTACAGTGAATTCGGAAGATCTAAGAAAACCAAAGAAGGCTAGACAACAGGCTCCCCAGAACATGACATCGTTGTAGACTGACAGATCGAGGCCAGAAACCATGCTACGAAGTATTTGCGGAGTTATCGGAAGGCGTTTGTCTGGCGAAGAACCTTTGGATCGCTTGATCCCCTTGACCACGCGTTGTAAGCGGAGACATTCTCTTAAAGGATCAGGGTAACCAAGCTCAATGTGGAGAGAGCGAACTGCCGAAAGGTAGACTTTTATCGTGGCGGGCTTCAGAGACGCTGCTAGATTGGTAGCAAATAAGCAGAGAGTCCATTCTTCAGCAGGAAAGGGAGAGCCATCTGGATGAACCCGACCATTCATTCGGCAGAAGTTTGTGAATAAACGTTGCGCCGAGCTGTAGGTCTTCCGTGTCGACGGAGCTAAGCCTTGCAAAAGAAAGGAGTGGCATTGTTTTTCTAATGAACTGGCGCCAGTTGACGAAGGAGGCCATTTGACACGGCAATCGGCTGCGGTAGTGCTTCTGGAGCAAGCTGTCGAAAAACCTGCCAATTGAAACGTGAAAGAGCGTCAGCAATACGATTCTCGCGTCCCGGAATATGTTTTGCTTCAAACGAAAAATTATAGCGCGCAGCCGCCATCAGCAGTGAGCGCAGCAAATGCATAATCGGTTGATCTTTTGATGTGCGAGAGTTGAGGACGTGAACAATCGAAACATTATCTAAGTAAAAACAGACACGTTGTCGAGACCACTTGTGCCCCCATAAATGAGCTGCTACCACCACTGGAAACAATTCCTTATACGCAATAGATAAGCTTGTTTGGGAGGGCATCCAACGCTGGTTGAACCACTCCCGTTGGTAGAGTGCTCCATATCCGATGGCACCAGCTGCATCCGAAGTAACTTGCAGGTCGGCGACCGGGACAAGAGCTGGGAGAAGAAAGAAATTTGTGCCATTCCATGCTTGGACAAAATCAATCCACCATTGCAGATCTTTACGGAACTCGCTGTTCAGGCGAATAGGGTGATCGCGACGGCGAAAACCAGATAGCAAATCGATCATGCGACGCAAGAAGGTGCGCCCAGGCCAAACCACTAGACACGCATGGTGAAGGGTACCAATTAGTGACTCTAACTGCGTTCTGGAGCACCATTTGCGACAACGCCAGCTATTCAAAGTATAGCAGAGAGCCGACAGCTTGTTGGCAGGCAGGCGAGCGATTTGCTGTACGGAATCCAGCTCAATACCAAGAACTACGAGACAGGTAGTGGGGCCCACTGTCTTACCAGGATGTAAAGGTAAGCCTAATGCTTCGCAAACGGACGAGGCCAAAGTCAAATTATGCGCGCATTGGGGCGAATTGGGAGGGCCAGCCGTGATGTAATCATCCAAATAGTGTAGGACATCAACTATGGAATAGTTGTGCTGCAGAATCCATTCTACTAAGTCGGCGATCGAATTGAAAATAAATGGCGCCGATCGTAAACCAAAGGGCAAGGTGAGATCAATGTAAAATTTCTTCCTCCATTTCATGCCAAGCAAAACCCGCTGTGATGGAGAAATGGCAACATTACGATAGGCACTTTGGACATCGAATTTGGCCACTAAAGCGCCTCGTCCAAAACGACTAACCATCGCGACCACATCATCGAATTTGATATACCGGAGAGAAAATTGATCCGGGTTTATACCATCGTTGACACTATGACCCGTGGGAGAGGAGAGATCCAGAATTAGGCGCCATTTCCCCGCTTGACCGGACTTCGGAATTACCCCAAAGCTGCTAACGTGGAGGTTAGAGAGAGGTGGTGTATCGAAAGGACCAGCAACCCTTCCCATGACCACTTCATTTTGTAAATAAGCGTCGACTACATCTGGGTGTTGATAGGCAGAAAGCTTATTTTTGCGAGCGGACACTAAAGGAAGCTGCTGATCGAACCCCAGGTCAAAACCATTTCCAATGCCTGTTAAGACATAGTTGACCTTGCGTCGATCAGGGTGACGTACGAGTTCTGAGGTGAACCTCTGTAAATTGAGCGGAGAAACCATGGAAACAGGAGGCAGCGACCCTGCAAGCATAAGCACAAGCAACGAGCTATAACTTCCACTACGACACTGCGCAAGGCTACAGGATTTCGGGGTGGGGGGGTGGGTGGGTGGGGTGTAGCTTAGGGTAAGCCACCTGGATTGAACAAAACAAAAAAAACAAAACAAAAAAAAACCCCAAAAAACCCGATCATTACCCGCTACGGCCTAGAGACCACTTAAGCTGCACTTAACTAACTCAGGAAAGAAGTTCCCAAGTCGTGGGCTCTTCTACGCGTTTGCTAAAATGATTCTTATAATCTATGTCACCCATGGAAAGTCTTCAAAATGAAGAGAGAAACTAAAGAGTTCTCGTAATTATCCCTAAACTATTAAGAGCAGAATTTTTTCGTTTGTCGCGTATCATATAGTCATATACCGACGTTCAAAACTGATGTCTAGTGATCGTATGAATTAATGTTAATCCATAATTATGGAAAATTACACATCTTTCGACATATTTCACAACCTCCGAATGCATTTAGAAAGTATTTTGAACGTACAAGCTAGACAAAAATGCTAAAAAAAGGTCTTGGATGGTGAACTAAAACGAAAATGTTGTTTAAACTTGGTGGACTCAAGATTTTTGTATCACCTACATTCATAATTATGCAAAATTTGTACCTTTCAATTTGTTTCTAAATCCCCAAATGCATGCAGTTAAAATGATGACTGGATAAGTTCGACAATAAATTAAAAATAAAGAGGTTTTGAGTAGGGAACCAAAAGAAAAACTAGACAAAGTGCTAAAGAGCGGCGCTATGTTTGACGTCAATAAGGTCGCTTGTATTCTCGTTTCCAGAGCCCACGTTTCTGTGTCCGTGGCTTACGGGTGCCACGGCCTAACATACGATTCCATCAAACACCCAGAATATAAAGCTACCTAACAACAAGTCGTCAGGGCAGTGACTGACTTGTCAGGGCACCGTAATATAAAGCTGCCTGACGATCTAGCCGCTAACTTGTCAGGGCATTGCAATTTTGTGCAATTTTGTTCACCTGGGGAACGCTTCGCTTCACGGGGATCGCCAAAAAACCGCCAAAATCCCTCGCGTCAAAAACATCGCTTCCGTTCTCAATGCGACAATGCCAGAGCCCATGACGTTTGTGTGGCTGTGGTTGTCAACTCTGCACAAAACTTACAAGCAAATTGATTGACGAGCTAGCCGTTAGCACGTCAGGGAACCACAATTGTATCTGCCTGCGGAGTGCTCAATGCTTTTCTTTACAAACACGAGTTCGGCAAAAAGCCGCCAAAATCCTTGGCGTCAAAAACATCGCTTGTATTCTCGTTCCCAGAGTCCACGTTTCTGTGTCCGTGGCTTATGGGTGCCACAAAAAAGTGTCACCCAGAATATAAAGCTACCCGAGCGAGCCAGCCACTCAGCGGCTACTCGTCAGAGCACCGCAATTGACGGCACCGAAAAAGATAGCGGCGGTAAATTTAACCACAATGCTTTGCGATCTCAAATCAGCTCAAATAACGACTAAACATTGTTTATCATGTTAACATGGATTAAGTAAGCAAGAACTTCATTCTTACCAAAGTTGATGACCTATCTTCGGATGATTGTACAAGAAATAACATATACTGTGCGGAAAGGATTGTGCTTAAATGTACAAGTCGCCATCTTTTTCGGTATGGCCAATTGTTTTGAGCGCCAAAAATACGCGACAGAAAATATGCTCCTCTTAATCGTATTCCTAATTCAAAAACATTATTCACATATCTCTGCGTATGGCACAGGAATTTTAGTTTTTTTACTTACAACTCCATGTTTGTAAAGAATAAATAACATTTCATCAGATGACTTGACGTCGGTTATTGCTTGTTGCGGTAGAAGAAACGGGACAACAGAAACATGTTTGACCATTTCAAACCACTTTAACACATCAGGCGAAAGTAGTATGCTAAAGGACAGTACCACGACGAGATAACCGTCAAATAACAAAGTTACACAATGCACACGGTCTTCATCATTGGCAGCTCCTTGTTTGCAGTAGACAAGTCTCGAGCATTTTAGGGCCATTTCTAAAACAAACAGCAGACTGTCAGTTTGGTTGGTTGGTTGGTTGGTTGATTGGTTGGTTGATTGATTGGTTGGTTGATTGGTTGGTTGGTTGGTTGGTTGGTTGATTGGTTGGTTGGTTGATTGATTGGTTGGTTGGTTGGTTGGTTGGTTAATTGGTTGGTTGGTTGGATGGATGGATGGATGAATGCATAGGCGTAGAGTTTTATTTTGTCCAGGGGGGACTGAAGTGCTGAACAGGGAATTTTCCCGTGAAGGCGTTTACAGAAAGGGACTCTTCTAGGGGGGTCCAGAGGCATGCCCCCCCGGACATTTTTGAAATTTAGAGTCTTGGAAATGCCATTTCCTGCATTCTGAGGGGTGATTTTTAAGAACACTGAAGGTCATGAAATGTCATAAAAAAACTAGTTAAAATACAACACATTTCAACAATTTTTCGATCTTGTGTTTACTGGGTTGACTTATCACTGTATATGGGTGCTCTTGGCTGACAGGAATGAGGCTGTAACAGTTACTTTAGCCTAACGAGTAACCTATAATTTGTGAATGGTGATTGATGAGTCCGTTGCTGCAAAATTTCTGGGGGGGCTCAGCCCCCCCCCCCCCCATTAACATTTCCCGGGGGACTAACTCGGGGGGCTAAAGCCCCTCAGCCCCCCCCCCCAATACTCTACGCCTATGGCTGAATGAATGGACAGACGGGCGAATAGATGAATGGATGGAAGTAAACTGGTGTGTAAGTTGTGGATGAGTGCTTGCATTGAAGGGTAGATACATTTATGGGTTTTGAATAGCTTGATAGATCGATAAGTTGCAAGTCAGTGGATCAATGGATGGATGGATTGATAGGTGGGTGCCATAGATAGTACCCTGCGAGTTAGAGCCTTTCCGACCTACGCAGGCTTCGGGGGAAAGTGGGCTCTGCCAACAAACTCGATTTTCGCCCCAAGTTTGAGGCGAGTCAGTCAGGTTTTGAACTGGTCAAACAAGTTCTAGTTTATGAGCACCGCAAGCAGGAAAATAGCAAGTAACGCGTTAGAGCCTTGCTCAAAAAGAAATATCGAGTTTGTTGGCAGAGCCCACTTTCGCCCGATCCTGTGTAGGTCGGAAAGGGGCTCTGACTTGCAGG
Source organism: Paragorgia papillata (assembly GCA_035771165.1). Lineage (NCBI taxonomy): Eukaryota > Metazoa > Cnidaria > Anthozoa > Scleralcyonacea > Coralliidae > Paragorgia > Paragorgia papillata. The sequence continues at coordinate 304,594 of JAWNZC010000361.1, forward strand.
GTACACAGATCGATGAGTTGCAAGTCAGTGGATCAATGGGTGGAATGGTGGATGGATTGATATGTTGGGTGCCATAGATAGGTGCAGAGTGACGAATAAATAAACGAACGAACGAGTGTACGGACGGTATAATATGATATATGCATAGACCGATGAATGAACAAACGGTCAGATAGATGGAAGTATACATAACGGACAGACAAACAATCAGATAGTTGGATGAATACATAGACGGACGAACGAACGAATGGAAGATGACTGAACACATATTTTTGGGTAAGTGAAGAACTGAATAAACTTTTAACTATATCTTTTGAGGTTGGATATATTTTTTAAAGCAGTTAACATCTAACTTCGCAAAAGTGAAGAAAAAAATTAATTTGGAATAAAACCGCTGGACTTACAAGAGGAAGGTTCTAACGTACCTCTTAATTGATGCACGACTAAGTTGTTTAGACGAATGGTAAGTTTCCTAATTACCAAACAAATATTTCAATGCTCGAGCTTTGCTTTGCCACCTAACACTCACGCAAATACGTGTATTAGCAGTATTAATATTTTGAGGCATTTTGAGGTATGTCTTCTTCGGACTCTGCTTTTTGGAAGGTCAGCGTATCTTCTTCATTGTGTTTGCGCCATTGAGGTGATATAGATGAAGCTACGGCAGCAGATCCAATTTTGTAAAAGCTAAACTATAGTTCTGACGAGCTATATGTATATCCAGACTTCTGTCAAATCAATAACTCAATAGTTTGAACTAATAATTTAGTTTAAAACTCAATAGTGTTGTCTCATCAAGACAAAAATGAATCGTATCCTTCTTCGTCTCCAGGTTGACATTGACCTACTAGGCGTAGTTTTTTCTTGCAAAAACCAGCTGCATGGCTGTACCGTTGGGTATAAGATAAAATACCAAAGCCATCCTTCATAAGTCATGGAGTCGAACTTGAGGCCAGGTATCTTTTCAAAAAACTCTCATGGTTGGCATGTTGACAATGTTGTAGCCTTTTGCCGAAGAGAGCTCTACCTTACCGGTATGACGTCACAAATGTGCTGTCAAATGTGCTGTCAAAACACACTGTTTTGACTCTCAAATGTGTCACAAATGTGCTGTCAAATGTGCTGTCAAAACACACTGTTTTGACTCTCAAATGTGTCACAAATGTGCTGTCAAATGCGCTGTCAAAACACACTGTTTTGACTCTCAAATGTGTCACAAATGTGCTGTCAAATGTGCTGTCTCGACTGCTCGTTCTTGCCCTCGGCTTAGCCTCAGGAAACAACGGCAGTCTCGGGTCCACAAAACACACTGTTTCCCTCGGCGCCAGTAAATAAGTGTTTAATGGAATTTATTACTCGGATGAGCAGACGTTAGTGGGGAAGGAGTTAAAACGTACGACCTTAAAAACGTCTGCAAATGAGAGTAACATAGATCTAGCTTACATCACATTCGCTAAAGCGAAACTCGGCTTCCTTCCACTTTCTCTCGTGAACACTCGTGCAACATTCGTACTAACGAATATGTCCTCTGATGACGTGTTTCTAGCCGATCACGTGATTGACGAAACCCAGTTCAGTGCAACTCAGCTCATGACATAGCGGATCTGGTTTAGCAACCAGTATCCGCAAGAATAGAAGCCGGAGTGACCGATTTTAATTTTTTCTCCGGTTTTGAATTAAAAAAATTTCGAATTTAACGGAAAATACAATAACCACACAATGTACAGTTGACCTTTAAATCCACATACCTTCTCCTTTACCAACAATGTGGGCCTTAATCATGGTTTCTGTTAATGATCCCACATTGGAGACTAATTTTTCTTTACAGTTCTCTTCAGGTGAACATTGCTTGTCAGTTCTTCTCTCCTTCGTCTCAAAAAGTTCAACAGTCCCATCGTTTCGCAAAATAGAAAAAGCGGGACTCTTTTTCAGAGAAGTGTTTTTTGCTGGTAAACTCCACATAAAACTAAGATAAAAATAACACAACTAGTAAAGAAAATTTGCGAAAAGAAAAATTCCATTCTTCAGAGAGCCAGAAATTCAACTACAGCTTTGAGGCTGAGCAAGAATAGACTGTCACCTGAAAGTCTTCAGTCTGTGTTCAAAACCTATCATTGTAATAAATGGTGAACTAAAATCTCCAGTTAATTGCAAAGTGAAAAGGTGGTGAACTACTGTAAGGCTGTCCACAGAGATTTTTAGTAATGAAATACTGACATTTCAAGTAGAGCCCTACATTTTACTCTGATGAAGGGCAGTACAGCTGACACCACTTTTATTATTATTATTATTATTAAAAATACAAGCATGGCAAAAGTTGCCTAAAACATTTGAAAAACACCTGTTTACATAAAATTATACAAAAATGATAAAAATAAAAATAGGAAACTTAAAAAGGACAATTATCCCAAGTTTTAACACACATGACATTTTAAAAGTTCTAATGCACATGGGTGTCTCAGAGAGTACACAGTTTTAAGCTTGCTACAAGGTACTGTATATATATATATACCTTTTGGATGTGCTGGCTCACCATCAGATACACTGTGCTGACGAGTCCCAAGACAGGGCTGCAAATTACTGTCAGACATCGGACAATGTCCGACCAAATTTGGCAAATGTTAGAACAAAACCAAATTGTCATCGGATATAGTGTATGTGCAAATAAAATATATTGTCTGATCAAGAAATTCAACTTTATGATGTTGAAAGAAAAAGTTCGACTAGATTGAGCATGTTTGAATTTTAAATCTTAATGAATCGGTATTCTGAGAGAAACTGATAGTATTTAATTAATCTGGTACCAAGGAGTTAATTAAAACAATGTATAAGTATAACACATGCACGTGACACTAAACAGATGAGTCAGACAACCACCACGGAAACTGGCTTTATATCATGAACTCAGAACTGTATTCTGAAGAATTATATGTCCAACAAAATGTAGTAACAATGGCTTTATATGTCCAAACAAATTTTAGGAATGTCTGACCAAAATTGGAAATGGATCATACATGTCCTGCCAAGAAAAAAAAATTATTTGCAGCCCTGCCAAGAGGATGAAACAGCTGTCCACAGTTGCTGATGGTGGCCACACAATGCACTTATGAATTACGATCATCATTTTCACCAGGTAATCTGCATAATCCAGACTGTGTGTAAATAGACAATATATCATTTTTGAGCATGTGAATATATATATATATATATATATATAGTTAAATATATAGTTATATATATATATAGTTAATATGCTATCTCCTTTTAACTCGTTACCAGGCAATAATACTTTTTGTTCTTTCTTATATAGTTTACCCTGGCTACTTTTACTCGTCAACTGGGGACCTCTGGCAGAAACTTGCCTGTTAGGCTGTTAATAAAGGATTAAAGTAGCTTTGTAACTATAAATGTATTAAACTAGTTACTTTACATTTATTGACATGATAAGTTCTACATATATATGTAGTGAATGTGGTACATTTGCAAGCTTGGTGTAATGTAACAGACATTCAGTGAACGTTCGTCAAGCTCAATTACTCAGAAAAGATTTCTGAGACCCCAGACAGGGTTTGAATTGAACCTGCAACCTTCTAATGATCTTGACGAATGTCCACCGAATGTCTGTTAGTGTTACATTACACCAAGCTCCAGTGGCGTGGTGGCACGTTTCAGGCTGGGGTGACCAGATTAGCTTTGGCGCCCCCCCCCCCCCCCCAATAAAAAAAAAAAATGAAAAAAAGACATTACTGTATTTGATAAATGATCACATTTTTTGTTTTAAAATAACTGAAGTAGCAATATATAATATTACAACAAACAACTGGTTCTCTCAAAGACCACGCCAATGCGAGCGCCGAAGTAGCGCCAAACCTCTAGGGGGGCCGGGGGCATGCTCTCCCGGAAAATTTTGAAATCTAGAGTCTCTGATATGCCATTTCCTGCATTTTGGAGTGAGATTTTACAGAATTCTGAAGATTATAAAACTTCATAGAAAACACAAAAATTACAGATTTCAGATCTTTGTATCCCCCATTGAAGACCTAGCTATACAAAGAAATAGGTTTATTTTGTTCAGTTTTGGCGCCCTTGCTAGTTTTGGTGCCCCTTCTGCAACCCCAGCTGGGGGGGCCTAGGCCCCCCGGCCCCCCCTGCCACCACGCCACTGCCAAGCTCCCAAATGTACCACATGCACTATATGTATACATACAACTTATCATGTCACTTTAACAACATCTCATATGCAAACACTACCATATGCAACCTTAGCCCTCCATCTGAGCCTCAGTGGCTCAATGGTTAGAGCGTCTAACCAGTCATTAGCAGGTTGCAGGTTCGAACCCTGTCTGGGGGCTCAGAGATCTTTTCTGAGTACTAGTAATTGAGCTTGACGAACGTACACCACGTCCAGGGTGCATTCCATGTACGTCACGCCGAAGATCTTCGGCGTGAGTTTCAAAAGTGCTTGGCGTGCTGGCGCACAATCACACTGCGGTCGGCGCACATATATAGCCATACAACTATACAAGTCAGTGGGTGGTGCTGGTACCGGCGTTCATCTTGACCTCCCATGGCGCAGCACCTGAACACCAGTGGCTTATCTTCGGCGTGGGGTTGACATGGAATGCACCCTGGCACCACGTCTGTTTACATTTATTGTAACTTTTCATAGTGGTAACTAGTTAGATTTCTATTAATGTAACTGTAACTACTCACAAAAAATAAGTAACTGCTACAACACTGGCTATGCTACATACCTACATATTTAGAAAGTATAAAACTTACTCTCGCACGTCCTTGCAAACGAAATGCACTTGCCCTGTTTTGATGCATATCAGATGTAACGTAAAGTCCAGTCTTTGCACAAGAAGACATGAATTATCCGGGGAACATTTCATACATTTCACCTTCTTTATGTCAATATTTTCTTTTAATCTTTTCGTCTGAACAGTGCTGACACTTTCTTCTGTACAAACCGCCATCTTGCTTTTCCACATGCCGAGACAAGATTCTCGTACCCGGGCCTGCCGTAATTGAATTTAAGTCACTCAATCTGTATCCCTTGACTAAACGTGTATCTAAGCAGTAGGTGTATCCGTGTAGAAATCCAAAATTTACCGGACGATCATGCCACGGGACCCCCCTAGGAGACTGAGGTTCTTACCACTTCCCTCTCCCCCCCCCCACCCACCCCCACCCCCCATAAACCCAAGACCCTCTTTAGTTTAAGTTTTTCTAAAGGACTCTCGCCAAACAAGATGTTTAAAAGCCAGTCTTACGTTTTTATCGTAGTAGTTTCCCCAGTCCTTTTAAATACTTCTTATAAAGAAAAAGTACTCATACATATACTTAAGTCTGTATTTCATCCCAACATGGTTTGTACATGGTCACTTTAATTAACGTGATTGTAGTTGCCATAGGCAACGATAAGTAATAGTTAAAATATGAGCGGCCGATCTTTATGGGCATTTACAAGTGTAAGTGTAGATGATGAACACTTTGTTTAAGAGTCGTAGAAAAGGTTAAATAAGATAATTTAAACTGAATTTGATCCGCTAGTGTCTAATAACTTTGATAAAGCATTGATGTTTTATTAATCAATGTTTTAACAGTATTTACAAACACTTGATTAAACATTCATTTCTTCTGAATTTTCCTTATGAATCATTAATGAATTTGATAAGATATCTTCTAAACTGATTCATTAATAATTCATGAAAAACACAAAGAAAATCCATGTTTAATTGGGGTCTATATATGTGATATAGATTCCTCTTGATTTATATAAACGTTAGCTTTGATTTTCTCGACTTAGACAACGTTTTTTTAGAAAACTTACTACGCCAATGAACTTACCAAGTAGATCGTTTTAGAAGTAATTTTGACAGAATTCGTGTCCGTTTTGCATCGGGATACAGCCACTCGGCTTCGCCTCTTGTCTGTATATACCCCGATACAGAACGGCCACTCATTCTGTAGTATACTTATATCAAATCATTAAAAATTCATGAAGAAAATTCAAAAGAAATATTTAATCAATATCTGTAAATCGCATACAGATTCGTCTTGATTTACATAAACTTTTTCCTCAATTTACTTAGCTAAAATCACTCCAACTTGAAAAAGTTTGAAAACATGGCTATTTAGATGCGTCCATTTGATAAGTACGATAAAGCATTCGCAGCCGATCTGTAGTATCTGATTTATACTACGGCTCGCTTGCAGCTCGCCTTGTAAATCAGATACCAATTGCTGCTCATGCTTTATCTATTACTTTACGATTTTATAATACATGGACCAGTTACATAGATACCGCGGTGACCATCGCAGTCTCGGCTCCATTCTTTTGAATTGTTTTCACTTTTACTCATTGTTCGGAGCTTTTGTCTTAGAACGGACTGGAGTTCATGGTTATGGAGATGGGCCGGGGCCTGCCTCCTCCGCAGGCCCTCGTTGCATCATGGACAGGTCACACACGCCGAATTTAGGGCCTGCAAGATCCTGTAAAAAATTTGGCAAAACTTGGCACGGAATAAATTTGCATAATTAACTACCATTCTTAATAGACATGGCTATATCCGAAGATTTTGAAGGACATTGAAAGACTTGCGACATGCGAATCCTAGCTTTCAAATGAAGGAATTGTTGAAAAAAGCAATTACGGTTGAACTTTGTCAATGTTCGGGCGGAATAATCAACGAAAATGCACTTTTCTCTACCCAGAGACTCTTGGGTTTATACTTTTTCGGTTTCCACAACAACGGAAACTTGAATTACGCTACACTATAGCCTACAATTTAACAAAATTAAATCTCATTAAACTCTTGGTCAGTTGACAGTCTTCGATAGCTAAATTAACAAAAAAACAATAAGAAAAACCTGTACTTTCCTGACAGTCGAATTTGCTTTCGTTCGGCAGATATTTTTCCCTTCAATTCCTTTTTGTCGCTAAAAATATTATTGGCAGAAGGTCGGTAATTCTAAAACATATTGGTTTCTTCATTGTCATGATCTGTAAGAAAGTTTAGACCAAATTTCCTGGTGGGTCACAGCGTTAAAAGAACTTGGACGTTTGTCGAACAGCGGCCGGAAAGATTTTGCAGGCCCTAGTCTCGCTGTGCATAATGGGATCAGTCCCCATTTTGTTTACAGGATCTGGCAGGCCCCCTCAAAAGTGTGACCTGTCCATGATGCAACGAGGGCCTGCGGAGGAGGCAGGGCCGGGGTTGTCCGTGTGTGCTGGTGCGTTGCGGTGTCTGTGTAACTGGTCCATAATCTATGTGCTATGTTCTGTATTAAGTCATTGTAGGATCTCTATTTTATCAGGGGAGGCACCTAGCATGGGTCTTTACGTCCCGTTCGCACCTCTTCCTTTCGAGTCACTCACCTTCTCTTTTCTTCTGTATTTATTATTTCATTTCTTCTCTATTGTAAATATAGTGAGGTCTCAATAAAATTATTTTAAAAAAATTAAAGAAAAAGTTTTAAAGAAAAATCTGGCGACAAACTGAAGAGATCTTTCTTCAGACTTAACTAGTTTTCATAGTCGCAAATTCATTGCTTAAATGTGTACCAAGCAATTTTTAGTAAAATTGAACTTATTTTAAACATTATCTAGGGTTTTATGTATCTATTGAAAAATAAAAATGAAAATTAGTTGGTGAATAGCTATACTCCGGTCTATTGTTCTTCAACATGTAGCATGCATGGTCATGTTGAACTGACAATGGAGTTCCTTATATGGAGGTAAATTCTATGGACACGTGACGATGAAGCAACTCACTAATTAAACCCGAGCGTTGGTATTGGACGACTGCTTCATTATACAGAAAATACAATACCGTGAAATTGCGCAAATTTCCATAAACTTGGACAAAAACATAGAACAATCACTTTGGACGAGTTTCCAAACCGTGTATAATTAATATGTTCTATAACTATGGTCTAATTTGAAAATTATGGGTGCTTCGAGTTCGTTTGTGTGTCCGATGACGTCAAAAAAACTTGGAGAATTCGATATTGCGATAGCCAAAGATAATTTTGTACATATGTACTAGTCTTAGGTATTTTCGGCTTAATTTGTTCCAGGAATCCCAATCGATCCCATTTAGCCTATCTGGATACTCTTTGTCGGAGTCGCACATCAAACGCGTCGCCCTTCCCTGGATGCGTTCAATAGCGTGGACATGTTTTGCCAGATGGGGGTTCCACACAGAAAACCTATATAAACATGGTTTGGAAGCTCAACAAAAGTCAGTTTTATGTTTTTGTTCAGGTTTATGGAAATTTTGCACTTTCACGGTTACTGAATATATTGTGTTTTCTGTATAATGAAGCAATCATCCTCAACCGTCCTGTTTAAATATTAATAAACCTAAAACAAAGGATTTGGCTCCTACATGTACCTTTCAACATGAATCGTAGCTGGATTGTTAACCGCTTTGAAGTTTGCCGGGTTTCCAAACCATGTTTATTTTCGATCTATTAACTATGGTCTCATGCACCGAAGCTTTAAAGGCGGTGGATATATGCCGTGTTTGTTCTTTGTTCCAAGTTGTTCTTATTAGACCAAGAATTTTGTTGACTTTGGTGCAAGTTGAATTGATGTAATAGTCCCAAGATAAAGATGATTCCAACCACACTCCTAAGTGGTTATGGTGGTCTACATACAGCTAGAAGAACTGTTTTGTTGAGTAAATACTGTGGATAATCGGAACTTGTTTTCTTGTGAGCGGCAACACTTATCATAACCTGCGAGCAGAGCCTACTTTTCTTCCTCTCTCTCAGCGAAGAAATAAGGAAAAGAAGCCTCTGCTAGCAGGGTACACTTATCACTCGAAACAAAATATTACTGATACGAATTCTATGGTGTATAGTTGAATGTCACAATATTTTTAATCTAAACGTTTACTTATTGTTCTATTCAAATCAAAAAATGTTTTGGCATTCAACTATTCAGCAATTGGAGTGACAAGCACTTCAGACAAACGCACAGAATGTTACGACGACAAGGGACTGTTCATATGAGGCAGACTAGCGGCTTGCCCGGTTACCGGGCTGATTTTATGTCACAAAAATCTTATTACGACTATTTGAGAAATACAAAATCACATATCGGAAAGCGAGTAAATCTTTTTTTTTGAATATAGCAAGTGGGAGGCTTGATTCTTGGAATTTGTATAGGTAATAGCATGGTTTCGAGTGCAATTTGGAAAAAACATGCACGAGTGAGTTTTTCAAAGACGATCAAAATTGCACGAGTCCGAAGGACGAGTGCTATTTGAGGTCTTTGAAAAACTCACGAGTGTATGTTTTTTTCAAATTGTACGAAAAACCATGCTATTACTTATTAATTATATACATAAAAAATTTCCAAGTCAACTGTGCTTACATTACAGTTCCCTTTCGGCAGCGTCCACTCCTCGTATATTTGGTTGTTTAAAAGCGCTTTGCTTCTTCTACCACTACTCGAGAAAGTTTACTAAAAGCACTAAGAATCTTCTAGTTTACTTGCAGGTACTTTACTTGACAACAATAAAGAATAATTAGCTTCAAATTTTAACAACTTGTTCTTTCTTCGCCGTTTAAAATCTGGCTCGCCATATTTGTTTATTATGTGCAGAAAGAGCCTTAGGGCACGAGGTTGGAAAATGCCATCCGTCAAAATCCGTTGTAGAACGTGATTGGCTCTTTTCAGTTTTTATTGTTTTTAATTGGATTATTCGCTTCAAATATTTGCACTGTATACCCTTTTTTCTGCACTCTATTTCCTGAAAACTGCACTGCTCTGAGCCAATCAAAATTGAGAAATTTTTTCATGTATATTATTAGGAAAGAAACACTTTCAAAGTGTTCTTTCCAAATTCCAAGAATGTTTGATATTAAAGTGAAGCGGAATTACTATAGTGGAATCGAATACGACTGTCCTGACCGTGTCTCAATAACTCAGTCTGAGTAGCCATATATAAGGATCATTCTTCATCGGTCCAGTGTCACTACAGGAGAACATTGCTTTCTTTACGTTATTCCAAGCGGAATATTATAGTGGAGCAAAGCGAAAAGGTGATAAACTGCCAAGATTGTTTAGTAACGAAGTACTGACGTTTCGAGTGGAGCTTTACAACATTTCACTCTGATGAAGGGATTCCCCCAAAGCATCAGGATTTCGTTACCAAAAATCTTCGCAGTGTACCACCTTTTCGCTGTGCTCTGTATCCAGAATACTGCCAACGTAGCACTATTTTTCTTACACTCTTGGTATATCGAGTTGCCCCGCGATAAATCACGAATTATAGCAGTGCTATATATTGTGGGCGAGTTCGTTTGTGTGGATTCAATAGGCACTTCACTGGTCTTTAGAACCTACGGTCTGGTTTTATTAGTGAAACTACAGTCAGACTCAAAATGCCTATAAAATGAAAATTAAGTCTGTCTTATTTGAAAAAGACACTTAAAATGGCAGTTTTTTCTCCTATTGCAGTTTTTCGTTTCTTGCTTTGTTGTTGAAATATTTTAGTTGGTTTGTTATGCAAAATTAAACATTTTGACGTCACATGTACCTAAAGACTTATAGAGAAAGGTACATATCGTTCATATGTAATATTTCATAAACGAGTGGGGACAAACACGAGAGGACAATGAAAATCACGAGGCCGTTAACCAAGTAATTTATTGTTCTCGAGTATTTGTAAAACATGAGAGAATAATGAAAATTACGAGGCTGCAGGCCAAGTATTTTTATTGTTTTCGAATGTTTTACAAACGCGAGAATGTCTTGCAAAGTTAGCTCTCCATCTGAGCCTCAGTGGTTCAATGGTGAGGTTTGAACCCTGTCTGGGGCTCAGAAATCTTTTCTGAGTAATTGAGCTTGACGAACGTACACCGAACGTCTGTTACATTACACCAAACTCGCAAACGCACCACATGCACTACATATATACGTACAACTTATCACATACTGAAAGGTCCAGTCCGTTCTGCGCGTGTAGACAACTGTTTACATCTTTATTGACAAAATATACTGATGTTCTTTCAAGATTGTAAGCTTTTCGTGCTTCCTCTTCGTTATATGAGATATCCTCGCTGATCGAATCGCTTAATTTTCTGCCATGTTGCTCCGAACGGTTTACACTGAGCTGGTTCATGTAATTATCTACGAATGTCATGTTTGAGGACCCTCAAAACAAAGATGACGGATCATGAGCAGGACGGAGTGGACACCATCTTGAAGTTTAGATTGCCGTCGTCGTCTTCCTGGCTTGTTTAAAGCTGTTTTCCACTAAGGTTTTTTTTACACGAGGCCGGCCCGGATTCAAGCCGGACTGATTTCGGATCGGTTGTCGTTATCACGAGTCCGGCCTGAGATTCAATTCACGCCGGCCTAATCTCAGGTCGTCTGCTAGACTGAACTGAGGCACTTTCACCTCTCAAACTCAATAATTTGTTTTAAATGAGATTGGTGTCAAATTCACATAAATAATGATTCTCCAGTGGTAACGAGCTGTGAGGCAATTGACACAAATCTTGGAGTAACAGCGAAAGTCTATATAGTTTCAAGGCCGGACGAGGCCGAAATGCCGTAAACAAAAACCGAAATGCAAAATTCAGGCCGGTTCGAGTTGAGGTCGGACTCATATAAACACACACAAACACACACACACACACACACACACACACACACCCTAAGCGATATTTTTCGATCGAAACGTCTTTTTGCTTTTGTCTTGGCTAATAATTTCCACCTGAGAGCTTACGAGACAAAAGAAAATGTCGCTTTGTACGACATTTTTCGCCTTGTGGCAATCTAGCCTTAAGCTCCCTAATCACCGAGTTAATTAGTTAATAGTTCTAGGACTAACTATGCGGAAAAACCAAGGACGCTTAAATAACCACGACACAGGTTGCTTCCTGAATCTTTATTTAACGCTCAAACACATTGGTTTAGTTGGAACTGTGGAAATAGCAAGCACTCCCAGCCCAAGACTAACCTAACCACAAAATTTTACGAGCACTAAGTATGTCGTAACTATACATATTATATGTGACATCAAACTACTTTAACTGAAGTACGTATACGTACCTGTATAAACAAAGACAACTACTAAACTTACTGAACCTTGTAAGACATGCAGGAAACAACATGCAGTTATTCCAAGTGTATTGTTTTCAGCTTGAAGTTGCAGTTCGTATGCAGTTAATTGACTTACACTGAAGAGTCACATCAATTAAGCCTTAAATAAACCTGAAGAGTCACATCAATTAAGCCTTAAATAAACCTAATGGTTTGGAAACTTATCAAAATTAAACTTAAGAAAGTAAACTACATGTTTTGGAACATCTGTAATGTTAATACTACGAGTAATATTTGCTCAAAATCTCAATGCAAGTGTTCAAGACGGTATGGACAAACCTTATAGATAATATAATTTTATTTGCCGTGCTCCATTGAGTTATGGATGCACGACAGTTAGAAGGTGAGAGAGCAAGTCAGGTTTAAATTACTTCTCTATCAATAGTAAAGTTTAAACTATATACAATTTTGTTTCAGCGGGTTTGTTAACTTTAAACAAAAACGACACTTGAGTGGTATCTCCCCAATCGAATTAAACTATCGCTCAAACGGCTTATGCGCATAATGTGTCGTATAGAATCGCGTTCTCGCTACAGACGCATGTCAGCCATTTGTTACGTTAGTAAAACTTTATACTTTAAATGGTTACAAACCGCAAAAGTGAAAAGTGTTAATATTGACGAGTTAAGGAGTTCACGACAGTCACTCGAGTATTAGACCCGAATCGAACGTTCAACTTTTCATGATCAATGAGTCAAAGACAATGAATACTAGAGAATGTTTTTTTCAGTTCATTTGCATTGAGTCCGATTCGTGAAAAGTTCGACATTAGACTCGGGCCTTAGAAGTCTTAATCATTAAATTAATTTTAAACACATTTTAACTCTTTTCATGAACATTGTTGTGAAACAACTTTATCTTTTTATTGTGTAACTCAACATGATTTAACTCGTTTGTCTCGTTTAAACAAACATTGGTAAATTCTTTATCCATATTATACCGTCAGTTGTTTCTAGCCTGTTTTTTTTTGTAGCTGCTTTTGTTCTCTCTAAAACTGCTGCATTGCTTAAACATTAAGTTTCTCTGTATTTGCATCACATCGGCAAATCTTGACGCTATTATCGCTTTTGTTGATGTACGCATGCGCATATGGCACCCTTGACTGAACCTTGATATACTGAGCCTATATGGTTCGAACATAGTGTATGCAATATTAAGCAAAACAGATATTTTAAACGCCCTGCTGGTTTCATGGCAAATCTTGACGCTATTATTCTTCTGCCAGTGTATTGCATGCAGATGTACCCTTCAAATCCCTACTATACCAATCCCTGAATTGGATATCAGGACTATGGTACAAACGTGGTGTATGCGATACGAAGCAAAACATAGGTATTTTAAACGCGCTTCTCTTTTCATGGCAAATCTTGGCGTTTTTATTTCTTGTTAATGTACGTATTTACTGCTTATTGACCGAGCGCGAGGTCTGTACTGGTGAAATATCGGACCGATCCTTTTAGTACGGACCGAACGAGCGCAGCACGAGCCGAAGACGGCGAAGCTTTGTCATTCTTCTTTGACATTGAAAAAATGTGGAGTGATTTGTCGGGGAAGGACAGGTTTAGCTGCAAATGGGTACAGGCGAATGTGCACCATTTACCTGTAGACGTTCCTTCGAATACAAGATCTTTCAAGATCGACTGCTTGGAGAACATAATCGTCCAGTTCTACTCCAAAATTTAGATCGGTGAAAATTCGGCAATCGCCTATAAAGGTGGTCACCTGGAGCGTGATGTTTTGAGACGTCTTGGGATACCGTCTTTGGATTTGGAAAAGTTTGGCTGTCCAAAAGCAACAATGTTGATGGAGGATTAATATGGCAAGAGACATGTGGAAATCATACCAAGGTGAACGTATTCTCTCACTGCCCAAAAGTAGAAGTTGAAGTTTTTGGAAGATGGTTAGAGCGACAATGAAGACATCCTACATTTAATTAAGACAATATTTTAAAACTAACGGTTCTTTTGAGAACCACCAAAACTTAAAAAGACTATAACGAAATACTGGTACAAAAAAAAAACTCATTTGTCTTTTACCTTGTCGGTCAACACTTGACTTCATGATTTCTCTGATATTGAAAAAATTTCACATAACTTTTTAACTTGATTAAAGAAATGAAATTGTATGAATGGGAACTCTTTCCTCACCGTTTTAGACAATTATATTGTCTTCGTGTAGTTCAGGCCATAAAAGTATAGACAGGGTCAATTAGGGCCTAATCGGGCCATAATACATCTAAATAAGACAAGATTTTAAAACTAACCGTTCTTAAGGGAAACACCAAACAATTTTGAAAGGGTACAACGAAATACTGGTACAAAAAAAATCATTTGCCTTTTTTCCCTCTTGGTTAACACTTGACTTCATGATTTTTCTTTGACATTGAAAAAATATGTCACATAACTTTTTAATAGTTAAAGAAGTGAAATTGATTATGCATGGCAACTCTTTCCTCACCGTTTTTTCAAAGGTTTACACGTTTATAACGTTTCATGTCGTACACCTTGTTTAAATTTTATAACAATGTGATTTTGTAGTTTTATTCACCCATTACAACAAACGGAGAACACGTGAACGAGACATAAGCGAGTTTATTTTTTATTTCAAAATGATATAACATATAGATACAATGATTAGTATGTTTTGCAATGTAAATTAACAGGTAAATGTCAGACATGAGGGCACTTCTAATAAATGGGCAAGCTCACCAGAGTACAGTATTCATGTATGGTGGGCATGCCTGTTCTTGTCCGAAACATGTTCAAACCTAACCCGCAACACTTGCAGATTGAATACAATGGGTTTTTAGACTAACGTTTCTGTTGCCTGAACTTTGTACCAATACCCTTACAGAACACAGTTTACATGGGGAGAAATGTAACATGTCTCGACACAATCTGTGGTAAGGAAGTGATGTGCCGGGCCATCGGGCCGCCCCGGGCCCAAATAGTAAGAATCATACGAAGACTAAATAGGATCTTCATAACAAATAAAAAACATATACAGGCTCAACGAAGAACCCAAGATAACAAAATATTGTTTCGATTAAAAATTGCAAACACTTTCTCGTATTGGAAAAACTTTTCCACCCGTAAAGTGCTTAAGTTCATCACAAGTTTAAATGTGTTGAAATTTTTTTTTTTAACGTGAAACATATTTTTGTACAAAGTGTATACATTTGTATACTGTTCACTTTTTCAAATTTCATAAACAAGTACACAAATAATCAAACTGTCCTTAGTCCGATTAAACTAATGTACATGCAAGTGTTGGTCAGTGTTTATAGTCATAAAACTGAACTTTGGAAATATCAATTCACGAGAAGGTAATGTAAAGAAAGAAACATCTTACGAGCACATCAGAGTACATGAGGATTCATGACGAGGATTCAAGACGTTAAATATTTCACACATGCATAATCTTGTGTTGTAAAACGATAATGTTTTTAACATTTTGACCATAGGAAAATAGACAAGAAACAACTGTTCGTGCAATTTACCAAAACAATTAGCCAAGAACATTATTAATACCTTAATCTTCGTAAAACAAGAGGTCATTATATAAAATACCAAGCATTGTTTGTATTACCAACGAAAAAAATCTGCATTTCAAATTATCGTTTTTCTTGTTTCGTATGGTCGGTTCAATAATCTAATATAGAGCATCTTTCATATTCCTAAGGCTAAGTACATCTGTAATACCGATACAAGTTTACATGTCTCCTGCTTTTTTCCTACGATGTCTCCTTGGCATCAGTGTAACACAGTACGCACAAATATTATACAAGATTCCGAGTTTTACGCTTAAGACAATATGTCTGTGTTCCAAACAAAGTTGTCGCACATTTTTCCCCCCAATTGTCTATTTGACGACAGTGCAATAGTATACGTAGTTAAGAACGATAAAACCGACGTTAAACAGTTTTATTTTCAAGAATACAGTTAAAAATATTTGCGAGATAAACGTTTACTGAGAACCAAGACACAATTTCAATATCATCAACAAATATTATAATGCTTATAGTCGACATGTATATAATGGCGCCTTTTGCATACATTAACGTATACACTAACTTAAGGTTCAAATTATATCCACTTCAAAGTGCAACAGAATTAAAGTTAAAATTTTGCAAACACCTGGTAAGTATTTACTGGGAATACCTTAATGACATTAGGAACAAGGTCTAACAATTTGACCGGATATCCCCTCACCTCGATTCTCTTCAAGCTGTTTTATTAAATGATAACTCTGACATATACATCTTTTGTAACGACAAAGTACGTATTCATGTATTTTCTCTTATCTTGTATTCTCTCTAGCTGCTACTCCATGCCCCGACTCAGGATGCGGGGAGTATGTATACACACTACAATGCAATCACTCGACACACTTGTTGAGCTTGCATGTTTTTGAGGGCACTTGGTGCTGCCCAATCTGTAAGTAAGTATTAGAACTCATTCCTTGCAAATACATGTTTGTTAATATGTCTGGTGCTAGCTCCAATTCCATGTAAGTAATAGAACTATTCAGGTTTCGTTGAGCTCTGTTAATTTCTAACACCATGTTTCTTCCTATTTTTTCTCTACAGATCAACAGACCAGGCTATCGATGACTGGCTGTCTGGGTTCCCGTTTTGGCGGGAATTAAAAAGAGAGAGATATGAGTAAATATATGACAATTATTCACCGAAGTCGAGGTGAATATCGGTGAATATTTGCCGAGGCGAAGCCGAGGTAAATATATTCACCAATATTCACCGAGACTGAGGTGAATAATTGTTATAGTATAATATTTCGGAAGTGAATATCCAAGGAAGTTAAAACACACGTTTATAAATGTATTAGTTTATCTTATCTTGATCTTGGAAATTGAATGTTGAATCTTTTCTTCACTCAGTCACTTTCAAAAGCACGGCTTAATACGATCAAAACTCTTCCAAAATAAAAAATAATTACGACAAAACATTTCCTTACCTTTAGACAGTTGTATCTCCAAGCTATTCGATGTATACAGTCTATTTCTCCTGAGTTATTTGAGAAGTTTTGACGATATGTTCGCTTTAAAAGTACGGTCGCCATTTTTAAAAAAAACTCCGCCATTTTGAAAATTAACATTCATCAAAATCATAATTCCGAGGGGAGACTGGAACGAGTTAACTCAATTTAGTTGGACAAAAGTCCCAGACTCCCCTCGAAAACCTCTTTCTAGTGATGTTATATTCACCGCCTGGCGCGGTGAATATAATGATTTATGAAGAAATTTTTAACCAATCAAATGTCCGGAATCTTTATATTCACCTCTGAAATTATACTATACTCTGTTAGAATTAACAGTCTAATTTATAACACTTTAAAACAAACCAACTATAACAGACCAAAGTACTAATCCATAAACAATTATTGTTATATAGATTTCTGCAATCTGTGGGGTACACAAACTAAAGATTGTTAATTTTTCGAGGTAAGAAAAAAAGTCATGTATCCAAAAATATCATCACCTGCACTTACTGTATGTCCAATTTACTTTTGTCTCGTTTCAGATTTATTTACCGTGCGGGGATTTGTTTTTTCGTTGTCTTTATTTTTTACAATGTTTTAATAAAATATTTTAACAAAATTACCATGCCTCGCATTACTTTTCTCTATGTTTAACTCTCTACGTTTAACCACCGACATGTCCCCTCATACCAAGTTCGCTTAATCCTTAGTTTTTCTTTACCTTCCCTTCCCCGAGACCGTTTAACCCCCGAGAAATCCCTGGCGGCTGTGGAACGTGCGATCCAGTCGAATACCCAGTTTACCTTGGACGAATCGGTGAATGTGAACGTGGTTCACGTCGAGATGCCTCACGGTAAAACCAGTAAAAAAACGAAATATAGTCAATCTCCAAAGCTACTTAAACAAGACACGGTGTCTTCACCAGATTAAGAACAACGATGAACTTTGTTGTGCCAGAGCCATCATCATCGCTAAGGCAAAGATCCGCAATATACGAGCGTCGTAAATCATCGACGAATGTTAGGGGCATTACTTTAAACTATATAACTCAACAGGACGTTAACCTCGAGGGCATAAGTAACACGGTGAAAGGTGTAGGTCAAGAAACCATTAGTGCAAATATTCCGTTTAAAATAGTGCGTGACAGAAATAAGTGTGTTAACCAAAAGCGAAACTAAAGATTATAGAGTAGTTTGTAATAGGCGTGCGATTATAGATAATTTAGATTCTTTGTCTTATGGATTTTAAATATTTGATTTTAACTTTTAAAGTAAAAGAGCTGGTTGATGGTGGAGTAAACATAAAAAAAAAGGAGGAAGCTTGGCAAGAATTCCTCTACATGCTGCCTGCCACGGAGGTCACATTGAAGTCGTAGAGTACTTGATTAATAAAGGTGCAGATATTCATTCTCTTGACGCGGACAGCCAACAGCCACTACACGTCGCAGCTCGTCAAGGTTATCTGTTGCTGTTCTCGCTGAATATTATCCAATGTTCTCTGTGGGAATCTTTTGTGAATGCATCTTCATTACCCAATTAACGTTCTAACTTCTTCTGGAATGGTACCCAAAATTGTTCAAATTCTGGAAAAAAACTTTGTAAGTGTTTTGGCACCTTAAAGTACTCTAGATTGAGAGGTCAACTAGCAAATTAAAGATGTATACCAAGCAGATGGCAATGAAATAGTGAAACAAGAATGTATTGGGCATGTCCAAAAGAGAGTTGGTACAGCACTAAGAAAGTGATTGGAGGGTCGGACTCTGATGACCTTTTGCAAGCACGCGAGTGGTTACGGGTGATCCGACTTCACCCTTAAGCCCCACAAAACCTCGATTTCAATAAATTTTACCCGATTGGTTCATTTGTGTCGGACCTCTGCGAAGACACCCCTGTTTCTAATTGACTAAGTCGCTGATCCGATCCTACCATGAAAACCTGCAATGTCTCAAACCTTTTACAGTTTTCTTAAACAACCGAACAGCATGGCATTCAGACCAAGATAAAGACGCGGAGGGTTTCGTGGATCGTCTTGAAGGGCACAAGCACGATCTAGCTGCCCCGAAGAAGATTTGGAGTGCATAATCTGTATGATAGGGATCGAAATTAATGAACCACCGAACAGTGTGGCATTCAGACCAAGATCAAGACGCGGAGGGTGTCGTAGGTTGTCTTCACGGGCACAAGCACGACCCAGGTGCCCCGAAGAAGATTTGGAGTGCATAAAAAGGGATCAAAATTAATGAATTACACGCATTTGCAATACCGTACCGTGGTCATCCCATTCATCTGTACTGTTGGGAGAGATGGGAATGGGAGCAGTCTCAACCCAACTTATGCGCCATGCGCCGTACGCCTTGGGACGGAACAGCGTTTGTAGGTTATGCATGGGGAACTTAAAAAACTTACCCCGCCGCAGTCGTCGAGAACTTGAGAAGTTTCAACGATTCAATCTTAGGATTCAATGATTCAATCTTAGGATTCAATGATTCAATCTTAGGATTCAATGATTCAATCTTAGGATTCAATGATTCAATCTTAGGATTCAATGATTCAATCTTAGGATTCAATGATTCAATCTTAAGATTCAATGATTCAATCTTAGGATTCAATCTTATAAAAAAGCAGTGATTACAAAAAACGTAAGCTAATCGATTTGAAAAAATTGTCAAAAGCCCGGGGGTTGGCCCGGGGGAGGGAGAGGGCAACACACTTGGATTTGACTGATATACAACTCAAATCTGATGTTGACTTTGGTATTTTACTCTAGCTAACGCCAGACGGATTTACTTATCATTGTGAGGGTTTCAAAGAGTTAATTATGTTTTGCCCTTATATTCTGTAATGTATTTTTCGACCCATGGTAATTCATGCTACTATGCTTGTTTCAGTTATTAAGAGATAGAGCATATTGTGTCAATCACTAACAAAGGTTACGCTTCTCCGCATACTTTACAGAATTTTGATAGCGATAATATGTATGAATGTTTCAGTTAGTATTGTTTCATATCACAATGATCAAATATGAAATAAAGTGATTATTCATTGAACGATCCTATATAATGAAAGCTCAAAACACATAGAATCACACACACACACACACATCAATTCAAGATGGAACAAATCGTAGTTCTGCCGTCTCCTGAGTTAGTCCTTCCGACGAAATGTTTACACCTGTTTGGGTTCTTGGCAACTGCCGAAAGCTCCAACAAGCAAGTGGGAAGCCTGCCACATATGTTTGGTGGAAATCGAGAGGGAAGAGCTGTGCACACTCACGACTCCCTGCTGTCAACATTTCGCACACTCGGGATGCTTCAACAAGTGGGTGTTCACCTCCTCATTATGAGAATGGCATCGCACGGTGTGCGTATTGTCGAACGGTTTTCGACGAGACGAGGTTCTGTTTCCTCTGTCTCCAAGAGAAGCAGAGTGGCCAGGAACTGGTGGAAACATCATGTTGTCGTTCTACGATACATAAAAATTGGGTGAACGAATTACGTTCAGTGATCTTAGAGATTGGTGTACCATTCATGATGGTTTGCGGGCAGCCAACGTGGTGTGCTTGCCACTGGATTGGAGTTTAACCATAAAACACACAAAAACAAACCCGGCTCTTTTAAGAGCCACCAAAATGTTCCGAGAGGAAACAAACTATATACTCGAGCAATGACAGAAAGCATTCGACATCTTTTGGCATGTTAGATGCTTTTATTAGGCCCGTTTAGGACATATTTGACGGGTTTTTGGCCCGTTTAGGCCTTTTGGCCCGTTCAAAGATACCCCCATCACCCCCTGGGGCACCCTTTTAAATAATCAATCTTAGGATTCAATCTTAGGATTCAATTATTCAATCTTAGGATTCAATGATTCAATGTGGGATGTTTTGGGGGTATTTGGGGTGTTTTGGGGGACTCTCTACCATATATATATCAAATTTGGTAAATCCGGGTTAAATTTCAAAAATAGTCCCATTTGATAGAATATTTATCTAGTATTTAGTTACTTTTTACAGAATGCTCAAATTGTACTCCGTTTCAGATTTATGGCATTTTTTCTGAGTTTTTTCTGAGAAGAAGATTATGGCTTCTAGTGAATCCAGCTCAGGCAGCTCAAGCAGTGAATCCAGTTCAAGCAGTTCAAGCAGTGAAAGTTCAACCGATGAAAGTTCATGCAGTGACAGCGAGATTGATGATGACCATCGTGACCGTGACCCATCTGAGCCATATTATGTGGAAGACCCTGGCTATCGATTTTTCCACCTGTCCAATGTTCATCAAGCATTCCAAGAAAGCCATAAGTGTAAGAATGCACAGATTCTTTTTATTGAAGATCAGGCCAAACGTTATGGTCAAAGTGCACTGTCTACAGTGCTCAAAATGCAAGAAAAAAACTTATCTTTCAACTTCAAGATCGACTGGGAATTCTGGGGATGCTATTCATACCACAGACATAAATCGGAGGCTGGTTTATGCAGCATCTGAAACCGGTATTGGTAGAGAAGGCATGGCTACTATTTGTAGTATATTGAATATGCCCCAACCTATGTCATCCAAGTCCTGGAATGACCATACAAATGTTTTGTATACTGCCCACAAGAAAGCTGTTGAAAAACATCTGAAGTCAACAAGAGCAAGACTTCGCCACAAACTGAAAAAAGAAACCCCAACCATTACAGATGAAGATAATATTGACATAGCTGTAACATTTCATGGAACATAGTCCAAGAGGGGACACACTGCCAATTATGGATTTGGCTTTGTAATTTCAGTGGAGACGGGGCAAGTGCTTGACTACAGCTTCAAGTCAAAGATTTGCTGGGTATGTAGCCACCAGAAAGCTGACAAAGAGTCAGATGAATACAAAGAGTGGTATGCAACTCATCTGGAACATTGCTCTAAGAACTATGATGGCAGTAGTGGCAACATGGAGGTGGCGATTGCAGAGGATTTGTGGAAACGGTCGATCGAATTTAACATTCGCTACAAGTATATGGTTTGTGATGGGGATTCAAAAGCATATACAGCTGTGTGGGATGTTTATGGCTGTTGTAAAACATGTGGAAAAGATGGATAGGAAGAGTGTAGATTATACAAAATGGGTAAAATCTGAGCAGTATGTCAAATGGAAGAAAGAACATGAAGAGGAAAGTGTTGGCTGCCATCGTGTAAGGAAACTGGATTGCATCGGACATGTACAGAAAAGGATTGGCACCGTACTCCGAGATTTGAAAAAGAAAACAAAAGGAAAGTTGGTGGATGGAAAGTCAGTTGGAGGAAAAGGTCATAGACTTTCTGACAAATCGATTGATAAGCTTCAAGAATATTATGGTAAAGCTATCCGTGGCAATGTAAATCGTAATGCAAAATCAAATAAAGAAATCGATGAAAGTATTACAAAGATGCAACATGCAATTTTAGCTGTACTTCACCACACTAATGCTACCAGATCCAAAGCAAAGACACAAGTTTTGCCCTAAAGAAGAAGATTCTTGGTGTTAGTACATTAGAACAAAGAAAGAAGTTGCTCCAAAGAACCATTATCTTGACGCAGTTTTCTTCAAGTTTCTTCAGCCCGTATTCACAAGACTAAGTGAAAGATCATTGCTCCTTCGCTGTTTACCAGGCTATTCCCAAAATCAAAATGAAAGCCTCAATGGTATTGTTTGGAGTAAGGCCCCTAAACATAAATTCAAGGGGCCAAAAGCATTGGAAATGGCAGGTATGTCTGCTGTAATACAGTTCGACTGTGGATCGAAAGGACGTCATGAGGTAATGAAGATAGCGGACATACCACATGGCCAACATACTAAGGAAGGTGGAAGTAGCAAAGACAGGAAAAGAATTCATGGTGCCATCAGGAAAGCTGATAAAGTAGAAAAAAGAAAAGGATTGCTCAAAGGCAGGCCAAACTAGTTAGAGAACAAGAAGCCAGAGAAAGAGAAGGTGGACCAGCTTATGCCAGTGGTGCGTTCAACCAGGACCCATTTGAAGCAGCAGCAAAGCCGGCTAAAAGAGCAAGAAAAATGGGAAAGTAGGACAATACATACAATGAACAAGTTTTTCTGTGAACTAAGAGTATGTTTGAAGAAGGATTGCACCATAGGGTATTGTAGACAGTTATACCATTCGAGTATGATACCAATGCATGATTATGCAACTTTAACTTTGATTTTCCCGAAAACAGCTTTTTCGCATGATTTGAGGTTAAAATAACTAAAACTGAAAGAGCTTTTGATGGATTTGATTCAAATTGTCACAGGTTGCTCTCTTGGCAGTCCTCAACAAATTAATGAGAGATTTTTTTTAAATATAGGATAGTTAAAAATATATAGAATTCTAGGTTCCTAGAATTTTTTGTTGTTACCATAGCAACACGCTCGGCTAAATCAAAAAAGTGAATCATTAATTTGAACCTTAATGATCACTTTATAAGTATGTGAAGTTTCAAGGTTGTAGCTTCAATTCTCTTCGAGTTTTAGCATTTTGATGATATTTGTGTTACTTGGTTTGCCGGGGAAGGTGCACCCCCCTGATACAGTGCACAATGTCAAAAAATACTTTTTGTGAGGTCCAAATGCCTATATTCATGAAACATTTTGACTTTACCGATTTTAAATGTGTTTTATTGCTTAAAATCACAGTTTTACTAAGGTAGGGCAGATTAACCAAAATTAAGGTAGAGAGTCCCCTTAACCATAAAACACACAAAAACAAACCCGGCTCTTTTAAGAACCACCAAAATGTTCCGAGAGAAAACAAACTATATACTCGAGCAATGACAGAAAGCATTTGACATCTTTTGGCATGTTAGATTCTTTTATTAGGCCCGTTTAGGACATATTTGACTGCCTGGGGCACCCTTTTAAATAATCAATCTTAGGATTCAATCTTAGGATTCAATTATTCAATCTTAGGATTCAATGATTCAATGTGGGATGTTTTGGGGGTATTTGGGGTGTTTTGGGGGCTTCGGGGGTATTTGGGGGTGTTTCGGGGGTGATTGCAGGTGTTACGTGGGTATTCGGGGGGGCGTTTTGGGAGTTGTTGGGGGTGTTTTGCGGTGCCTCGGGGTGATTGTAGGCGTTGCGGGCGTATTCGGGGTATTTGGGGGTGTTTTGGGGGCTTCGGGGGTGATTGGAGGTGTTACGGGGGCATTTGGGGGTGTTGGGGGTATTTTTGGGGGTGATTGGAGGTGTTACGGGGTGTTTTGGGGGGTATTTGGTGATCTTTTGGAGGTGTTTCGGGGGATGTTGAGGAAATTTTACGGGTGTGGTTAAGAGTAAAGATAAGGGTGTATATAGCTTACAGAGCTACAAACCCTAGCTGTTACTCAACCCCCCGCGTAATACGTCATAACCGATAGCTCTGCGACTGATTCCCGACGTTCTCGGTTACGTCATTATCAAAAGACGCTCGACTTCTATAAGTAATTGCAATCAACTTTCATTTATACACTTTACCCTACTGACAGTCAACAGCTGTGGCACATGTAGGCGTACAGAGGGTATGTACCGTCATGGATATTATGTACGATGAATTAAAGAAAAATAACATTGATCTCGACAGAGACACTTCGTATGTCGTATTACCTTAAAACTTGTCTAGAAGAACATCGAGTACTATTCAACAGCATCAGTGACCAAATACCCAGAATATGTCTTCAACATGTTTATGAAGAAATGAACCCTAACAATTTTGGTCGAATTATTGCCTATTTAACCCTAGTGTATAGAGTAAACGAATCCTTGGATGAAGAATCAATTTGAGAAGCCGTCAGACAAACGATCAATGATCTAAAATGTATTGACTTGTCGAAATGTTAGTTCACCACGTTTGCTAGGTTTCCTGCTACTCAGACTGATATTTGTATATTTCCGTGTGTAAAACCTCATTAAAACCTCATTAGTAATTTAAACAAAAGAACGAGTCTGGGCGAGGTCAGAACTTAGAAAAAGAAAACCTAATTAATATGCTAGTTACCATAGAAAAGATCACGGCGTCGTTTTGCTTGGTGTATCATTTGCTTACTGTTTGTCGTCAGAGTAAGATCGTTGTAATGTAGTGTCTTCACGGTAAGCCTGCATCTAACTCAACAACCAAGAATGGCTTATTCTGGTTCTGTGAACAAAAGCCTAGCTGTCAGTTTTTCTGCCCTGAAGAAGACCGTTACATGTTTGGTAAAGCCGTAGATGCTTTTCGAACAAGTGGCTGTCTACATCCAGTCTGTCCTACTCATCAGAAATTGGCGACACTGCGAATGGTTAAAGACAAAATGAGAGAAAGTTACGGAAGACCCTACTTCGTCTGTTCTGAGCGAGAGAATCCCTCTCGTTTTGGCAATGGGGAGATGTCTTCGAAAGTCCAAAACCGTTGTGTAACGGAATGGTTTGCCGTATCCGTAAAGTTATGAAAGAAGGTGACAACAAAGGTCGTCTGTTTTACTCGTGTCCTAACGAAAGACAACATACATGCGGATTCTTTGAATGGAAATCTACAGAGAACTCGCCACGAATTTACAAGCTCCATTACAATATCAGTACAGGATCGCAGAAACGGTGAATCCTTTACAAGTAGAAAGAGTGACTCTAAAGAAGCCTATGAAGAATATCTTTTTCAAAAATCTGTCGATGCATTGACTGAAGACATAGAAAAACTGAACATTTGTTGAACTTATATAGTTTTGTATTCCAATTTAATATGTAAATATATATTGAACATTTATGAAACGTTTGGTCATTGAATAAAACACTGCTGTATACTTATGAATTTTGCCTTCGTGTTCTAGATTGATATGATTGAGTTGATCAAGGCTTGTGAGACCGAAGGTGATGTGGAGCTTTTAGAGGATTCGTTTGTGCTCACCGCGGAGCAAAAGCGGGCTGTCTTGCAGCAAAAGGTCATCTTTTGGACCAACGCTATGGCTGACGAACTTCAGCGAGAGACCGAAACGCCTTCCGACGTGGTGCCTGACCTAATGACCAATTGAACCGACGAGGAAAAACGCCAATTCAGCGCGGATTGGGCCAACGACAACTTCTTGTTTTCCGATGAAGAGAAAGCCGAGCCACATGATTACCCATGTCAAGAGCAGGCAGACCAACCTGATTCCTCGTGTCAAGTGGGCGAAGGCGGCAAACGAAAGCGTGGCAACGACGCCGAGTCTCCCGAGAAGAGCCTGAAACCCGAAGAGTTCTTCACCATCAAATCGGCAAAGCAGGTCAAAGTAAGGAAATTCAAAACGACAGGTACCGACTATACTGTTCAGCTCAAGCTTTAAATATTCACGGGGTTTCAAATGTTGTGTCTACTTTAAACAGTGCTTTCAAGCACTTATTTGATCGTTTAACTGTTGACATGTCCAATCATGACCAAGTTCGCCTTATCCTAATTCCCACCAACTCGATCGACCTATTTCTTTACCTTTCCTTCCCCGAGACCGCCTGAGTCTGGGAACCAGGCTGTAGCTTCCTTGAGAACGCATTTATTCACGAAAATGAGAGGGTGCTTAGGGGTTTGTTTCAGGTGTATCTCTAGAACGGGACAAATTTACGAATATAAGTCCCTCCAGGACACATATGTCCCGCAAAAGAGTATTAATATGAACATTAAAAACGAACATTATTTAACTTAAACACACCGACTTCTCGAGTAATTCCTCATTCAATCTTCCTACGATTTCCTCGCTTATAAATGAGGGTTTGAGTTAGCAATAATTCTAGGTTGACTTACTCTGTTTGAATATTTAGGTCCTAAACCTAATATGATATTCATGATATGCTATTAATCCACGTCTATACGTAATATCTCTGCCAATTCAGACACTTTGGCTGTTCAAAACTCTCTATTGTTGCAGACAAGGTTTCAGATAAAAAATA
This sequence comes from Paragorgia papillata, assembly GCA_035771165.1. NCBI lineage: Eukaryota > Metazoa > Cnidaria > Anthozoa > Scleralcyonacea > Coralliidae > Paragorgia > Paragorgia papillata. The sequence goes on from JAWNZC010000361.1 coordinate 331,588, forward strand.
TAGAGCGTCGCTATCAATTACTCTTTAATTCCTTGCAAAGAACGTTTAGTGTACGCATGCTCTGTACACCTACATGTCCCACAAGTGTTCACTGACAGTAGGGTTAGGTGTATAAATGAAAAGGTAATTACTATTACTTGTAAGGATATAAGGTAATGATGTAACCGAAAACTTCGGGAATCAGTCGAAGAGCTATCGGTTATGATAACGTATGCATAAATAATAAGTCGGTATGAAAACCCAGGTGAAAATCTTGTCAAGATCTTACAAGATCTTGTAAGATCTTGTAAGATCTTGTAAGATCTTGTACGATCTTGTAAGATCTTAAATAAGATCTTATAAGAAATTTCTTATAAGATCTTATAAAGATCTTGTAAGATCTTATAAGATCTTGAAAGGTCTTGTAAGATCTTAAATAAGATCTTATGTAATCACCCCCTTAGTTTGCTGATGTTCAGAGTTAATTAAACAAATGTTCAGAATTTCGCAAGTTTTATTCTATTTCACATCAATCTTTTGTTAATATCTCCATTTGTTATTATAGATGTACTAATTCCGTGCCAAATATGGGTCGGACAAAGTTAATAAATATCACCAGCAAGTTATGGATGTATGTAACCAAAAATGTAGGGATGCAAAATGTAGAATGGATGCTGCAGAAAGCAAAAACTTATAAAGACTATAAATTTTGAATGAATGAATTTTGTCATTACAGTACAAATTAGCTTGGCAATTAAATAATGTCAATCGTAAATACTTTAAATAGTTAATTACAGTTTATTTTCAACAACCTTATTTGAGAGTAATATTATGTCTCTTTTCACCAATTACCAAAGAGCTAGATCAATAACTGGACACGCAAGTGTGTTGGGGTTGACTGTTCACCATACATGTAGAGTGATAATCATAAAATCATATAAAGCAAAATAATGGACAAAAACAAACTAATTATTTACACTTGTGTATGACCCCATCTCTACCATTACCAGATATAATGTAACAATATAATTATACAATGTAACATGTAACAAATTTTGTTAAAGTGCTTATGAAACGAAAATTAAGTTTGTCTTATTTGAAAGTACTTTTAAAATGACAGAGTAACATATTTTGCTGCTTTTTATTTCCTTGCTTTGTTTTTAGGATATCATAGTTTGTTTTATAAGTGAAACTACTGTAACCAGTGACATTACAACGCGTGCATGATGACTTACAGGGAAAGGTTATATATCTTTTCTATTATCAGATGGAAGCACTTCGAAGTGTGTGTGTTTCCCTTCCAACAACAAAAATAATTACATTTTCAACTAATTCCGTTTAATAATAGGAAAGATCTATACAGTATATATAAACCTTTCCCAGTAAGTCATGCGCATTGTGATATCACTGGTTAGTTTCACATACAATAAAACAAACTGAGATACCTCAAGAAAGAAGCAAGCAAGCAAACAAAAAACAGCAAAAGATGTTACTCTGTCATTTCAAAGTACTTTCAAATAAGACAAACTTAATTTTCGTTTCATAAGCACTTTAAATCAAATTAATCATGCTCTTATTAAAGCCCTTCAAATGATATATCAGGGAAGATATTGTCAGATTCAACAAGAACTTGTGTTATTTTGTACGATTCTGCAACAGTCAAGATAGTAAGATTTTGTACAATCTTGTAAGACCTTGTAGGTTCTTGTAAGATCTTGTAAGATCTTGTAGGATCTTGTAAGATCTTGTAGGATCTTGTAAGATCTTGTAAGATCTTGTAAGATTCAGCAAGATCTTGTAAGATCTTGTAAGATCTTGAAGATCTTGTAGGATCTTGTAAGATCTTGTAGGATCTTGTAAGATCTTGTAAGATCTTGTAAGATTCAGCAAGATCTTGTAAGATCTTGTAAGATCTTGTAAGATCTTGTAGGATCTTGTAGGATCTTGTAAGATCTTGTAGGATCTTGTAGGATCTTGTAAGATCTTGTAGGATCTTGTAAGATCTTGTAAGATCTTGTAGGATCTTGTAAGATCTTGTAAGATTCAGCAAGATCTTATAAGATCTTGTAAGATCTTGTAGGATCTTGTAAGATTCAGCAAGATCTTGTAAGATCTTGTAAGATCTTGTAGGATCTTGTAGGATCTTGTAAGATCTTGTAGGATCTTGTAGGATCTTGTAAGATCTTGTAGGATCTTGTAAGATCTTGTAAGATCTTGTAGGATCTTGTAAGATCTTGTAAGATCTTGTAGGATCTTGTAAGATCTTGTAAGATTCAGCAAGATCTTATAAGATCTTGTAAGATCTTGTAGGATCTTGTAAGATCTTGTAAGATCTTGTAGGATCTTGTAAGATCTTGTAAGATTCAACAAGATCTTCTACGAGCTTGTCTAAAATCTTGTAAGATTTTAAGCTATCTTGCAAGATCTTGCAAGATCTTGCAAGATCTTGCAAGATCCTACATAAGATCTTATAAGATCTTGCAAGATCTTACATAAGATCTTATATGATCTTGCCAAGATCTTGGCAAGATCTTATATAAGATTTTCACCTGGGAAGTTCTTAACATCAGCGATGACATCTTAATCTTTGGTTCTACACAGTCTGCCCACGACACAGCTCTTAGGAATGTCTTCGCACGATTGCGACAAGTTGGTCTCACCCTCAACGAGTCAAAATGCGCTTACAACAAGCATATACCCTCGAATTCTTCGGGATGATTTTTTCTGCAGACGGAGTTAGTCCTGACCCCACGAAGATAGCCGCCATAGTCAATGCGCCCCATCCATCTAATGTCAGTGGAGTTCGCAGCCTACTGGGAATGGCGAACTATTGTTCAAAATTCATTATCAACTATGCAACCATAACAGCACCTCTACGTGAACTCACCAAGAAGAGTGCCAGATTTGAGTGGTCACCAATGCATGAGAACGCTTGGAAAACATTGACAGCAGCTCTAACTTCTGCCCCCATCATGGCATATTTTGACACAAAAAACCCCAACAGAACTCACGGTCGATGCAAGCCCAAGTGGTTTGGGTGCGATCCTACAACAACACACTCCAGGTAAAGAAGACTACAAAGTGATCGCCTATGCAAGTCGAGCTCTCACTCCTGTGGAACAAAGATACAGCCAAACTGAACGAGAAGCACTCGCCATAGTATGGGCCATGGAAAGATTCCATATCTACCTCTACGGTGCAGAATTTGTGTTATATACTGACCACAAACCACTTGAATTAATCTGCAGCAATCCTAACTCCAAACCACCTGCCAGGATAGAAAGATGGTTCCTACGCCTTCACAAGTACCGCTTCACTGTAAAATATCGCCCTGGAAAAGATAATCCCTCTGACTACATGTTGCGACACCCAGTGGTGACAGCAGAAATGACCATCATAGAAATGTAGCAGAAGAATACATCAACTTCATTGCTCAACATACAACGCCAAAGTCGATCAGCCTCGAAGACATCAAAACACAGACAAAGGAAGATGCAACTCTTCAAGCAGTTGCCAAGTACATCAGAACTGGAAAGTGGCACGAGTCAAGAAAGCTCACAGATCCAAGAATCAACAGACGAGAACTTGATATCTACTACAGGGTTCGCAGTGAACTTTCCACCAGCAACGACAACGACTTGGTCCTAAAGTCAACACGAATTATAATACCAACCACACTACGACAGCAAGCTATAGACCTGGCCCATGAAGGTCATCAGGGATTGACCAAAACTAAACAATTAATACGAGAGAAAATTTGGTTCATATACTCCTGTATCCCATGTCAAAGTACTACACCAGCTAACCCTCCTGTACCTCTAAAGATGTCAAGACTGCCACCAGCACCATGGCATACGGTGCATATGGATTTCCTTGATCCCCTTCCAAGTGGAGAGCTACTACTGGTTGTCATAGATGCTTATTCCAGATACCCAGAAGTTGAAATAATACATTCAACAGCGGCACCCACCGTCATACCAAAACTCGACAGAATATTCTCCACACATGGAATGCCTCACAAAGTAATCACTGATAATGGACCAGCATTTAACGGACACGAAATAACAAGATACATGGAGATCCATGGCATACAGTTCAACACAATTACCCCATTATGGCCACAAGGGAACTCGGAAGCGGAGTCGTTCATGAAACCATTGCTAAAATCCATCCTAACAGCACGCACAGAAGGAAAACTATGGAAAAAGGAGCTATATACCTTTCTTCTGAACTATCGAGCAGCACCCCATAGTACCACCAAGGTTGCCCCAGCAGAACTGCTGTTCAACAGAACAATCCGTACCAAACTACCACAACAACCCACGACACCCAAACCAATCAACAAGCATGCAGTGGCAAGGCAGAACGACCAGGAAGCCAAGACGAAAATGAAAACGTATGCTGACCAGGCCAGACATGTAAAGAAAATCCAGATCAATGTTGGTGATTTAGTCCTCTGTAAGCAACAAAAGAAGAATACATTTTCAACTAAATTTAACCCCAGTCCATACAAGGTAATTAAAGTCAAAGGCTCTACCATCACAGCTCAAAGACATTCACATCAAATAACCAGGAACATATCCTACTTCAAACCCATAAACCACGACAAAGAACAAGACCAATCTTGTGATGATCTGGATGAAGTCTGGGATGACGAGGAAGATGGGAGGATGAGAAATGGACAGGATCAACAAAATGAAGAAGAAGCAAGAAGATACCCGATAAGAAACAGGCAGCAGACAAACTTTTATCATGATCCAAACTCCTCAGTTGTTTCTCATTAAATGACAGTACAAAGCAAGTTTATGACTACCATATATATATATGTAACAAAAAACCCCAACAAAAACCACACGTTGAGTTCTGTTAACAACTACTGAAAATAGAATATGTAATGTGCAACGTAGGGAGAAGTGTGATGATGATGTAATCATAGACACGTGTGAAAGTAGACACTCGCGTTGAGACCTTAGGAGTGTAAACATCATGGATTGATAGCATAGTAGTTTTCGTTGTGTTTGAGTCTAAATAAAGATATTATATCATGGAGGGATGAAATCTGTGGTTTTAATTTAATTATGGAAGATCTTGACACTGCTGTTTCAAAAGAAGCAGTTGCAAGATTCATTACCATTATGAAAAATGCTATGTCCATTGAGAAATTGTCTCAGGAAGACTATCAGCTTATTGTGGATACCCTGATTACCATTACTATGACACAGGAGAGTGCAATTCGGCCAGGAGCATTTCAGTTTATGACCTTACAAGAATTGGACAACCCAATTACATATATTTCACCTAGTGATGGTACTGTGTACAATATTGTTTTCGTGCTCAACCACTAAACAGTTGGCACACATGGGCCCCTTGCTGTTCCATTTCCAGAGACAGTTTGGGTACAACTGCACAACTACATAAAATATGTAAGGCCACAAGTAAAGCCCAAGATCCCACACCAACACCTCGTGTTCTTAAATGCAACTGGGAACATGATACGCCAACCAAGGAAAGCTGTATCGAAAATTAACAAACATCATAAGAAAAATGTCACTCCCACCAAAACACGTCACTGCGTAGCAACCGTTGGTAGCGAATTACTAACAGATATTGAAAGAAGAGCTGTTGCTAAAGGCATTGGTCATACTATGGAAGTCCATAATAGGGTATATACTGATCTAACTATTAAATCTGTAAAGGCTTCTATAGAAGCACAAAAAAAGCTCCATGATAAATCAAAGTCTAACACTCTGTGAAAAAATTGCATGACAGGCTTTGTCATATGAAAATTAAATTTTGCACACCTGAACTTTTCCAGGCTTGTAATGGTAAACATTCAGTTTCTTAAATTACAAGCAAGACATAAACCACTACTTGAATAATGATGGTATAATTCGGACTGTTTTGTAAGCAAAACCATCTGTACTTGTTCAACTTATTTTTTACTAGTAACAGATGCTGCCAGTTTCTTTAAAAATTAGCAACACCTGTACATGGACTACATTTTAATTAATTTTAATTCAACAATAATATTACATTGCAAAGCAAAAATCACTTGTACACTCATGTGCTAAAGTGTACATGTGTCATTGTACACCTTTTATGACAAAGCCTGTTTGCATTTTAATATTTATACTGCCGTGGCAATAGAAGCATTCTGAAGATATTGTTGCAATATATTCTTCAAGTTGACCAATTCATTTGATGAAAATTATTGCTAACTTCCTGTTTTGCATTTGACTGGTTTCTTGTTTTTAAACAAACAATAAGAAACAGGATTAAATTGCCCAACACAAATCAAATTCAAAACAAAGTTCAAAACAGGAAGTTGTTGTCAACGAATCTTACCAAATTAATTGTTCAACCTGAGGAATTAATTAGAATAATATTTTGTCAGGGAGACTGGGGCAGAATAATACTACAATTGTTAATAAAACAGCAAAATTGAAAGCATTTTTGTACACTTTTTGTATTTCCACTTTGCTATAACAATAACAATGTCTAATCGCTTTGAATTTATTAGAGTAAACTTGTTTAAATCTTCTAAAACTACATTTTCGAAACCATCAACATTGCAATTTACAACACGATTTGCAAGTCTATTCAAACAGCAAAACAACGATTTGCAAGAACTTACTTCACCTTCCATCTATTCTGATAATACTTTGATATCTAAATATCCATTAGAAAAGAGAATTTTCAAAGAAATAACTCCAAAACACCCCAAAACTCTTCGGTAAAATGTAAGACAATATTCGGCACCAGTTCCCTGTTTCCTGACCGTGGACTTTCGTTGCACAACGAAGGTCCACGGTCAGGGAGACTGGGGCAGAATACTACAATTGTTATTATAAAATAAGCAGTATACAACACGGAATTTGATTGGCTAATAATCGTGCATGATAACTCAATAATACACTGTTTTGGTTTGCCAGTTTTCCCGCCTCGTCTGCAGTTTTGCCAAACACTGTGAACGAAATTCGGTATACAAAATTTGACACTGAGAAGGAAACAGAAAAAAAATAAATGCAAAATGTCCACCACAGAGCCTGCCAATAAGAGACAACGGGTCGACTACGGAGAAGGAAGGTTCGCTGCTGTTTCCGACTCCGAATTAAATGTTTTGTTAGAAAGTCGACACTCGAAGGCTACGAAAAACGCGACAAACTGGGCAATTACAACATTTAAAGGTATGTAAAACTTATTGAAGCTCTCAAAAACTTCCTGTACACTGTATATTATAACAACAAAGCAAATTTATCGAACTGTTTACGTGTAAGAATTGACAAATTCGGCATGTAGCATTGAATTGATAACAAGGCAACAAAATTATATAAACATGACATTTATAATATTTTGTTCAAGAAAAACAATATTTTGAGTCTTACTACAAGAAAGTAAACACAATAGTTTGTTTCGAACAGTACCTGGCAATAAAAACTGTTTCATACATTTAGAATGGTGCCAGCAGAAAAACATTACAACAAAACTTGAACAAATGACGACCGGGCAACTAGACGAAAACATCCGTCGTTTTTACGCCGAAGCGAGAACCAAGGAGAAACAAGAATACAGCAAGTCAGCGCTGCTCGGCCTCAGACACGGTGTTGAAAGATACCTGAATGATCCACCTTTCAATAGGGGGATTAAAATATCTTCAAATCCAAGGTTTGCACGGTCAAACCAGATGCTCGACGCCAAAATAAAACACCTAGAGCCTGAGAACTATGACGTATGCATATATAATGAGGTTGGGGTTAGAGGGTCCCAAAGGAGCCCGAGAACGAATAAACAATAAGTTGAATATTTAATGAGGCGGCATCACTTTGTGGTCTCAAGTGGTATTACTACTTCATTAGTGTAAATATTCCGTTTAAAATGTTGCGTGACAGATATGATAAGAGTGCGCTAATCAGAAGAGAAACTAAAGATTATAGCGTAGTTTATAATAAGCGTGTGATTATAGATAATTTTGATACTTTGTCTTATGGATTTTAAAAATTTGATTTTAACTTTGTGTGCTTGTATATAATTTTCAACTTTATAGATAACCTCATAGAGGAGTTAAGTTAAGTAAGTTTAAGTTAAGTAAAGTAAAACATCTCCTTGAAAGTGGAGTAAACATAGAAGAAAAGGGAGGAAGCTTGGCAAGAACTCCTCTACATGCTGCCTGCCACGGAGGTCACATCCAAGTCGTAGAGTACTTGATTAATAAAGGTGCAGATATTAATTATCTACACGTCGCAGCTCGTCAAGGTTATCTGTTGCTGTTCTCGCAGAAAATTATCCAATGTTCTCTGTGGGAATCTTTTGTGAATGCATCATCATTACCCAATTAACGTTCCAACTTCTTGTGGAATGGTACCCAAAATTTGGGGGGGGGGGAACTTTGTAGGTGTTTTGGTACCTTAAAGTACTCTAGATTGAGAGGTGAACTAGCAAATTAAAGATGTATACCAAGCAGATGGCATTTAAGTAGTGAAAGAAGAATGTATTGGGTACCATGCCACCTTAAAGGAGCAGTGTCACCATTAGCGCATCTTTTTTGCGCACATAGAAATAACTTCGAAAAATTTTGGAAATAGCTCTAAATTGGACAAGAAACCAGAGAAATTAATCAAATGACATTTACCTTCTACGGTATTCCAATGAGAGCAGATGGGCTGCGAAGTCGCTATCGCTACACGAACCATATCCAGCTACGATTTTAGCATCTTTCCATGACTCAGATATAGTCCGTGATAAGTAAATACGTTTGTGCTGACTATTCCAGGCTTTCTGTAAACTATTTGATCCCTCGTATTTTCTCTTTTGGCCTGAATTATCGCGTCTTCCACCATACTCTCCGCCAAGTGCGGCCGCCATCTTGGATCAACAAACTTGAAAACCTACAGGCTGTAGTTTTTCAAGTTGGCGCGTGATTACTGCGTGGGCTTTGCGAGTGACACTGCTCCTTTAAACAGATCAAAGCACTAAAGTTAAAAAGCCATTTCCTTTCTGTACCAACACACGGCGTCTTTTCTCTGAAGATGTGACTTAGTATCTGATAGCAACCACATCGGAAAGACAAAATGCCAAAGGAAGTTCCGAAAGGAAGTTTCGGAAAAGCCCATACGCCTTGTTGACGAAGTTTCCTAAACTTTTGACCCATGCTCGACGAGGATTGCCACATGTTTCATCAACATAGTGGCCGAGGGAAATGGTTTTATGCAGCGTTAATAATTCATGAGTTATGAATAATCAATGAATGTATAAATAATTTGCACGCTTAATAAATTAAATCATGAATATGAATAATCAACGAGTCGGATTTCCGAAGAGCTAACGAAGCATTTCCGTTTCCGATAAGATGACGAGTGAATGTTGAGATTACGACATTCTGAAGGGTGTTCAGACATATTTATTTTGACCCGTTGCTAGGGAAAACTTGATTTGACCACAGAGCTTCTAGAGCTTTACAAATTTGAACCCCATGCTAGAAATGCTAGATATTCTGCACGTAGTATATATGAATGAAGTTCTTTCGTTTGATGACGTCATACAGTGACGTCATTGTGACGTCACTGAGAATTTGAAAAAACCTATAATTTCCGCCAACTTAAAAGTTTTGCTAACTAAAGAAGTTTCACTAGAACCAGAATTGTTATATGCAAAAAAGTACGCATGCGTTTCTCAATTGAGCAACTCTTAATGACTTTATGGCCGTTTTAATGAAATTTTAAGGGATATTTTTAACAAAAAATAGAATATCTTTGTCATTTTTGGTTTAATCATAAAATCCATGCGTACTTTTTGGGAGACATGTTTTCCCTAGGTGTAAACGAAAGAAAAGTAACGATTCGATAAATACTCGCGGAAATTATAGGAATCTTGTGAGCTCATGGTTTTGCGACTCAATGCCACTCAACCTAACCTGAAAGAATCAGGCGAGAGCCCTCCTCCTGCCTCCTGTCTGATCGGAGCTTGCCAGCTAAATTGCGAGTTCAGTCGTGGTTCCAAGCCAAGAATGCTCGAAAAGTCGTCTTGTTCTACATACAAAGTTAAAAGTTGATGTCCACTGTCTTCGGAATGTTTGATTTATGATTCATCAGCTCTGCCGATTACTAAATTCCAGCATTCAATACAAATATTTCGACGCGACGACGTCCTTCGTTTATTTTTCCATCTTTCGCCGTCTGTGTACTGTACCGAAGTTCTTCAGCTCTTCAAGTGTTTTTGCCAGCGACATTCTACAGCAAAGGAATAGTTTTCTTTTGTTTTGGTACTTTTTCTCACAAACTAGCTCGGCTCTTTTCGTTTTTTTTTGTTATGATTTTATACCTTTTTGCAGTTTATATGTTTTTGTGAAAATATTTCTCCGACCGGAAGTAATGTCCTTAGCAACCGGTTGCCTAGCAACGAAATACGTCCGAACACCCTTAACACGATGGCCGAACAAACAATTTGGGCTGCATTGCGGGAAAATAATATATAGAGAGCATGGTAAATTGTATGAGAGGATTATCGGCCAAATCAACAGTGATAACTTGTCGAGTAGTTTGTATAATATTTATCAAGAGATGCATCTTGTGAATTTCGTTATAATTATTGCCTAATCGAGTCTAGTGTTGGAGTGATTTCGAAATAGGAACGGGGTTACACTCTTGGTGCAAGACAACGAAACCACATTAAATGAGTGCTTCAGAATATGATAAATATTTTACCAATTCTTGTTGAAATTGTTCATGGAGAGGACTCGTTAAGTGAAGAAATAGAGTTTTCATTGTTGGAGGAGGAAGGATCTTTGGTTAAACCGTATCTTTGTGCAAGTAAAGTTAACGATGCGACTCACTACAATATCGACGTTGACAATTACGAATGGGATCGTACGCTTGGTGGTTTAAAGAGGATTCTTTCTGCTCAATGCATTTCATTTACTGAAGAAGAGTTTGGCTTGTCAAACGAGTATTGGGGGATATTCAGCAGAACATAAACGAAAGAAACATTCAGAACTCGCCAGACATTAAAACAGCGCGTGTTGTAATAAGTGAATTTGATCTAAAAGAATCTGAGCTATATAGCTTTGCTTCTGACTCCGATGAATCTGGTGTCTGATGTTTTTGAACCGAAGAAGAGAAACTTCTGAACTTCTTAGGCCACCTTGTTTTTGTTATCGGATATAAACGGAAATAAAATCTCGCTATTAAAACTGTTATTTTAATTGCCCGGGGCCGCCCAGACCCGAACTTGCTGACCATGCGTAACAAGTTGTTTGATTTGCACAGTGTTTTTATATAAAATGTCGTTAAAAAGTCATTAGGATACTTATATACACACGTCCAAACATGTCCGATCATTAACAGACCGATTAAAAAGTGATTGGAGGGTCGGATTTGCAAGCATGCGATTGGTTACGGGTGATCCGACTTCACCCTTAAGCCCAACACAATCTCGATTTCAATCACTTTTACTTGATTGGTTAATTTGTGGGCGGACCTCTGCGAAGACACCCCTGTTTTTAATTGACTAAGTCACTGATCTGATCCTACCATAAAAACCCGCAATATCTCAAACCTTTTACGCTTTTCTTAAACCAACAAACAGCATAGCATTGACGCGGAGGGTGTCGTGGGTCGTCTTCAAGGGCACAAGCACGACCCATTGCAGCTGCCCCGAAGAAGATTTGGAGTGCATAATCTGTATGATAGGGATCGAAATTAATGAACCACCGAACAGCATGGCATTCAGACCAAGATCAAGACGCGGAGGATGTCGTGGGTTGTCTTCAAGGGCACAAGCACGACCCAGCGGCCCCGAAGAAGATTTGGAGTGCATAAAAAGGAATCAAAATTAATAAATTACACATATTTGCAATACCGTGCTGTGGTCATCCCATTCATCTGTACTGTCGGGAGAGATGGGAATGGGAGCAGTCTCAACCCAACTTATGCGCCATGCGCCGTACGCCTTGGGACGGAGACAGCGTTTGTAGGTTATGCATGGCATGGAATCAAAAAACTTACCCCGGCGCAGACGTCGAGAACTTGAGAAGTGTTGGGGGTGTCGATGATAATTTTTTAACTTTTACTTTAAACGGTTCCTTTAGGAGCCACCAAATCACACAAAAGAATCGCAAACGTTTACTCTAGCGACGTGCGGCAGCTTAAAATCACACATGAATAATAATACACTCTGAAACCAAATTTATTTCAATTTTTATTTCCAAATTTATTGCCAAATTTATTTTCGACTTTTTCATACACTTATTTTAGTTTATTTCGAGAACGGGTTAAGGTTTATATTATACTTTCAAGAATAACATTGTAGGAGGAGCCTTCATTATTTTCAACCGCTACCACGAGAAAGACAAAACGTTCATTCGTGGTGGCACGAAGCCATGCAAGCGGGTTTTGAGGGGCCGATGCAAACGCCTTGTATATTTGGGCTTTATCCTGTCAGGATCTTGATTATTTTCCTATAAAGTTCAGGATGCTGTCAGGATCCAGGTTAGAATCCTACGAAGTTCAGGATGCTGTCAGGATCTTGATTAGGATCCTACAAAGTTCAGGATGTTGTCAGGATCCTGGTTAGGATCCTGTTGCGTTTAGGATCCTGTTAAATTTAGGATCCTGTTTAGGATTTCTACCAGGGCTGTAGTATTGTGTTTTCAATATGAATCAAATCTGACCTCTGTCAATTGTTCTTTAGACCACGTGAATCCACACCATCGTCGCCGTGGTCAGATCTGGACTATATACAGTTGACAATGATCTGGTAAGTACTGCAAATCTACTGGAAAATATTGTCATGATTTCTCAATGGGTTGCTTAAAACATTATTTTCAAACATTGAACAACACATAAAATAATGTGATGTTGTACTTATAAGTAATAGCATAACATTTTGGTTGATTAGTGATTAAATGTACCCGAAAGCCGAGGGAGGTTTAGTAAAAGTCCCTCGAGCCGAGGCTTGAGGGACATATTTAATCACTATCAACCTATATGTTATGCTATCACTTTGTAATATTACGGTTACCGAGGAAGAAGGAATGTATCTGGCATAAAGCTGACATCTAAATGTGGCCATGTGTCGTGTGTGTAAAGGCTGACAATTTTTTACAGTAAGTATCTTTATTTGAAATGCAATCGCCATTTATATATCTATATCTGTAAATATATTACAAGCTCTTTTAAATAGCAACGCATGTATATGATCGCTTCAATGATTACCATTGATCTAATGCAAATTCACGCACATAAACTAATATTAGATAGTGGTCTATAAAAACAACAGTGTATAGACATGCGCATTGATTTAGTATTAGTCCCACATTTTATGTTCTAGGCAAACTGTAATCAATTCTTGAGATAACAAACCAGTTACACAATGAAACTGTTTGCCTTTCGTTTAGGGCGCTGCCGCTAAAAGCGGTTCAGCGAACCTACCTCGAGGTAGGCAAACACTTGTCTCTACTTCTCGATTGGAGGCGCTACCAATGTACTCTACTCGAGATGGTTTAGGCAAGGTCCCGTTGCATTAGGCAGTGATATTGCTTATTGCAAATTCACGGGAATCGTACCTTGTGCATAAACATAAGGTATGATTAGTACATACACTTCTTTTAGTTTATTTCGAGAACGAGATAAGGACTTATATCATACTTTCAAGAATAACATTGTAGGAGGAGCCTCCATTATTTTCAACCGCTACCAAGAGAAAGACAAAACTAAACTAGTCGCGGACTAATTGGCAGTATGTTCGCCGAGAAGATCTTGCTAACAACGCCACTTTTACGATGGTATTTGGAGCACGGCTTGGAAGTTACGGAAATATACGAAGTTGTTGAATTCGTTCCGAAAAGCCATTTCGAGGGTTTCGAACTTTTCGGAAACTCGGGTTACGGTCGTTCGTTGACCAATAAAGAAAAGCACGAGGCAAACGTCGGGTTTGCCGTTAATGACCCACACTTTCAGAATTAGACGTTGTGGATGACAATTTTTATGAAATAAGTAAGACAAAGAAGACAATTAAAATGGATTTGGCCACATACAGTGAGGAACAATCAATCATAGAACTTATTTTACAAATGGCCTGGGGAGGGCCACATAGCGGCCCGCTTCAGTAAAACAAGACCAGAGTCCCCTCCCACCCTTCGGTTTTCTCTAATTTCAGATTATTATATTAATTATTGCTGTAATCCTATCAGATTAATTAAATAGCGTGTGCATGTTATGCGTGAGCCACGCTGAAACTTTAAAACTGACGCTTTTTTCGACAAAATGGACCAATCAGACATCTAACTCTTAATCGCGGGAATGTATAAAAGTTAGAGCTCAATTAGTGTTTATAATGAAACAGCTACGGAGGATCGCAAAAAAGCATTATCCAGGGAGAGGAGCAGAGTTTATAGGAAGAAAAATATGAAAGCAAAAACGGATTTGAATAAAGTATTGAAGTACCTGCGAATGAACGCTTTCGAGCATTGGTTGGCGGTTCAACCCTTTTTGTGTAATACAGATGAGGAAACACCCAAACACCCAGCAACAAGCACACCAAGGACCACTGTATCAAGCACCGCAGCAGCCCGCACAACCACAGGCACTAGCACACCAAGGAGTACAAGAACGAGAAAATCACGCACAACCACCGCATCAATACGCAATTTCAGACATTCTCGAATCATTGGACATGGACTTGTTCGTTTAATTAACTTATTTGATATTTCATTGAACATTATTTTATATTTACATTTATTTACAATTATCTACAGAACCCATGCATGTGCTAAATTAGTAACCGTACGGAACAGTGTTAAGTCATCTATAATTACACGTTAATTATACACCACTCTATAATCTTTATGCTATCGTTTTGTGATAATTTGTTTCGTACCGTGTCTCTGGTAATTCCGAAAGGTATATCTACAGAAACTTTCACTGGCCCTGTGTTTTTCATTTAATCCCGTTTGAATAATATATCGATCATGTGCCCTCTCGGATCCCCAAGAACCTACGTAACCCCTTAATTAAATTGTATATAAACCGAAAATATCGAACTTATGCGCCGCACGCCTTGGGAGGGAGAGAGCGTTTGTAGGTTATGCATGGAACCAAAGGACTTACCCCGCCGCAGTCGTCGCGAACTTGAGAAGTGTTGGGGTTGTCGACGATAATTTTTTAACTTTTACTTTAAACGGTTCCTTTAGGAGCCACCAAATCACACAAAAGAATCGCGAACGTTTACTCTAGCGACGCGCGGCAGCTTAAAATCGTACATGAATAATAATACACTCTGAAACTAAATTTATTTCGATTTTTATTTCCAAATTTATTGCCAAATTTATTTTCGACTTTTTCATACACTTATTTTAGTTTATTTCGAGAACGGGATAAGGACTTATATTATACTTTCAAGAACAACATTGTAGGAGGAGCCTTCAAAACGTCCGGCGTTTTGGATTTGTTGGCCGCGATTTTCGCCGCTTATTTTGTTGGGGAAGAAAACATGTATAAATAAAAGAAACAACATGTCTATGTTGGTGCAACATATATTATGTACACGGCGAACTGTAAATAGTGTGAGGAAAACATGACAATTTTCAAGAACAATTTATGTATTCATTTTTATTGTAAATACATTCACTACTGATAAATCACACACGTGTCGTTTGCATGCTACCATAATTTTAGAATCAAATGTTGCTTGAATACAGAGATATAAGTGGTGGTGCAAGGGCCATAAAACAGTGTTTTGGGGCGTGGCATGGTGGCCATGGTAACCATTTTTGTTAAAAGTTTTGTCTAACAATTTCCCTTACTGAGTGTAATAACATGGAGAGACAGCTGGTGTCCCCCTTGGTCCCTGTGGTATCGAGGAATTCGAAATAAAAAAAATTCCAGGCTGTCCTCCCTGGTAAAAAGCTGAACGTTGTATCCAAGGAATATTTAAGCACAATTATTTATTCTGGTCCAGAGGCCGACAAGTGTTTATACTTCTATCACCATGACAACCACTACGATGTGCTTAACGAGCATGCCTATCTTCCCCGCCAGGAAACAGTACTGTCACAAGTGCAAGAAAGGGTATGACAAAATCACTATCCACCCGTGTGGAGACCTCTGTAAATTATGCAATACTCAGACGTCTTGCGTTGTGTTTTGGAAGGTTTTGAGGTGGTGAAGTTTTCGAATGCCACAGCTGAACATAGACACTATTTAATGACATTATTTAATTTACCGTGGTTCAAATGGGCTAAGATGTATGATGAGACTGACGTAACAACGAACTTGCGATGTTTGTTAGATTAGATCATGTGTAGGAGTGTATAATTTTATTGGAAGAAAATTTCATACCAAGTGTGCGTTTGGTGTTAAGCGGTTAAGCGAAATATTTACAAACGTTTTCAACGCTTCTGTCTTGGATCAACGCGTTTTTCTCATGACTTCTCAATTTATTCAGATGCTCCCTGGAACAATTCTAAAATTCTAAAATGTGTTCTAAAATTTTCAGATTTCCGATTTTATGCGTGTGTTTCAAATATCCTTTTCAGAAAACGTAACGTCTTCAATGAAATTTAACATGTTTGCACTTTTGTATTTCTAATTTTATACTTTTGTCTCGTCTCATATCTATTTATGTAGTTACGTATATCTTGTGCATGTGTATTTAAGTTATTGCCGAAATGTGTAAGTTGCACGGAAATTCCAGATACGGTACAACCTTTACAAATAAAGAAAAACATGTACACATTAAGTGTTGTTATGAAGCTAGTGTTGAAAAAGCCGTAAATAGTCAACTAGGCAATCATTCGCTCCATCATGGACAAAGTCAGAGGTATTATAGATATGGATGGTTTTGATTACACAGAAGAAGTTTTTTTGCAAGGAGTTGGGTGTTCTAAAATTCGGAGGAAAGCGTTTTCCTATTTTTTGGACATTAACGTCAGGCGGAGCGACCTCGAAGAGCGAGACAAAAAAACTGTTTTTAAAAAAAAGGCAATTCACAAAGGCTTCCCTTTGGCGTACAACCCGGTGTCGAAGCCCTCCCGCTTAAAGAACAACCGAATATAGTCGTATATAAATTGTTCAACTATGTAAAAGTGGAAAACGACTCGACTTTCGCATACAAAGGTGGCATTTATGAACGAGACCTACTGGCGAAATTACAGATCCCCTCCGTCAATCTAGAGGACTTTGGTTGCCCAAAAGCGAAGAAATTATTTGATGCAATATGCGGCTAGACACCTGTGGTAACCACATGCACGGTGCTTAATGCCTACCAGTAGTGCGCCAAAGTCGAAGTAGAACCAAATGGCCAAGATTAACAAATCGTTACGCGTAATGACAAACAAAAAAAAACAAAAAAACAAACGGATAATATTTCGAAAGAAAACTCAAGAAACACTCAAAAAAATATCCGTTTAAAATAGTGCGTGACAGAAATGAGAAGAGGGTGTTAACCAGAAGCGAAACTAAAGATTATAGCGTAGTTTATAATAAGCGTGTGATTATAGATAATTTTGATACTTTGTCTTATGGATTTTAAATATTTGATTTCAACTTTGTGTGCTTGTAAATAATTTTCAACTTTGTAGATAACCTCATAGAGGAGAGTTAAGTTAAGTAAAGTAAAGTAAAACATCTCCTTGAAAGTAGAGTAAACATAGAAAAAAAGGGAGGAAGCTTGGCAAGAACTCCTCTACATGCTGCCTGCCACGAAGGTCAACATTGAAGTCGTAGAGTACTTGATTAATAAAGGTGCAGATATTAATTCTCTTGACGCGGACAGCCACTACACGTCGCAGCTCGTCAAGGTTATCTGTTGCTGTTGCTGTTGTCGCTGAACTCTAAACATATTAAGATTCCTTCGCATACGGGCAGACTTGACGGTCGTCAATTTCGGTCGTCCCCCAGGTCAGTCTTATTTGTTTACGTAAACAACTTGCCAATCATCCGGAAATTTTTTTGCGCCCATTCTGTACTTATCAGCTTAGGAATGCAAATCGACGAAAAGGTAATTGTAAAGTTTTTCAGTAGCATTTTAATAAGCTTCTACAAGATACCGGCCCCCATCCAGGAAACATTTGCCTGGCTAGGGTATGCATGAAGAATTGTTTGGTCGCGTGGACTTTTGAATAAAACCATATAATGGCAATAAGTGAACACAATCGGGAGTATTTGCCTTTTTTATACGAGGCCTGCTGAAGAAAACATCGGTGGTGCGAACTCTTTGTAAAAAGATTTAATTTATGTAAAAAATATAGGTTGATACTCGCTGTAACAATATACAATCTGATCCACCTTAGTGTCAATCACATGATTTTCGAGTAACTTTTACCAAGACAGTCTTTCCCGACTCTATTTGGTTCCGAACTATAGTTAGGGCTCATGCAAAATTTCACTACGGTTTGCGCTGAACACCATTGCTCAACACTAAAATATGCTCGAAACATTTAGAATTTGTTTCTAGGCTTTCGAAACCCGAAATCTACTGTTTACAAGCTTCAATTTGATGTGTTACCGAATATTTTTCAAACTAATGCCTACCGAAGACTAGTGATATGGAGTACGATTTCCGCAATTGCGGAGAACACGCCGCAGGCATGCTGTTGAATTTAAAAAATGGAATGTCGATTTATTGCCCAAAGAGGTAAATAAACTTAGAATATTTAGTTGATAGACTGAAATTTACCGCATGTTCAACTTTTTCATTAGTCCCTTTCGTTTTGCAAATTTAACGACTATACATTTGGCATACTACGAAGACAAGCGAGGACATAAGGTATTATACAGCGCGCGTCTGTGGAATTGTCGAGCAGAGTTTACATCGAGAAAGGCAATGCGAAATTCATACTTTGGTAAATAATTTTTGAAATTTACGTTAGAATGTAAGCTCGATTCTCACATAGGAGGTTCAACTTTGGTTCATACTATATTGGAAATTTTTAAATTCAAAATAAAGAGCGTTTTTTATAGCAAGTTTTGTTGGATAGTGCGCGCACTCAATGGGCCTGGTGCGACTATTTCTGGCTATGGCCATGTCGGTCGCGGCTCTACTTTCGTTAGTTAAAATTAACCAGATGTTCGTTACTGTCAGAAGCGACATCCGAGTTCCAGAAGACAAAAAGCAGACCAGTTTGGCAAACTGAGTTGAGAAAAACAAACCAAAAGTAAACGAGGTGAGTGTTTTGTTCAGTATGCCTTAAGGCTAGTTTCCATATCATCGCCGGCGATCCAAAGCGATTCTGAGCGATCAACGACGATATATGCCAAGTTTACGGAGATGTGTTTAATTTTTAAAAACGTAGATATCCCTTTTAAAGCTATCGGCGAACACATGCAAAACTTTGCCATCGAAAATAATTTGAACCAAAAAAAAAGACAAGGATTAATTGGAAGTATGTTTGCTGACATCATTTTACTTACAACACCACTTTGGTGTAAGATAATGTGTCTCTAAGTATTTTAGGAAAAGTTTATCTTAACAATAATGATTACTTATTGTATGTCAAAAGTGTTTGAAATATGTTCTACGCGATTTAGAAGTGTTAGTGTGTGGGTGTGTGTTCAGTCGCATTATAACCAAAGATGGAGTCGAAGACAAGTGCCAAGTTTGTTTTGGCACAATCGCGTTCGCAACGCCGTTGTGACCACCCAATACATTTGGATTGCTGGGAAATGTGGGAAAGCAAACAGAAGAGAGAGCGCCAAGCGTAAAATATATTACGCTATCCTGAGTATGTCGAAAGTTTGTCTCGTGCGACATTAATATAGAATATTTATCTGTTGTTGCCATCAAAGATAATTTTGCAATTAGCGATTTTAAATCCAGCCCAAGATTTTATTCTGCACGGTTCACCGCTTTATTGAAATTAAACGTTCGAACGGTGGTTAAAGTGCCTATATCATGGTTGGGGATTTTACATATTTTGAATATTTGGAACCCTTTGACAAGATTTGTAATATATTTTCCTTTCCTTGAATTTCATCTTCATTGCCTTTTTTGCCGTTAAAGTTGACGGAAGTGACGTCAAAAGAGGAATTTGTCTATACAAAAAACCACGTTACAGATTTCTCCTTTGACGTCACTTCCGTCAACTTCCAGAGCAAAAAACTCCATGTAGATGAAATTTTCAAGGAAGATATATTACAAATCTTCTCAGAAGGTTACAAATATCCTAAATATGTGAAATCCCCAACCGTGATATAAGCACTTTAAAACCTAAAAAAGTGCTGAGTCAGCTCATTCCGTACTTGTAACTCTTCTACTTAATATCTTTATTATCTCACTAAGTACGATCGGTAAGTGCATTGTGCGTACATCAACAAAAAATAATGGCGTCAAAATCTGCCAATGTGTGCAAATACAGAGAAATGCGATGTTTAAGCTAAATGTAGCTGTTATATCGAGAACAAAAGCAGTTACCAAATGAATAGAATAAAAACTAATAACGGTATAATACGCGGTTAGAGTATTTATCGGTGTTTGTTTAAAGGAGGAAAATGTGACTCCAACAGCAAATTTTTGGACGAGAATTATTTGTCTGATATAAGACGCTATACCGACTGCTGTGTTAATAACTACAATTAGATCACAAGTTTGAAATTTCTACGAGCTGATATAGTTGACTGACGTGAACTCCGAGTTCGTTAACTCGACGAGCCGGCCGAATTTTCACATTACTTTGCGCGTAAAAAGTAAATATTTTAATTTCGCTAGCATTTTGTTCGCAGGTTTTCATTATTCTACCCAACGGAACTTAAAGTGCCTGGCTCAACTGTGGGGATTTTATATATTCGTAATCTTTGTGTTCCCCTGAGCAAAATTGCAATTTTGTCGTTCCAAAATTTTATCTTTTTGCTGTCAGAGTTGGTAATCATTTGCTGAAATTAGTGACGTCGCTGTAGGAGTGAGCTTTTGGCTAAATAGAGTTTTTATAATATAATTATGCTTCGTTCTTTCTCGTTATTCTTTGTATTTATGGAATAACGAAAAGAATGAAGTGTAAAATAGATGCTCAATGTTCTAAACATCAAAAAGCCTTCAGCGACGTCAGTAGTTACCAACTTTGACACTTCGACAGGTGAAATAGGCACTTTTATAGAAATCGCTAATCTGCTGGTGAGTCTTTTTATGGTATAAGTTTAGCGTTAAGTTAGAACTTTTCTTAGAACATTGAATCGTAATTAACATTCGAAAATAATGCGACGTTCCGTTCCGTAGAATAATGAAGCCCTTGCAAGTATTTGTGACAAATGTAAATAGCTTAAAACCATACACGGTGAGAACGCGATGCTTATATGACACATCTACGCGCGTACAGCACCTTCGAGCAACGCTTATTAAAAATACCCTATAATATATAAATTGCCTTAGAAATACCGAAAATAACCCAGCTGAACAAAATTCGATTGACATAGTTTAAACTTTACCTTTGCTACTCCGTTCAATGATTCATGGAAATTGGTTTGAATATCTACTTTCATAGTGCGTTTCCAAGATATCGTCCACATATTTTCTTTAATTTCCTAAGATGAAGAAAAGATAAAGTTGCCTAGTCAGCTAGTCTAAGATTTTCAGCTTGGAATTAGTAAGGATTTCTCAGCTCTTCTGAACAAACTGTCGTAAGTTGTTAATATTCAAAAAACCGCATGCGCATGAGCTCTTGACGGGACTGAAGCGGCTAGCTAGACGCTCTAACCATTGAGCTACTAGAACTATGCAATGAAATCGAGGGTGCATGTTTATGCATCTTTAAGTCGCTTATTCGCAATCACAAGCCCTATTGCGTCTTCCAGGAAACTAGCTGTTTAATTAGTACATATTCTTGTATGTATACCAGTGCTTAAAATACTCATTAATAATTCATAAACAAAGGACAAAATAAATTAGTCCTAATTAGTATGCTGTAAATCAGATACAGCATCGTGCTAGTTTGCATAAACCTTTCCTTCGATTACTCGGCAGCAAAAATTACTTGAATCTCCAAAATAATTGGTAAACATGCTTATTTAGATACATCCGTATTTAAAGCAAGGGTATGGAATTTGCAACCCTTGACTTCAGCTCGCCTTGTAAGTCCCATACAGTTTGACCGCTCATACTGTATCTATTATAATTTACACAAACCTTTCAAGCCTCGTTGTTGTGTAAAAAGCCTTTTTGAATTATAAATACAAGAACAAGGTATGAAAAGCTATATATATATATATATATATAAACTCAAAATTTTAATAACAATTATATATAAATTCGTCTAATTCTACGTAACTATGAATCAAGGGCATTCAGATAGATTCACCCAATACCCAGCTATAACATTACTCAACAGAACTCATGTAATATTTAAAACATGCATGAGTAGCAATGTTTTATTCGATTTAAAACAAGAGACAATAGCCGAGTGTTTTAGATTTGATAAAATATTATTGCAAAAATTTTGAATAACTTACAAAACGACCAATTGGTAAGTTATTGGCGTAGTAATTCGGAAATACAACGTTGTCTGAGCCGAGAAAACCAAAGCCAAAAAGTTTATGTAAAATAGATCAGGAGGATTTTTTTCAGATATAAAACCACAGACATGGTACTGATTTCCTTCGAGTTTCCTCATAAATTATATGAATTTTTAGGTAATATAAAATACAAAAACAAACTTACTTCTGAGTTGGAAGTAAAGGTAGAAGACTAAAATAATTTACTGGCTTGCAAGCGGTGCGTTGAAGGGAAATAATGTATCTCTCCCACAAGATCACAAATCCAAAACGTCCCCTGTTAAAATCAAAATAATATATACATTAGATATTTCTAGTTTAGATTCATTCCCGTCCGGTAACATCTTCTGAAGTCCTTTTGTTTTCCTGCTTGAATTGCTTCGTTGTTGCGATATTTGAGGTTGTTTCATATGCAAATTTAACACCTTGACGTCACACGTGCATATTCGGTATTAGGGAAGGTTACATATCTTTGCTATTATCAAACGAAATCACGTCAAATTAAGAATGTAAATGTGTTTCTCCCAGCACACCAACATGTAATTTGAAGTGATTTCGTTTGATTATAGCAAAGGTATGGACCTTACTCAAAAATGGCAGACGAATTAAGAAACAGATATATTGTTTGAAGCTTTGCATGGCGAATAATAAATAAAATGAACGAGCCGAGTATACTAGCGGAAAACTCAAAATTTTAAATGAAACATGCACAGTAAAACCCACAAATGATCCTGAATGATCACTTTTTACAATGAAATATTTATAACGATTGCCATGAATTATTTCGAGAGCACTGAGTCCACCGACCTAAATTTCCGGTTATTCGGATCTCGCATCTTCAACATGCATCTCAACAAGAAGAAAATGGCTTTTATTTGTCAATATATAAGCGAAACGAACGAAAATTTAGACTAACAACTCCTAATTTAGATTAGCAATAATTTGGCAAAATTTTACGAAAACCATCTTGGCCGATCAGTCAATTATCGGACAAAATTTGCCTAGACTTGTCGGCGTTGTAATGGCAAACATGAGTAAATATCACGCAAAATAACCTAAAATCTGAATAGCTAACTTAAAAAGGATCTTGCTGATGTATCATGATCTTATTTTCTTGTATAATTCTTTTTTAATTTGTAAATTTCCAAAATAAATTATGATCGCGCGTGACGCACCATGGGGGGTCATCACAGTGGGCGGTCTAAAAAATCAAATATATTTGCGTTTTATTGTATTGCTTTAATTTTTTCACTTTGAATTTGTGAAATATTGCTTTTCATTTTACTTCTACAAAGTTTGTTGGTAAAGTCATTTATTGTTTAAATATTTAACATTTTGTTATAGATTATAATAATTAGCATAAATTAGCATAATTTGCAAAGCCGGTTGCCTGACAAGACCCGAAAACCCAAAATTTGAATAGTAATTCAAATTAAATATTGTGGTATTATTTTTGTGTTATCCCATCTTAATTCACAAATTGCCAAGACCACCTGCTGCGACTGGTTTTTGAATTGGACAAGAAAGAGTTAAAATGGTCTATAACCACCGCTATGTCATAGATGTCAAGTTGTTTAATTTGCCTAACAAACAAACTGAAATATCTCCACAACGAAGCAAGGGAACGAGAAACCGCAAAAGATGTTACTTTGTCATACATTTTAAATGTTCTTTCAAATAAGACAGACTTAATATACGTTTCATGCGCACTTTAACAAAATTGAAAACTCTAACTTCTAAAAACCGTAAAAAGCAGTAGTCGTATTAACTTAACATTTTACAACATGTAAAACGACCAGACTTACATTATACTTAACAATTATTCGTCGAAGGCGAGGTGAATATTGGTGAATAATAACCGAGACGAAATAAATACACATTTTTGTACTTTTACGAACAACATTTTCTTTGAAATTGTTAGTTTCCTCGTCTGTCGCATTGACAAATTGGCTGGCGGCCATTTTGAAAAAACGTTGTAGGTGATTATCGAGAATTAGTCTGAAGTAGCTCGACCAATCAGCGCGCGCAATATTCTGACATTCAGATTAATTAATCTGCGTCTGAAGATAGCGTCTGAACTAACGGTGTAAAGATATAAACTGACAATTTGAACAAAAGTGCTTTATCAGATTGAGAAGAGCAAAAAACAACCAATGGTTGGAGTTGGGATTCAATCCCTTAATTACAAAAGCTAAAGATAAATATATACTCGCAAATAGCGTATGTTATATACTTATATTTAGTACTGCTTCTTATTCGGTTTATTAAGTTCATGAAGCGGTCGCCATTTGAACACGGGAAAATCTCAATAAAGGGATCAGGTGCATGGGTCTCAATAAATCACTTTCTCCAGCTAATTTTCCCATATTCGTGGTTCGCACAGTTCAGAGTATTAGGGATTTTAATGAGCAAACACAACAACTACGATTACGTGTTTAAACAATATAATTTTTTGTCAAATATATAGAGCTTTTTCAAATGCCTGCAGTCCCAAAAAGAATCTTCGCGCCGTCGTGACTGTTGACAACAGGGTGCTTATATTCGTCTATATAAGCGCCCTGGTTGCATGACAACGTAGAAAAAGCATTTGTTAATGTTACGTTGTAAAGACAACGCGGACTTAACCAAATCACTACAGAACTGAAGTCTTAGGAAAGCTCAACCTTATCATCGTGACCAACATTATCTGAACAAGCCTTTTTCTTCGAGAATTCTACAAAACGACGAGGCGGCCGTGCAATTGTGTATTTTGAAATTTGAATGTATACACCGACAGCACCATTTTTTAGCACAGTTCCTAATAATTATGCAGACGACCATTCACGTGCACCCTAGCTGTTCTCCATGCAAAGCGGCCAATCACTGGCTAACACGCCTTAACCCTTTCACCACCAGACCTTTTCCCTTGACGAGTAAAATCGTCTGGCGTTAGCCAGAGTAAAATACTAAATGGCCACCACGGTGGTGAAAGGGTTAAGGCTCTTTTCCACTCATCGCAGAAACTAGTTCGCAGCTTGTTGCGAGTACTTGTATCTCACTAAAAAGAACTCACAACGTGAAAACAAGCACTGCGAGTTGTTTTAAATTAGATGCAAACATCGCTGGTTTTTGCGATGACTAGAAAAGAGCCTTAACGCACCTAATGGGTGGTTACAGATAGGCACGATCAGCTATAGCTGAAATTAAACAATGGTGTAATATACTTAAGTTCAGTAATGTCTGATTTTAGCCATGTGGGACCACCAAAATGGCACATCGTTTCTGGTTTCGTAACATCGTTTTAAGTTTCCTATCCAGTTTCCCTTCCATTATCTATGATTAGAGATAAAACGACTTTGAATTTGAAGCTAATCAACTTTGACTTTGAGGTGAAATCAAAACGACTTTGAATTTTGAGCAATTTTATAGTCAAGCGCAAAACGACCGCAATACCACACTAACCGGGGCGAATACAGCGGAACTATAGCTAAATAAGAGGAGTATAGAATGCATCAAAGAAGTTTGTCGCACAGCAAATTTAATAGTGAAACAACTGCTAGTATAAGAGAACGCTATAGACAAAAATAGCCCTGTTATTTAAGCGGTTACAGAAAAGGTTTGCAGAAATGAATAGTAATTATGAGCATAGTGAAATAAAAGTAGGCGAAGGGCCTTCGCTCGAAATGTTAGATTCCTACGTTCTCTGTTTCGGCAGTATATCTAACCTAAGTTGCTATATTTCAATTATGAGCATATATATTTACCTGAATATTTCATGCTAATGATTTGTTTCAGCTTTGCTTCGTCCATCTGATATTTGATCAGTATACTCTGTCGGTTTCTCTCTCTTCAACTTGGTGGGAAAGCCTCGTCATTACACTTTCTCATTTTCAATCAATTCTTTGTTGACTTGACACACAGACTATAGCATCGTCCACATGGAAATTTGGGTTGGTACCGTAGGTCGGTATGAGACTGACTTAAAGTCACTCTTATTCTGGCGCCGTCGTGTTTTCAATTTCGCTTCACAATGTTGAAACGCCAGCTGGCGATGTTTTCATGGCTTTTTGACAAAGTTCTGCCGACTCATGCAGAAGACCTTTATCTTTTATCTACCTAACTGACTTCCCTCGACTTCTTCTTCGTCGATGAAAGAGCACAATTTGGAATAGATCAAATTCGCTCCCGAAAACTCGGTTATGTCAACAATCTATAAGAAAAATACGAAAAAAACTAGATTTATTAGCATGCTGTGCAATGCTTAACGACAAAATTCGACAAGAAGTTTATAACCCATTGAAGATACATTACCTTTCAAGACAACCTGAAGGATATGCAATCACATACTGTTTACTGAGAACATAGTTAGATGGAAGTGGCAAGCGAATGAATAAAACCCCAAGCCACGCTACACCTACATGCATGCTACGCTTGGTTAGTCGCATATTAATGAGATTTTCTTTGTTTGGGCTATTAATTACTTCAGCAAGACTTTCCTGGTTTTTTAATTGACAGTTTAATGATGACCCTGAGGGTGTTCAATTATCCCGGTAAGCGGGCTGGCCCGGTAAGCGGGACGAAGTCTTGTGGTAGTTTTCATCCCGCCTAGCGAGGTGAAACCATGAATAAAATTAGCTTGTCTGACGATCCGTGACTAGAGATCACAATTTTGTCGTATTGCACAGGTTTGTTTGCTTCGAAATCAATCCTTTTATTATACAATTGAGATTTATATTACAATAAACAATAAAACCTTCAACTATCCTTTGATTATATCAAAAAGAACTAACTTTTTTTCCATAACGACTTCATCCCGGTATTTATAATAAAGCGGGACGATGTGTTCATATGGGAAAACTTCATCCCGCCTACCAAGATTCGCCAAGCGGGCCAGCCCGGTTTCTCATAAGAACACAAAACGAAATTTTAATAGGGAAATATATATATAAAGTATAATAAGCCAAGTAGATAGACAAAAACCCAAAACAACGAAGAAAAATTTCTCTTTTTCTGTCTTCGATTTTAATAATTAGATAAAAACATTCTCAAGTCCCAGAAGAGAGCAATTTGCTTTGTTTTTTGTCTTGATCTTAATGTGTTTATGTCGGAAGTTAAAACTAACAATTAATTAAATTGCCTTTTTGACTCTCCAACACTCGTCACACGTTTTGAAACGTCGGCATTAACTATTTTGTTTTTTATAATAGGCGGTTTCCTTTACGATTTTACATAGTTGTCCCTTCACCGCACTGCCTAAACATGTATTATTTAAGCTTGGTTTTTAAGCATAAAGACTCTTATGGCAGCCATGCTCCAACAAAGTACCGACATATATAAAATACTACGTTTACACGGTAATGGACGAATGTGAAACTGAGTGCTCGAGTACTGAGAACACGTAGTCGTGATTTCGGTATAGATTGCCGACTCGATTCTGGAGACGGGCCCTGGTCGAGCCCACTATGGGGAATAATATTAGAAAACAAGATCTCTCCGGCCTTATTGGCAACAATAACAAATGATGCAATCTTTGCATTTCATAATTTTACACTCTGTATATATCTGATTAATGTATATATCTGATTAATGTATATATAGGATTAAGTATAGTATTGTACATAGTTTTTATTTAAATAATAAAGTATCTTAAAAAGTGTCCCCAATTAGTCTGTTAAGGCTAAATACATAGACACTTCAATAAAGTTATTATTATTATTATTATTATTATTATTATTATTATTATTATTATTATTATTATTATTATTATTATTATTATTATTATTATTATTATCCAAGATGGCGGCTCAACCGGGCAAAAGCTCAAGTGACCCTAACGGGACAAGTCACTTTGAGTGACTCTCAAGAAAAACTAACTGTAAAGAATTGTTTCAAGCCTGTCAAGAACCTCGACAACATCAGTATGTTCGGAAAAAAATATTAGTCTCAATTCGTAATGTCCAAATTTTGGATCGGTTAAATAGATATATTTTCAGCGATGGAACTTCTTGGCTTTTATTTCACTCGTTTTTTAGCTTAAATTCCCTTAAGATAACCTGAGTGTATTGTATAAATACTTTTGTTAACTAAAGACACTTTTGTTTATTGTTGATGTAGATTGCTAAATTCAGCAAAACACTGCCCCACGACTGGTCATTAACTCTGGTGAATGGCTTTAATTGCCAACCAAAACTATCAAAAACACTTCTGTCTTGAATGTATTCTTCTTTTCTGTTAATCCAAAGCAGTAATTTTCTCAAAAAAAGCACCCTCTTGGCTTTCGCCAACTTGGTCATTTCAGCCACCATCTTGGTTTTGCCTGGTGAGCCACCTTTTTGGAGCTCTACAATGAGTCCACAACTATACCTCAGGACTATATTTATGGTCCAATCTCGTACCCATCTGGAGCCTTCACCGTGCACAAACGAAGGCTCTAGGATAATACATTACTGGGAAGTATTCAACCTCGTACCCAGGGTCTTATCTCCGCTGCGCTGCGAAAAGACCCTTGCGGCTGGTCACGTGTTTCGAGGGCGAAAGTATAACTTACTGGGGGTGGGTAATTTTGAAACGTGGCTAAACTGAATCACGCAGACAATGTTTTTAATTATAATCTGATTTACAGTATTTTATTGTGACAAGATATAAAGGTGTACGTTAATTCTCAAGAAAGCCAGACTGCATGCCCAAATCGATGTTTATTCACGTCGCTTTCCTCAGTGTTGTGCGATACTGTACCGTATATAAACTGTCCGTAGAAACAGAAGTCGCCGTCCTGATTGAAGCCTCTACTAAGTCTCGATTTGCTTTTACGTTAAATCTCTTCAGTTGATTAGCGTCTTGGGTTTTATTCGTCAAAGTCTGCCCGAATACACCGCCAATTTTTCGTTAGCCGTTTTGTGTCCCGCCGCTTCGCCTTTGTTGTGGAAACTGTCAATGTTTTCAAGCGTTAAGTTTTGCTTCGTTTCTGTCTGTTTGCGTTTATACGAAATGTTTGCCTAAAAGACAAAGACAGTATCAATAAACTATGAAGATTTAGAATACAGGAGAAAAGTAATACAAATGCGCCTGAGTTGTTTACGGAGTCGCAAGAACGAAAAATATATAATTTAATATGTTGGCTGAAGCGAAGCGAAGTAAACATATTTATTAAAATATACTATTTAAACGTTGCTCATGCATTAATTTAGATCTTTCGAAATTTAACGTTTATAACGAAGTATTCTCCATAATTTAGGAAATTTTGCGCTGGTTCAGTGGTAACTTTGTTTGTAATACTAGTATATTATTATACAGTGACAAGAAAAACATTGAACAAGCTAGCAACAACGTTCAGCGCGCGATCTAATATTAAATACTGTGAAATGTTAACAAAAATAAGTAAAACGTGATACTGAGAGCCAGACAACTTTAATGAAATTGAGTTGACAACAGGGGCGTAGGAAGCGGGGTGGGTGGGGGGGGGGGGGGGGCGCGCCCCCCCAATATTTTATAAGGGGGGGCCGGAATAGCTTTCGGCCCCCCCAAAAATAATTGAATTTAAAAAAAATTGCAGCGAAATATTGCGCTGATCGGCCAATTAATAATAATAATCCATCCTGACTCACGGATAGCATAGACTCACAAATCATAATGAAAGAATTAATGAAAGGGCCTAACGAAAGAGGTAAGAGAAGACTCTGAAAATGCCATTTCCGACGATCTAGAGACTCAAAATTTTCACAATTTTCCCGCTCGGCGCCAACCATGGTGGCGCCTCGTGGGAATCGGCCCCCCTAAGTTTATCATGCTTCCTACGCCCCTGGTTGACAATATAAACTTGTGGCTCCTTTTATGATGAATGTTATTAAAAGGTTAACTATATAGCGTTTTAAAAATCAGCAATATAGTTCAAGTATAAATGGCTACTTTACACCCACCAGCCGCCGCTGCACGAAACGGCACGAAACTGTCGTTGTTGATACGATTTAGAAATCAATTTAAAGAAATAGTAAAAGTAATGAACTAACCTCTTGAAATTTCTAAAATAAGAGTCTAAAGCCTTGTTGAGTTGTTGACAGCTGCAAGCCCAATTAAGGTGTTAAATCTGTATGTGTATTCTGCGAGCCTTGGTCGTTCGGAGAGATGCATGCAGTGGGATGATTTCCACGCTTTCGTTCGAATGGAGGTTCAAACGATTGTTAACCAAAAGAATTTGTGAATTTCGCATAGTCTTGATGGTGAGGAAATTTAAACCCGCTTACTGTAAAATTTAAAACTCTGATATTCAGGCGGCTAAATATCACATCATTGATGACTGTAGAAATCCATTCGAAGAATAGTGGTGCTCGTCGGATTGAACGACGGAAGACTTTCGGTCGAAGTTCAGAATTGTTCCTTCACTAATACCAGATTGTTCTCCATGGAGTGTTTATAAATTTTCGCGATGAGCTTTCAGGTATTGCGACAAATTTTCAAAATAACCACCCGACCCTGACAAGAAAAGTTTGTTATCTCCCATATTCTGGGAGACACGTGACCAGCCCCAACCAGGGTCTTTTCGCAGCGCAGCGGAGATAAGACCCTGGGTACGAGGTTGGGAAGTATTTTGATTGAAATATAATAAGGTTTGAGTACTGCCGAAAATATGGAACATAGTTTCTAACGTTTCGAGTGAAGACCCTGATGAAGGAATCTTTGTTCCCAGTATTTCTGGGTGCTGTGACCAGCCGATGCCAGGACCTTTTCTTGCCCTCTCAATCTTAAAAAGGCCCTGGGAACGAGGTTGACATGAAGTATAGACCCCTCATAGGGACAGATCATTGATTGAATCTGGGTACGACATTAGCCTACAATTCATCCTGTGCCTTTTTATACACTTCAAAAAAAGAGCACCGGACCAGCATTTCCTCTCATGGATTATCCATGAGAGTCAGGATAATCCTGAATATTAAAGAAATTAAATCCCACCCCCACCCCACCCCAACACCGCTGCCAAACATTTGCACATGCGTGAATTCTCTAGAATAAATATCAAGAAAAGCTGTGGCGACAACTAAGTAAGACTCGACTATTCATTTGTGTTTTAAAAAAAGGGTAAAGAAAATTACGAAGGGGTAAATTCAGAATATGTTACAATATTGACAAAGAAGCCATACACAAATTATCTACCTTATCTTTTTGGTAGTATACTGATAATTTTAACTTTTGTGTCGGACTCTCGAACCAGTCCAAATATTTCAGTATTTTCCCGCTCTTTTTCTGAGGACGAGCTCGGACATCGCGCATGCGCAAAACGTTTGGCAGCGGTGTTCCCCACCCCTGACTTCCACCTGTAAACCTGACCCTAAACCTAACCACAACGTCTCACCCCAGCAACCCTAAATCTAACCACAACACCCCATGGCCCTAAACCTAACCACAACCCTCTGGGCGTAAAAAAATTAGTAATTGCTGCCGAGCGTCGCCAGGCAGCACACTATTCCTGACATTCGTTTTGGGTGCCCTATGTCCTTACTCGTGCCCAGTCCATTTGCCAAGCTATGTATATGTTTGGATCACTGACTTATATATATAACTGGACTGCGTGCTCCTATTACCTTTGAGTTAGGAAAAGTGTCCCCAAAATCGTTTTCAAAATGGCGGCATTTATGGGTCCTTTTGCTAATGGTGCAGGTCGTTGACCAATACCTAAGGACCGGCTGATGACACGTGTTTTTAAAACTGCCTGTATTTTGCTCGGCATTTAGTCGAATTATGTTACTTATAACTCGATAAAGTCTTCATATTTATAGAAGATGAAAGCTTTCTGACTGACGGGTTTTGACGGTCTTCCACTGTCCCAGTCTGATATAGTTTGTCGTCCGGTTTCTTGTTTTAACGACGGGAAAATAGACGGACGAACTCGCCGTTTACCGGATTTTAAAACACCTGACAACTGACGAGTTTCTCGTCTGCTATTAACACTTGGAAAAGGTTGATAAAGACACTCTAAGAAGAACTCGGTACGCCTCGCTTATTTACGATTTTCTCGTGATCTTCAGCGATTTTTTATACAGCTGGCGACTTCATAAAACGAAATGTTTGTAGATTTCCATGACCATACAATTATGTGTATTGACAGTCTTGTTTATTTTATTGCTAAGTGTTCGTGCCGTACGCCGGCCGGCACGTCTTTAAGCCTGGTTTCCATATAGCCGCAAGAGCCGCCGGTGTGCCGGCGTTCTGCCGACCGCAGTCATCGCCGGCAAAGTTGAGAATGTGATGGCGGTGAAAGCGTCTGGTTCGCGAGTACCGACCTAATAATAAAGCAAGCATATAAACGCGAACGTCACAACGACTACCCAAGTACAATATTATTTTTCAACCAAAACAAAGCGTTGAATAATTTACAGTCCCAAGAGTATAATCACAACACAGTCCTCGTTGCACATACAACGTCAACTGAAGCGTTTTCACGTTTTCAAGACAACGTTGTGGCAAGGAACCACAAATTAAAGTTGTTAGTTTATTTAGGCGTTATTATATTATGCGCCACGTTGTCGAAGGATGTTGCCATTTAAAGGTCTTACAAAATACATAAAGCGTACAATTGAATATAATATACGATGATCCATGGTTTCTTTTACATGTAGTAACTTAATCTGCCGTGAACAAACGGTTGTTGTTCCTCTACCAAGTTAAGCTGTTACTTCTATACCACAAGGTATCGTCAGAGGAAATATAAGGCAAAACGCAAGCATAAATTTTGGGTAAGGGAAATATTTCGGCAAAGACAGGAATATGGTCAATATCATACTCTATTTCGCGAGCTAGAACTCCAAGATCGAGAATACTTTTATAGGTAATTATTCACATTTGTGTCACTCATCAGTATTTGGTACAATATGGGAATTTCTTATAAACTTTCACACATACAAATAGTGTTAGCTTTTGCTGACTGATTACGTTTTACCTAATCAACATTTCTCCTGATACACATATTTCGATTGGCTAACACTGATCACGTGATGTTAGAGAAACGGCGTCCTCGCCAGCATGTCGGCGTCAGACGTTTTCATAAAAAATTCGTAGGTCGGCGGCACCGCAGGAACGTTGAAAGTTGAACCAAATTCAACTTTTCTAGTGCCGCCGTCGATGTGACTGCGACACC
This sequence comes from Paragorgia papillata, assembly GCA_035771165.1. Taxonomy (NCBI): domain Eukaryota; kingdom Metazoa; phylum Cnidaria; class Anthozoa; order Scleralcyonacea; family Coralliidae; genus Paragorgia; species Paragorgia papillata. The sequence goes on from JAWNZC010000361.1 coordinate 365,146, forward strand.
GCCGGCATACCGGGGCAATCTGCAATCATAGCCAGTGGTGAATTAGCCAGCAATAAAAAGCTGTATGCGATTGGACCATTGCCCCTTGCCGCAGCCATGCCGCCGGCTCTTACGGCTATATGGAAACCAGGCTTTAGGTCGCAGGCTAAGTCGCCGGCAGGACGCCGACATGCCGGCGACTCTTGCGGCTATATGGAAACCAGGCTTTAATTCAGACTGCTAGAAAGTACAACAGTAATTATCTAGGAATATTATTATCAGTATTGTAGTTCAGAACTACAATAGATCGTTTTCACTCACGTGATCGGTGGCCCCATGGGGGTGGTGAAACAATACAAAATATTTGAATAAGAAAGAGCTAATTCCCATACCGTACACCAATATGGCCGCCATTTCATTGTTTTGGTACACCAATATGGCCGCCGTGACGTCAGATGAAAACGGTTTATTGCACAACCCGTACTTGGGGTACAATAGCCTGCGAATACAGCCGCCTCATCGATGTGAGGCGGCTGTATTCGCAGGCTAGGGGTTCAAAGCTTCAAGTTCAATTTTGGAAGGTTCAATTCAAGCAATTTTAATATCTTCTTCCTCGAAGGAAAATTCATGGTAAGATCGAAACATCATGTCTTTTAAAATATTTGTTTATGGAAGTATTCATTTATAAGCCCATCACTGAATCATTTGATTTAAAATTAAAATTTGATTTTAATATTTCAATTTAAGGATTTTAAGCTACAAGCTTGTGGGGTCGTGCCATTTTATACGGACTGTTGTTCCAGGCATCGATTCGACACTATCAGTATGTCGGCTTAGAACATATTTTATTAGCTTGTACAAATTCTGCAAATTAACTGATGGACTCCATGGTGTGCATTGCTGTACAGTTTTTTTATCTCTATATTTGTCATAACAAAGGACAACTTGGTGGAATTGCATTGACAAATGACAACTTTGCCACAGCAAGAGGCATGGTTATTTACTATTTGTATACTATAATAGTGTATTGTGTATATTCTGTCAAAACCCTTGCTAATCATGTCAGGAGATAAGTTGATAACTTATATGTGTAAAGAATGTGTGTCAATTGCAATTAATATTAAATTTTTGGGCTTTCCAGCCTTCTTCACAGGCAACTCTGTGGGCTCTGATTGGGAAGAGGTTAGAAAAACTCATATGGGGTGGGCAAACTCGGGTGGAGTGAGGAAACTCGAGTGGAGTGGGCAAAATCAGGTGGAGTGGGCAAACTTGGGTGGAGTGGGCAAACTCAGGTGGAGTGGGCAAACTCAGGTGGAGTGGGTACACTTGGGTGGAGTGGGTAAACTTGGGTGGAGTGGGCAAACTCGGGTGGAGTGGGCAAACTCGGGTGGAGTGGGCAAACTTGAGTGGAGTGGGCAAACTCAGGTGGAGTGGCCCAACTTAAGTGGAGTGGGCATACTTGGGTGGAGTGGGCAAACTTGAGTGGAGTGGGAAAAGTTGGGTAGAGTGGGCAAACTTGAGTGGAGTGCGCAAACTCGGGTGGAGTGGGCAAACTTGAGTGGAGTGGGCAAACTCAGGTGGAGTGGCCCAACTTAAGTGGAGTGGGCAAACTCGGGTGGAGTGGGCAAACTTGAGTGGAGTGGGTAAACTCGGGTGGAGTGGGTAAACTCGGGTGGAGTGGGCAAACTTGGGTGGAGTTACTAGAGTGGGCAAGAGAGTGTTACTTGGGCCACAAACTGCAGAGTTACCTGTGGAGTAGGCTAAAGGTTTTCATCTCAATAATGAGGCAGCACTTCACTTGCGATAGTTATTTCTAGTTTATTTTAGTATGCAAAATCATTTGGAATAATTGTGGTATTGTGGGAGAAGTTCAACATGATCAGCACCCGACACTCATCGATTAGCATCAGTGCAACACGGACACGGACTTTTGGCAGTTCAGGGCAGTTTTATTATCAGACGGCATGTGCACCTGTCACTTTAGTTTGGCATACTTTGGGGAGTGGAATATATCATTATTCATTTGTCTTTTGACTTTACAATAATGTGCTATTTACTAATTTCCAATACTGTCTTAAAATTTAATCAAACATCGGTAAACTTTTGTCTAAAATGTTTCAATTCGGCTGAATGCTATGGCGGGTGATGTGTGTCAAAATTACGTAACACGTTTGGCAACGATCGTGTAACATTTGGCTATCGGTTCTAACTATTTCATGGCAACAACAAGACGTTTGTTGGCAATGACAAAACATTCAATGACAAAAATATCGTTTGGCAACAATAAAACATTTATTGGGCTATAAGAACACACATCAATTCGGCAACAACATATCGTTATTTGGCAACATATCGTTATTCGGCAACGAACGTTTCATTTGGCAACAACAATCCCGTGATGCAAATCAGGCGTCGATCCAACCTCGTACCCAGGGTCTTCTCTGCTTTCAAAATGGCGCGCGATTGCAAATTTCCGCGCGTTTTTCAGTAAACATGGCGGAAAATGAGAGAGATTCTACGACGACAGCTGAAATTCAGTCATCTTTGGTCCAGGCTAGAGATATTATTGTACAACTACTGGATGATGTAGGTACTTCGCCTCAAAATTCAAGAACTGTCACAAGCAATCCCACCGTAACCACTAGAGCAACACATATCCTGCCAAATGAACCGGAGAGGGCATCCAACCGGGCAATCGAGGAGCATCGTCGTCTGTTTGGGTTTTCTGGTCAATCTATCAGTAGTACAACACGATCTAGTGGAAAACGAAGCCGATACGGCGGGAAAAGTGGAAAAAGTGCAAAGAAAACGAAAGGTGCAACCTGGACGCATGCCTTTGTTTGTCTTTCCAAAAAGAGCCAGTTTTCCATTCCTTCCCCTCAAGAACGGTATGAATTAAAGTGCGCAGGTCTTGGTGAAAAGAAAATAACTATGGAAGTTGATGGAAAGGGATTTGACAATCTCTATAACATTCTTTTGGAAGAGTTCCCACTGCTGTCGAATGGTGGTGGCATCGAGTTGTTGAGAACGGGCTTTGGATCAAAAAGCAAGACCTTACAGGTAATTCCAGTTCCAATTGGTTGTTCAAGTTACAGTATTGCGTATTTAAAAGATGTACTTCAACAGGCGAAGTGTTATGTGAGACCTATCCAGAGGGATTTGCCAAAACAGATTTCCATTGAAGACAACATTAGTACAGAAATTAGTGAGGTGAGATTTAACTAGATTAGTTGATTGCTAATAATTACTGTATTTATACAAAATAAGCTGTACAATTAAAATACACTATTTTCAGGCCTGAACCCTGTTCTCTGAGGCCTTCTAAAGGTTATTAAGATGTTGGGACAAATTGCCCTAATGAGTAATCAAACAAGTGAGAATCAAATGGGCTGTAACCAGACTGTACTTTCAATTAACCATATTGACCAGCAGATGTACTGTTACTTTTAGAAATTATTTCCATCAATTTTCTCATTGTGATTATTAAGTTCCAGAGTACTTTCCCATCAAAAGCAATTCATGTATTATAACCATGCACCTCTTGGATTTTCTTAAGTGACAAGCAAACGTTGAGCTATGCACCCTCTGAAACATCTGCCACTCCCTTGCAATTTCCAATTGCCTTCTATAGGTGTTATGGATATTTTCTTGAACTACCCATTGCCATAAGCCACCATAATAAAAAGATGGTGGCATGTTAATCTTATCAATAACCTTTGCAGGGAGCAAAGTTTATAGCTTGAAAAAATATCAAAAGGAAGAGCTGCAAGGATACTAAAATTGGTAATAGGGAAGTTGTTCCAATTTTCATCTATGGTATATTGCAGTTCCTTTTTTGACATTTTTTTCAAGCTATTGATTTTGCTGCCTGCAAAGGGTTATTGTAAAATCAACATGCTGTCATCTTTTTTATGACTACTGTGATTATACTTGCAGAGCATAAAATAATTTCCATGATAAGAGTTGAATATAATTATGCAACATTTTAGTTATTTGTTTTCTGTTGAAATTGAAGAAATCATGTCCAAGTGAACAGTGCAAATCATGCCAAAAGAATATTCCAATGTTGCAACTAAGAAGGCATATGATGATGTGTGGTGAAAACAAACAACCAACTTATACTATTGAGGTACTTATCAATTTCTTTGTTTTATTTGTCATATGAAGATTTATGAAGATGATATTTAAAGAATAATAAGATATTTATGAAGATGTGCTTTGCTAGGATACTCTACTGTTCCCAGGATGCTTTGTAACATGTACCTCTAACTCCCATGTCAGAGCTATTCAATTCTTTTAGGGTGGTGGCCAGGTTATGAAAATGATTTTAGTTGAGGGGCCATACATTTTTTTACATCTATTATTTTTATCAAAAGCATGCACATCAAAAGAAGTAATTAATATTAAATAGCTTGAGTCTTTTTTGCACTAATTTTATTTGCTTTTAGCAAAGGATTAAACAAGCAAGCAAATGCCTCCTTAGTGCTTAATCAGTCTTATTATTAAACTAATATTATAAAGGGTAAAAGTCTAGCAGTATAACAATTTCCATAGCATTCTGGTGGGAAGTTAATCAGTAATGTATTAGTGGGTAAGATGACACAATAGTGCAGGCTGGGTATGGCCTGGTGTGAAAGGATGTGCAAAAAACAAAGGCTTTTGTTAACCCTTTACAGCCCAGGAGTCACTCCACTGACAAGCAATATTGTGTTGTGTTACCTAGAGTAAAATACTGAAGGCACACCTGGGGCATAAACTGCATATAGGGTTAAGCACTCTGGGAAGACAGTAATATCTGCCTTTGTGTTGTATCTGGTTTCTTCCTGGCCAGGCTGCTAAGCTCTGTATAACTATGAGGTCAATGCAACATTTGGCAATATTGTACTGTAGCTTGAATTTCTGTTTTTTCTTAACATAGCCAGAATTTGTGGATATTTCCGAAGACGAATCCACTGAAGGCTTTGCAGAATCAGGTTCTACAAGCACATGTAGCTTTTCTGAATCAGCTTCTACAAGTGCATGTAGCTCTTCTGGATTGACTTCACAGGTGAACAAAATTGATGTATACTGCACCAATAAAGCAGTAATAAAAACCACTGTAATTGCCTTTGAAAATTCCCATCTCCAGTATACTTACTCAGTATAACCAATTTTATCACATTAGAATATCTGATTCTTATAGGAAGCAGGTGTTGATGAATTAAGAAAAATGTTTCCAGATACCCCAACACAAGATTTAGTGCTGGCCATCCTAAACGGTGGAAGCTTTGAGGAAGCTGTGAATATCCTGTTACAACCTACAATAGGTATATAATTTATATGGTGCATGTGATGATTGAAGTTAGAAGTAGTGCATAGTTGCAACAATTTAAATTTATTTACCTTTAATAACTGGAGTATGAGTAACACTCAAAGTATTATAGTGATGTACTCTGCCAAATTCTTGCACATCAGCTTGTATTTTATTTAATATTCATTGCATATAAACCTACCAAATCTCTTTCTTCTGATTCCAAACATTTCGCATAGGACTGAATGGTTACAAGGTTATGTGGTAAAGTGAATTTAGACACCCTGTAGTGCCCAACTTGAATTGCAGTGCAGTATATAATGATGGCAATGCCAATGATGATAAATTAATAAGCAAATTACAGTAATACAGTGTGGTGTACTTGAATAACAAATGTATTTAAAGGTAAACTGTTTAATTTATATTTGCAGATCAATCTACTAGTAGTCTTGAAGATGCTACAGACCTGGCAACATTAATGTTTGGATTAAAAGATGGTTTACCTACAGATGGCATTGAAAAGTTCAGCATAGATCGCCAAGAATTATGGGAAGACAGTATTGCTGCTTTCAAGAACCCCAAATTCAATGCTGCCTACCGACCAAAAGTAAGATTCCTAGGAGAAGCTGGAATAGATGCAGGTGGTCTATCAAGGGAGTATGGAACTATTTTGCGAAAGGAGCTATTTTCAACAGGGGCAAACTTGTTCGAAGGCCAAGATACAAAGAAGTTACCAATTTACAATGTCAATGGAATTCAATCTAACCTTTATTATCTAGCAGGGAAAATGGTAGCATACCTTATCATTCATTTGGATATTGGCATTCCTGTCTTAAGTCCAGTTTTCTACAATTATATTGTGACTGAAGATGTGGGAAAGGCGTCAGAGTGCTGCTCTCTTGGTGATGTGCCAGATTTTGAAATAAGAGAATGGATCAATCAGGTACATATAATAATCACCAGGGGCATAGCCCAATATTCACGTTCAGCATTTCGCTATTCAACTGAGGGAAAAATCGCTATTCAAGGGCATTTTATTTTGCAAAACATGCAGTACTATACATGTGTTGTAATTATGTTGAATAACACATATATTAAGCAGCGTTGCCAAGCTGCGTAATTGTATTGATGCTATAACGGTATCTTTTAAGACGTTGCGCTATGTTCAAAGATACTACGCTGTGTCTAAAATGTTACGCTATGTTCTAAGATGTTACGCTATGTTATAGGACGTTATACGCTGTGCTCTAAGACGTTATGTTCTAAAACATTACGCTGTATTCTAATGTCTTAGAATATCGCGTAACATCTTAGAACATAGCGTAACGTCTTAGAACATAGCGTATTAACATCTTAGAACACAGTATAATGTCTTAGAACACAGCGTAACATCTTTCACTGGCCTAAAATGGTTTGGAAGCCTTAATTCGAACCCTGGCATAGCTAGAGGGGGGCATCACTTACATCTAAGAACATAATTTATACTTATCATTTGCGTAAATTCTATATCTTTTATATAATCGTGTAGCCTGTTTTGCAGGGCTGAGGATTTTTGATATTTAATTTTTTTCTACATAGAAGCAAAGTTGCATGTGCAGATCTGCTGGTTATTCGTATACTGGTATACTTTTCCTCTATTAATTCCTTTAATTAAAATGTATTTGATATTATGAAATACTGTACTTGTTTTCAAATACGTGTATGTATAAAAACAAGCCTGAATGTCAGGTTAAAGCTACAGTATTTATTTGCATTTCATTTACATTTCAGAACTTGTTGCACTGAATTTCCCAGCGTGATGTTATGAATTGAAATAAGTTTTTTCCCCAACGCAGAACACGTCTTTGTTATGGGCAGTCGAGGATTAGGAACTGACTTATTCAATTTCATGTATTTACTTTAGGTTAACAAAGCAAAAACTGCGGAGGAGATATCACAGTTAACACAAAACATTGAAATGATGGATTCACTAATTAGAGCTGGTTGGCTTAAGGCACTCACTTTGTCAAACAGAGATCTGGCACTACAGAACTTAATTGTACATGAGGTATTGATAAAGCGTAAAGAAGCCATGGATCAGTTCTGTAAAGGTCTGAAGACCCTTGGTATCCAATCAGCAGTTCAAGTCTGTCCTGAGTTAATGAAGGAATACTTCATTGCACAATCATCACGACTTACAGCTTTGAAAGTTATTGAGTTATTTGCAAACCTTCATGTATTCCAAGAAAGTAAAAAGTCAGAAAGAGCTCGTGGTTTTTTGGTTGAATCCATTCACTTTCTCGAGCAAGGTATGGCGTGACTGTTGCATATCTCAGTTTGCAGTACAAAAAGCAGACATTTTGTGGGTGTGGTGATACAATTTTGGCAAAGTAAAATTAATTATCCCAATAGTATGAAAAAGTAGAGTGGTGTGTGGGTAGTTTTTTGGATATATTGTACAGTCATGTACAGTGCAACAAAGTACAAAGATAGTAAATTCTGAGATTATTAAGCAATAAAATACGGAACTGATGTTCTGAGTAAAACGTGTTTTGCACATGTTATGATGAAGGGATTTGCTCAAAACATCAGCCATATTTCATTGCTTACATGAAAAATCTCAGCAGTTCACCCCCTTTTCATTTGGTTGCAAAAGAAAACAGCCTAGTCTTGCACTTATGCTGGGATGATTTTTGGGCACAGCTTATATTTTAGATGGTATACAATTAATGTATTAGAAATTTCTGTATAATGTACAAACAAGTATTGGATAATATATTTGATAATTATTAGGATTATATATGTGCTTGGAATCGGCAGTACAGTACTATACATGTACAGTAGATTGGATAAATAATCAATCCTAGTGTGTATGTGTACATGCATAAGCTTTTTTTTATTTTCTCAGCTTAAACGGCTTGAATGGCTGAAATAATCAGTATACATGATGCATGAGATTTGCAACAGCCTTGTCTTGTGATTCATCAATAGTAAGCCTAAGGGCATTAATAATAAGGGCTTTAGCTTACTGGATGTAAAAGATTTGTAAAGAATATTGTATTTGACATATAAAGCAATAATTACTGTATGACTTATTTTTTAGGGGGATGGGGGACTTATTTTCTGAATTTCAAAGCAATGCTTTGTTTTCATAGTCATAATTACCCCTTTATTTAGTTTATTATTTTACCCTGTCTAACACCAGATAATTTTAATCAGCAGAGACAGGCTGCTTAGATCATGATATGAATGGGAGAAGGTTTTCTGCCATACTATTATTTATACGATACAGGTAAACGTTTTTCTCTCATTTCAGAGGAAGGTGAATCTGGACTTAAGGGTTTACTGCGTTTTATGACAGGTACAGAAGAAGTTCCACCACTTGGAATGCTAGAAAAGATCCAAGCTGTTTTTGTTAAAGAAAACCAGCCTTTCTTCTTTGCTGAAACATGTATGTTTGAACTGAAAGTGCCAACAGTCCATGAAGTTCTGCAGGATTTCAAAGCTGCATTTATGGAGGCATGTGCAAACAATCAAGGATTTGGATCAATTTAAACTCAGTGTCAACTTTTAATGAAAATAACCTAGTTTATTTCTTTCATGTTATTGCTTTCATGTTGTTATGTTGCAAGTGATAGGAACTCTAATGTTCTCATAAATAACTCAATGCCATAATTTCTATTTGGTTCATACGGATTTACTTGTGTCTCCAACTGATAAAACTGCTCTGCAGAAATTGGTACATCTACATTAGGTATTTCAACTCCCTCTTCAGCTCTTTCACCATTGTAAAATGCTGTTGGTAGTGGACCATCCCAATCTATTCCAAACATTGCTGCTTCACTCTAGAAGATATTAGATGTTTATTTCACTTTCAGGTCACTGGTCCTTTGTATAGTTGTATTGGGGGCCTATGGTTACTCAATTATACAACCCAAGCCTGCTTATAATAATTAAATATATAATTTATACTTTTTGCCTATTTGTGAAATAAAAGACACATGGTAAAAAATTTGGTTGACCAATGCAGTTTCTGCTAAGCTTCGTTTGTATTTTATTTTCAAAATGCTCAACATGGCAAATTACCAACAATACTGTATGCAGACATCTGACATGTGAGTTATTTTTTTCTCAGTTAAATCAGTGTTGCTCAAGCAATATTTCACTGGTACGGTATTTGTCACCTTTGTTGACCAAACTTATTTTTAGATGTTTTGGGTATTTATCCAATAAATTAACTATGGGTTTCCAACTTAAAGTACATGTAATTGTTAAGAAAAATCCTACTCATACCACAGTTAATTCTTCGAATGCTGATCCCCTTTGGGAAGTTGTCATCCTTAACTGCCCTTCTATCCATAACTGCATTGGTGTCCTTCCTGCTGTCCCTGATAGAACATGTGCACTCCAAGACTGAACAAACTGATTAAGGCATTGGTTTATACGTGGAATAAACACATAATGCAAAGCAAAAATATGGATGTTATTATCAGGATCTAGTACACCACAGCTCTCAAGGTGATAGAACAGATGATAGATAGAACAAACACACCACTTGATAGAAAAGATCCCTCCACAGTCTTTCTATCCGCTGATTATGCACACTTTTTCCAACTATCATACTCCCCCTTCCTGGTCCTCTGTCAGGATGCGATAGCATGAACATGGAGACCCCAACATTTTCTCCACCTTTATCAGCTCTTATTCGAGATGGCAACCCATAGCAATTGACAGCTTTCTTAAAAAGCTCCAGAACTGTATCAGCTCTATTATTGTTTGAACAAGATAAAAATACAGGAACTCTTGAGTACCCATCTATTCCACCATGGATCACCATCTTCCATCTTAAAAAAGTCAGAAGGGTATATGTAAACAATAGTTCCAGAAAATATGCATATGTACTTGTGCCCCTCTCATGAAAGGTGATCCATTGGAGTGCGAGTCCCCCTACATACCTCCAACATTTACCTAAATGGCAAGCAAGCACTGACATGTGCACCCTCAAAAACATCCTATATCCCTTTGAGTTTCTAGTTGCTTTCATTGGGGGGGGGGGGGGGGGGGGGTGACCATTCACAGTTGCTGACAGAGATAACACAACCAGTGTCTAATTTGGCAGATAATTTACTGATATGAATGATAATGGGAAGAAAGTATGATGTTTCCATATACAGGTACTATAAATTTAGCTATTACCAACCAAGTCAATGACCCGTTTACAGATATATGGAATATGGCTTGATGCATTTCTTTATATTTTGCAGACTTATGTGATGATGCCAAAGGTTAATTATTATTATTTTCAGTTTTAAAATAATTTAGTTTATTTAATATAAAAGCTTAAGATATTACCTGATGAGTTTATGGTAACCATCAATATGCCACAACGAATTAGGTCCCCTGACACAATACTTCCTTCTGTGAACTGCAGCCATCCATCTAACGGTTGTACCTTCAGGGTCAACCCTGCGCACAGATGCCCGCACTCGGTGTTGCTGAATTTTTAGTCCTCGAGCCCTTAGGTGCCCAATCACCATTCTGTAGCCACATTTTGGATGCAGATGTTTGATCTCACTGACTATACTGTCTAACTCTTCATCAGTTAATGGGGAAAATGGCTGGGAGGTGTTAAGTTCTAGTTCGCGCATGCGTCGTCTGACCGTACTTAATGAGATCCCCAGCATATTCGCTATTTGAACAGCAGTGAAGTTGTGTTCGATTAAGTATTGTAGCTGATCTCTTGAAATTTCAAATTTTGGTCTACCTGGCATTGACCTTGGAATAATTCCCAATGTTTCCGGCACGTAATGTTCACCATTTAAAATAGGGCGTTGTAAGACATCTACGAGAAGTCTGGATTGATGCAACAATTCACTGTATTCTGGATTTCGTGCAGACAGGTTTGCTAGGCTTCGATAAAGACCTTCAGAACAATCGCGAACATGATCAACAACATTGGCATCGGGCTCCGTTACAATACATTCCGTTACCTCAGTCAGCAACATTTGTAAACGAGTTGTAAGAGCAACTCGTACCTCATTTTCAAAATCTTGTTCCGCCATCTTGTGTATATAAAAACGTGAGATCACTGCGTGGGACTAGCGCGCGGGAATTTGCAATGCATCACGGGATTGTTGTTGCCAAATGAAACGTTCGTTGCCGAATAACGATATGTTGCCGAATAACGATATGTCGTTGCCAAATAACGATATGTTGTTGCCGAATTGATGTGTGTTCTGATAGCCTAATAAATGTTTTATTGTTGCCAAACGATATTTTTGTCATTGCCAACAAACGTCTTGTTGTTGCCATGAAATAGTTAGAAGCGATAGCCAAATGTTACACGAACGTTGCCAAATGTGTTACGTAATTTTGACACACATCACCCGCCATAGAATGCGGGCATTGTTGCATCACACTTTTTTATTATTATTAAATGTCCCAGCATCAATAGTATTGATTCAAATGCTCAACACCAGGCAAGTAAATGATAAACTTATGGAAGTTGTTATATGTCCAGTCATGGACAACTACTGAGTTTGGTTATTTGTCCAGCACTACGTTATTTTGTTCTATAACTAAACCTAATCCCTGGGAGATAGCACACCCCACCTGACCCAGGCTTCTTGTTATGTGTTTGCATGCAAACTTATTCACATGAAAAAATATTGTGTTCATACACTCGAGATATAAGAATTCAAATCAAATAGAACTCTATTAGAGTTGTGTTACTTCTAACTCTGTTGAATTCTAAAAACATATTTTACAAGAAAGTTGAAAAACTCGCAGAATTATAAGTGTCTCTGAGTCAGTAATTTCGGCCACCATGCAGTGTAGTCTGTAGATCCCTCCCTCCCCCCATGCACTTCACTGGACCCTCAACGCACTGCAATGTTAGTATAATCAAAATGCATTGGCCAACGTTGTGTTGCCAGAGAACAATATAACCTTACCTGTAAAACATAACATAAGAATTCGAAATAGCATGGTATATACATAAAACATTGTATCATGCAATTTTCTGGGTCATCTTGGATTCTTGAGTCGTCTGCCATTAACAAACACCATAAATCCTGATCAGAAACCTGGTTTACCGTCTAGCTGATACGTTAACCTGACCCACTGACATGTTTACCCGCGTAACTCACAGAACAGCTCAAGGGAGCACACCCGACTGACCTGTATTTCTTCTTCTTCAGTTCTTATATTCAGCCATCTTGAATAATGCGGTATATATCATTAGCGTATCGCAGGCGCGGGCTACGGTTGCACGACGAAGGACGAACGAAACCTGAGACACGAGCATTTACGACCGCGGAGAAAGGATATTAGAGAAAACGAGGGGAGTGAAACCGTCACGTGATGGAGTATTAACCAATGGAGATGCCTAGCCCTTGATCTGTCAATATGTCGGAAGTGATCAATCGCGCGAGGTAAGTTTAAGAAACGTTCATAAGTTGCCAGAAGTTACATTTCATGACTCAGCCGTCCCAGCGTTTCTGATATTTTTCATTGTTCTCGAGTGTTTGTAAAACACGAGAAAATAATGAAAATCACGAGGCTGCAGGCCAAGTGATTTTTATTGTTTTCCCAGAAATGGAGTATATTAGAATCCTGATGGTCTCATGTTGAATTTATAATTAAGAAATGTGGTAATAAACGTTTTTTGCTTGTGCCGTTTATTATCTAATTTCTTAATTATGAATTCAGTCTGCGCGACCTTTACCGGGTTTCAAAACTGATGCACATGACCAAATAGTGTTCTCTGATTGGCTAATTAGCTCATGAATTATTAATGAGCTTGAGAAATTATTATACGGATTAATTCAAAGGAAGCGTGCAAGTGTGTTTCGCCCACAACACCAAACAGGTAGATTTTGAAGTAGTAAACTTCTAGCTAAGGGGCTACCAATCGAGCTACGGTTAATGTTAAGTGGGACCTGAAGGTGCACAAATCCTTTGTTTCAGGTTTAGTATTCACACAACAATTATTTAAACGGTCTTCTCAAATTCATTAATAATTCATGAGAATTTTACTCAATTAGACAGCTCCATTCCGTCACGTGAATGGGCTGTGAAACACGGTAAAGCACTGCATCAAACACTAGTGTTTGATCTGTTTCTTCATCAAACACTAGAGTTTCATTTATGTTAATTAAACAGGAAACACGATACGATTGAGTAAAATTGTATCACAAAACATCCACAACTCCCACAACGGTGGCTCATTGGTTCATTGTCTTTCATTTGAGAAGCCATTTCAAAAACTCGTTCTGCGTGTTTGATCACGGTATCAAAACACTCGAATTTGATACCGTGATCAAACACTTGAACTCGTTTTTGAAAGTACTTCCAGACCATGGATATTTCTTTTCACCATGTTTTAGCATATATCCTAAATGAAATTTTTATTATTCATTCACTTCACAAGGTCCGTATAGATCGTTTATCTGACGTCGCGGCGGCCATATTGGTGTACCGAAACAATGAAATGGCGGCCATATTGGTGTACCGAAACAATGAAATGGCGGCCATATTGGTGTACCGAAACAATGTAATGGCGGCCATATTGGTGTACCAAAACAATGAAATGGCGGCCATATTGGTGTACCGAAACAGTGAAATGGCGGTTCATATTGGTGTACCAAAACAGTGAAATGGCGGCGCCATATTGGTGTACCAAAACAGTGAAATGGCGGTCATATTGGTGTACCAAAACAGTGAAATGGTGGCCATATTGGTGTACCGAAACAATGAAATGGCGGCCATATTGGTGTACCAAAACAGTGAAATGGTGGCCATATTGGTGTACCGAAACAATGAAATGGCGGCCATATTGGTGTACCGAAACAGTGAAATGGCGGCCATATTGGTGTACCGAAACAATGAAATGGCGGCCATATTGGTGTACCGAAACAGTGAAATGGCGGCCATATTGGTGTACCGAAACAATGAAATAGCGGCCATATTGGTGTACCAAAACAGTGAAATGGTGGCCATATTGGTGTACCGAAACAATGAAATGGCGGCCATATTGGTGTACCGAAACAGTGAAATGGCGGCCATATTGGTGTACCGAAACAATGAAATAGCGGCCATATTGGTGTACCGAAACAAACGAAATGGCGGCCATATTGGTGTACCGAAACAGTGAAATGGCGGCCATATTGGTGTACCGAAACAATGAAATAGCGGCCATATTGGTTGTACCAAAACAGTGAAATGGCGGCCATATTGGTGTACCAAAACAGTGAAATGGCGGTCATATTGGTGTACCAAAACAGTGAAATGGTGGCCATATTGGTGTACCGAAACAATGAAATGGCGGCCATATTGGTGTACCAAAACAGTGAAATGGTGGCCATATTGGTGTACCGAAACAATGAAATGGCGGCCATATTGGTGTACCGAAACAGTGAAATGGCGGCCATATTGGTGTACCGAAACAATGAAATGGCGGCCATATTGGTGTACCGAAACAGTGAAATGGCGGCCATATTGGTGTACCGAAACAACTGCCTCCTCCGCAGGCTCTTATAATTTTTAGGAAAATAATTCGCGTTTGTGAAGCAAGTGAACTAGCATAGAGCGCGCGCAATGGTTGATGGGAAGGCCATGTGAGAGAAGAGAAGAGCCTGCGAAATCGTGTGTCGAAAGTCGATAAATTTGTTCGAAACAGTGAAAATGGCTTGATTTAAGCTATGGCGGAGGCTCTTGACGACAGTGGTCCGTTATTGGTCCTGGAAGACATTTTTTCTGATTCTTCTGATGGTCTGGATGTTTCTTTTGGCAATCTGTCTATTCACGGTAAGTGTTGAATTACAGCGTCAGCCAGGTGTGCGAGATGTAGCCATACCTTTTTTGTTTATACTCAAATTTATGTAAAATGCCCATGGTTAGGGAGGCTTTTAATTCTTATAATAAATTCTTATCATTAGATGATCCACCAAGGACAAGCACACCAAGTACTGACCGTTTGCTTAAGAGCAATTTAGACGATAGTCTGATCGGAGGAAAGCATCATCTGACACCTTCGTCGAAACAAGCTGGATAATTTGCCAAACCCAAAGCGATTTAATGTTGGTATGTATATAATTTATAAACCAATACATATTTACAAGTCCTGTTTGACATTTTAGTGAGATTTTACTTAAAGAAATTAAGGCCTTGTTCAAACGTCGAACTTTTCATATCTAATGCAAATAAGTCAGGCAATTTTCATTAATAGATTCAGCAGTGGTGAAATTAAGTTTGACGTTTGAACTAGGCCTAACATTTTATCTGGCCATAGGAGGAAAACCTAGTGGACGTGAAGGTGCAGAACGAAAGGCAACCCTAGATTTGCTTCTAAGAGAAAGTTTTGAAATTCAAGAAAGGCATGAATTAACTGTTGCGAGTGTACTGTCGTATCTTGGTTTTAAAGATAAGAAAAACCCCGTCTATCTATTGCTGTAAAGGAAGTTTTTCCTGGTGTTTACACAAGAAGGGAGAACAAATGTGGACGTAAACAATATCCTTTTTACCTGTATACCTAACTTATGTTACATGTATCTGTCCTGTTTTGTCTGCGTTTATTGGCGGTTACCATATTGCAGTCTATGGGTGGGGGAGGGGGGACCCCAGGGGTGTTTGACATTGGAGAATACAGTACTTGAGTCAATTTCCCTACCACTGTACCTAAATCCACAGCTAATTTACCCTATCTGGGGACTTAGCAAACTACCTAGATAGTTTCTGCCACAGTCTTCTGCAAGTAAAAGTTGTTTCCTAAAGAGCGGAACCTTGTGGGCAAACTGATTGTGTGCAAAACAACTGGTCACCATTCACCAATTCTTTTGGTTTGAACAGAACAACAATGGTAATGTATAGCAATATTTCTTGATATTTTGTAAAGTTACTACAGCTCCACTATATTAACTCCATTTATTAGATGTTGCATACAGTTTGAATGAATGAATAATATCAAATGAATAATAACCAATGAAAGTGAGTATAAAATTATCTAAACTGAATACAAAATATGCATTGCCAAAATAAGTCTTCTAGTGTAGAGGGAGAATTTGAGGTTGATGTCAGTCTTTCCTAGTCCTTTCCATTCTTTGGACTCTGGGCCTTCAGTTTGATATCAAAATTCCTACCCATGTTGCATGCTCGACTATTAATTTCCCTGAGGCTTAACATTGATGGGGGCATTAGGTAAAAATACACATTATTTTTTAGTTAAATGGCTTTTATTTTTCTGTGTAATTTTGTGAAAATGAAATAACCTTTCCCTTAACTCTGTGTATATTGTATTATGTCAACCTGGCGTTTTCAAGCAGGAAAGAAAAAAGTTTTGGAAAACTTCAGCAGAAAATTATATGCACCATATGGAATGGTGAATGAGGGGAATGAATGTGAGGATGAGGGCAGTGATTCCAACTAAGTTACTTTGTTTGAAACTTTGTTACTCATCTGTACTATTACTGTCATGGCAATAGAAGTGTTCCTAAAGTATTGCTGCGATTCATTTTCTCACGCTGGCCAATTAATTCAGCGAAGTTTGTTGAACAACTTCCAGTTTTACATTTGATTGGTTTACGAGTTTTGACAAACCAATCTCAAACTCAATAATAATTCATGAGTAGAACACAAAGGAAATAAGCACTGCGTCGGTGTTTGGATATCGGAGGAAGGAATTACATAAATTAAGCAAACTTTCACCTTGATTTTATCTTAAAATACTGATTTGTTTGAGATGTCATTTCAAAACCTCCAATTCGGACTGGATCGGATTGATTTCAAGTCCTTGCAATTAGTTCAATATGGTCCAGTCCTCATTGTCGGCTTTGAAATATTACATGAAATACCAAGCAAGTAGCTGTTCAATGCACTTCATTGGATCAATTGATTTGCGACAATATTTTAGGAACACTTCTATTGCCACGACAATAACTGACAATAATTAAATCCTACAAAATTTAAGTTTTCAGAACAAGGATTTCATATTTTCATATATACAATTTTCTTGTTCACTGTGTACAGTATAATTATTATACAAACTTTAATATAATTATAATACCATAATAGGGCTAATAAAGTAATTTTATTTATAATTTATCTAATATATTCTTAACCCATTAAGGAGCTAGGTCACATGAGGGCTCATCACTTAGGTGAATACAATTGTCTGGCCTTAGCAAGAATAAAATGTTTAAAGGTGCCCTTGCCCGGTTGCCCCTTAATGGGTTAATAAAATTGGAAAGCAGAATTTTATGAACAGTTATAAGTCGTTTATGAACTTGGTGTAATAGTAATTTAAAAAGAGTAAAATGAACTGTTTAAAATGTTATGTACATAATTTATAATTATATATGTTTTGATGAAAATGATATTTACAGGTTTATGAAAACCTTTGTCTCTGTAGTCAAAAATATAATACAGGTGAAATTATATTCAAGTACAGGCCTATATACAGGGCTAAAAAGTAAATAATGATGTCCAACAGGGTGAAATATATTTTAATTTTAATATTCTAAAGGAGGGGGAAACTACATCATTGATGATGGTTAAATTATTAATATCATATGGAGGAAAACTGACACAAGTTTCAACAACATTTTCCAAGGTTTGGACTAGAATATGTTTTCATTGTTTAGCCCATTGTGGCCAACACCATTGAATTCTCAACATGTCAGGCCCTTTCGGCCTATGGGAATACAATCATTCGGTATTAACAGAGAAGCTTCAGCCAAATCCGCCTCCTTCTTATGAATTACGCGATAATGTTGTCCTAGTCCACTCTCCTCAAAGAATAACAAGTTCTGGACACATTGAGCCTCTGGACAAATAACTTTCTTCGCTTGGAAGGCATTGTGGATTGGCCTGTAAAGGTTCGCGTCAATTTCCATCTCGCCCGCCGCCATTACAGACTACGCCATCTTGGATGCACGATTTGCCAGTCGCTTCGCCTTTTCTCCTCTTCCCGTCATTCTTTGCGCGCACCCATATACGCCCCCCCCCCCCCCCTTCCCCTTCCCTCAATGATCGACCAGATCTCAATCTGAAGCGACTGGGGACGAGGCAGCCGAAACAATGAAATAGCGGCCATATTGGTGTACCGAAACAGTGAAATGGCGGCCAGGCCATATTAATTGGTGTACCGAAACAATGAAATGGCGGCCATATTGGTGTACCAAAACAGTGAAATGGCGGCCATATTGGTGTACCGAAACAATGAAATGGCGGCCATATTGGTGTACCGAAACAATGAAATGGCGGCCATATTGGTGTACCGAAACAATGTAATGGCGGCCATATTGGTGTACCGAAACAGTGAAATGGCGGCCATATTGGTGTACCAAAACAGTGAAATGGCGGCCATATTGGTGTACCGAAACAATGAAATGGCGGCCATATTGGTGTACCAAAACAGTGAAATGGTGGCCATATTGGTGTACCGAAACAATGAAATGGCGGCCATATTGGTGTACCGAAACAATGAAATGGCGCCATATTGGTGTACCGAAACAGTGAAATGGCGGCCATATTGGTGTACCGTCTTTATCCTATGGGAATTTAGCTCTATTCTTATTCAAAAAATTCGTATTGTTTCACCACCCCAATGGGGAGACCTTATTCCAAAATGGCCGCCGAATTAGAATTATTTTACGTACACATAAATTAGCCCTTATGACGTCGTTTTAAAGTAAAAATTGTTTTGAATTTCCCACATGAAAACGAGTTCATAAGGGCTAATTTAAATGTATATAAGAGGATTTTAATTCGGCGGCCATTTTGGAATAAGGTCTATTCTAACGTAAAACAAAACATTTGTACATTCTTAACGTAAATCGAAGTTCATAATTGACCGTAACGAAAAAGATGGCGTCTTGTACATTTAACCACAATCCTTTGCGCACGTAGTGTTTCTTGCAGAATAATCAGAAGATAGGATTTCAAAAGAGTAAACTTTGGTAGGAATGAAGTTTTGCTTAATCCATTTTAGCATTATAAACAATGTTTAATTGTTATTTAAGCTCATTTGATGTCGCAAAGCATTATGGTTAAATGTACCGCCGCGATCTTTTTCGGTCCCGTCAATTGTTAGCCACTATGACATTTTCCGCCACTATGACGTCAACAACAACGACCTTAATACAATAGAATTTTTCTTACACAACAAAGAAAATAGTTTATAGTCCCAAAAGTATAATCCTAACGTCGCACCCATTCTACATACGTTATTCATATCTTTTTCACGTCTTCAGGACGGCGTTCACTCGTGAAACGAGATGTTAGTCGAGTTTGACTTTAAACTATGAGACAAAATCCTTTTAGAACTCTAAAGCTTTTGGATGTCGAAAAACACATTAAGTACTCAATATTACGTAAATGATTTGTGGTTTCTGCGAGATACTGAAAGTGAACAGACGTTTGGTGTACGTTCGTCAAGCTCAATTTCTCAGAAAAGATTTTTGAGACCCCAGACGGAAACTGCGACGTTCAAATGACTGGTTAGACGTTCTAACCATTGAGCCACTGAGGCTCAGATGGTGAGCTAAGGTTGCAAATTCATAGTCATATGCGCCCCTAAGTGGTAGCATTTGCATACGAGATGTAGTTAAACGTATACATGTGGTGCATGTGGTACGTTTTTCGATCATGCGCAGAACGGACTGGACACCATCTTGAAGTTTAGATAGCCGTCGTCGTCCTAGCGCTTGCTTAAGGCTGTTTTCCACTAAGCGATATTTTTTGTGCGAAACGACTTTTTCCTTTTGTCTTGGCTAATAATTTCCACCTGAGAGTATATGTCGCTTTGTACGACATTTTCGCCTAGTGCATGGCAATCCAGCCTTAAGCTCCCTAATCCCCGAGTTATTTAGTTGAAGTGTCCCTAAGCTCGATAATTTATATTGTCTTATTTGGAAGAACTTTTAAAATGATAAAGTAAACTTTAAAGATTTTCCCTTTGTTTTTGAGATATTTAATTTTGTTTGAAATGCAAATGTCCGGAATTTACGTCACACATGCATAATGACTTATCTAAGAAGTTTGTATCTCTTTCATTCTCGAACGAAATCCTTTAAAATCGAGAAGTTTGGTGTTGTTGGAGAAACACGCACACATGTTATTCATACTTTAGTGTTTTATTTGATGAACGCAAAGTTATATAAAATTCTCTGAGAAGTCATTATGCATAAGTGATGTAAATTCCGGACATTTGCATGTCAAACAAAATGAAATATCCTAAAAGCAAAGCGAAAATCTTCCAAAAAAGTTACTTTATCATTTTTAAAAGTTCTTCCAAATAAGACAATAAAAACTGTCAAAGTTAGGGGCACCTTAATAGTTCCACGACTACGATGCTGAAAAACCAAGGACGATTAAATAACCACGACACAGGTTACTTTCTGAATCTTTATTTATCTCTCAAATGCATTGGTTTAGTTGGAACTGTAGAAACAGCAAACACTCCCAGCCCAAGACTAACCTAACCACTAACACAAAATTTTACGAACACTAATGTCGTAATTATGCTATATGTGGCATCAAACTACTTTGACTGAATTACGTATACGTAGCTGTATAAACAATGACAACTATACTAAACTTACTGAAACCTTGTAAGACATGCAGGAAACAACATGGAGTTATTCAACGTATAAGTATGTTTAGAGCTTGAAGTTGCAGTTCGTATGCAGTTACTTGGCTTACACTGAAGAGTGACATCAATTAAGCCTTAAATAAACCTAACGGTTTGGAAACTGAGAAGACCAGCAAAATTAAACTTAAGAAAGCAAACTACATGTTTCGTAACATCTGTAACGTTACTACGAGTAATATTTGCTCAAAATCTCAACGCAAGTGTTCAAGACGGTCTGGACAAACTTTATAAGTAATATAATTTGATTTGGCGTGCTCCATTGACTTATGAAAGCACGACAGTTAGGTGAGAGAGCATGCAAGTGAGGTTTAAATTACTTCTCTATCAATAGTAAAGTTTAAACTATATACAATTTTGTTTCAGCGGGTTTGTTAACTTTAAACAAAGTCGACACTTGAGCGGTATCTCCCCAAACAAATTAAACTATCGTTCAAACGGCTTATGGGCATAATGTGTCGTAGAATCGCGTTCTCGCTCAGACGTATGTCAGCCATTTGTTACTTGCGCTTGTGTTAACAAAATGAATATGTTAGTAAAACTTTAGACTTTAAATGGTTACAAATTGAAAAAGTGAAAAGTGTTAATATTGACGAGTTAAGGAGTTCACGACAGTCACTCGAGTATTAGAAGCGAATCTAACGTTCAACTTTTCATGATCAATGAGTCAAAGACAATGAATACTAGAGAATGTTTTCTTAAGTTAATTTGCATTGAGTCCGATTCATGAAAAGTTCGACATTAGACTCGGGCCATAAAGTCTTAATCGTTAAATTTATTTTAAACACATTTTAACCCTTTTCATGAACATTGTTGTTGTGGAACAACTTTATTTTTTTATTCTGGCTAACTCAAGATGATTTTACTCGTCGAAGGAAACGTCTCGAAAAGCCATTCATAAAAGGTTAAAGTTTTTTTCTCGTTTAAACAAACATTGATAAATTCTATATCCATATTATACCGTCAGTAGTTTCTAGACTATTTATTTTGTAGCTGCTTTTGTTCTCTCTAAAACTGCTGCATTGCTAAGGTGGTAGTATACCCTAAATTTCGATCAAAAGTTGGAATTTTTTTTAAAAATTTTTTTGGCTTTACTGACTTCTTTACTTATTTTATTTTAACTCCCTGAACTTTTTTTCCCGGTATTTGAAAGAATTTTTGCAAAATATCCATTTTCCTGGAAGGATGTCATAAAATTTTGAATAGCAACCATTTGCGATAGTTTGTTTACTTTGGTTGCTATGGCCTCTCTGCCCCCCAAATATATGATTTTTCCCCGCAACCCCTTTCTGGACAAAATACATCCCCCCTTTTTTGCCTGCAACAAAAATGAGGCCTGAGTGCAGGTTAAAACTACGAATATTTGCCGTTTGTTTACGTTGCGCTACCGAAGTCACTGCCGAAGTTGTCTTCGAAGCGATACTGTTATCGAACAATCTCTTTCAATCGTGTGATTTACAAAGCGTTTTTAAGTGATTATTTTGCATAAAAATGGCGAGGAATGATAGAAGAAAGAAAGGATCTGTTAAAAAAAGAAAAAGAAGGGGTTTTTATGGTGTAAGACCGCAGGAGAAAGCCAACGAGTCGAGAAATGATGCAGCAACTATGGATGCGAATCCTAGCAGTTCGTCTGCTTTGAGCGACATTAATCCTATGCCTATTTCAAGTCCTGCTGTTAAAAATATTTCAACTAAGAAGCTGTTAAACACTTCTTTTGAGAAATTTGAAAGTAGGAGTGGGATTTTGACTCGCAAACAAGCGAAAAAAGTTGGATTGGGATCGGTACCTGATATTGAAATGGCAAAAGGATTCAAGATACAAGATGCCGTTCTTTTGAACGATTGCATATCTACCGCAGCAATATGTAGCTCCTGCCGTAAAGCTACATCAAAACTTAAACTTTACCAGAAAAACAGCGAAAGAGAAGGTTTATCAGAGTCTTTGTTCTTAAAGTGTTCATCTTGTGAAGAAGTGACTCCATTGTCAACAAGTAAACGACTCGGTGGCAAGGGTGGTGGGGCCCATGAAGTCAACCGTAGAGCAGCTGTGGCTTCATGCCAGGTTGGGCATGCTGGACTATCACAGTTTTGTGCGGTAATGAACTTACCTCCACCTGTAGCTAAAGAGGCATACAATAAGCATCTTATTCAAATTGAAAAGGCTACCAAAAGCAATGCTGAAGAGGTAATGAAAGATGCTGCCAAAAGGTTATGGGAAAAGGTTTCGATCGAACGGCCGGATGACATAGAGGAAGAGGGGGAAGAGAAGATTGCTTGCATTTCAGTGACAGTTGATGGTACCTGGCAGAAAAGGGGACACTCGTCCAAGATAGGAGTAGTGTTTGTAATTTCAGTAGACTGGTGAAATTCTAGATTATGAAGTGAAGTCTCTCTTCTGCCATGAATGTAAAGCTCATAATTGTTGGGATCAAGAAAGCAATGAGTATAAAGAATGGAAGAAGGCTCATGAAGGAAAATGTGAAATAAATCACCAAGGATCGTCCGAGGAGATGGAAGCTGTGGCTGCTGCTGAGATATTTACCAGAAGTATTGAGACAAGAAAGTTAAAGTATACGACCTTTGTCGGTGATGGAGACAGCAGCAGTTTTGGTCGGGTGAAGGCGGCATTGGAAAAGAAATTTGGTCCAGCTTATGAAATTAAAAAAGAAGAATGCGTGGGTCATGTTCAAAAAAGACTTGGAACTGCATTGAGAAAATACAAGAATAATATGAAGGGAAAGAAACTTTCGGATGGTAAAACAGTTGGAGGAAAGGCACGATTGACGGACAAAGTTATTGACAAAATGCAAAACTATTACGGCAAAGCAATTCGAGGGAATAAAGGAAATTTGGAAGGTATGAAGTCCAGTATAAAGGCAATTCAGCACCACATGGTAAAGAATGGAGAACTTTCATTGGAAAATCAGCATCAGTACTGCCCAAAATCTGCAGATACATGGTGCAGATATTGGAAAGACAAGAATGATGAAACTCAATTGTACAATGAGGATAATCGGTTCCCTGAGGTATTTATGGATGAACTAGATCCAGTATTTACAAGGCTATCCAAAGATGACCTCCTAAATAGGTGTTTGAAAGGGATCACCCAGAATCAAAATGAGGCAGCAAATGGGATACTTTGGTCCAAGTGTCCAAAAACTAAGTTTTTGCGGTGCAAGAAGAGTACGTATTGCGGCATGTGAAACAATTGCAGTTTTTAACACTGGTGCTGCAAGCAAGGCAGTGGCCTTGGACCTGTGTGGTGTTACCCCTGGAGTCCATACAATGAGAGCCCTCAGAAAGCAGGATGATGTGAGATTAAAGAATGCAGCTAAGAAAGTAAGTGAAAAATATAGAAAGAAAAGGCAAAAACTCCGTGCCCAGAAAAAGGATAAAGCTGATAAGAAATCTTATCAACCTGGTGGATTTGGTCTAAGTGCCAAGCCAGTTGACAGCACTAAGTCCAAGAAGAGAAAGAGAGCACCAGAAAAGATCAAGAACAATGAGCAGCCTCAAATTAGGTTTGTTATTACAACATTTGAAGTAGTTGCAACAAGGCAACGAAAATGACACTTGGTTTTGGTATGTAGATACTTAATTTATAACAGTTTTGAGGAAGATAGACAGCTATTTTGAACATATGTATCTTACTGCATCTCCTTGAATACACAAATAACATTTTTGTAGAATTTGTATGCTGGACATGGTCGAGAGTTGCTACGAAACATTAGTTCATCTTTAACCTCGATATTCTCAAAACAAAAGAGTTTTGATTTATCAAATTTGTGGAAAGTCTAAAATGAAGGAGATTTGATGTTTTGCCTTCATTTTTGGACTGTAGGTGTATCTTATAGTACTTTATGGGTTAAATAGACAGTTTTCTAAAATTTGCAGTTTTGCCATGGTTACCATGGAAACAGTGCTTTTTCAGCGTGCGGACAGAAATATTTGGTCGAATGAAATTCTGTCTACTTAACCCATACTATAGGACATAAGAACTAACCACACAAAATTTGGAGTTAATAGTTATTTTTCTTCTTGAGATATTGTTTCCGCAAATTCCTGTTTGTGTCGTAGTTTTCTGTTGTTACCATGGCAACTATTTAGTGCAGTTCACTTTAAGTAGTCTTAAAATTTGTATACTAATTAGATATTGCTTTGTGCCAATTTTTGTGATGATTGATTAAATTGTTATGAAACTAGAGCAAAAATAGTGTTTTGGGGAATTTAGGATAGACTACCACCTTAGCCTTGATTGATCCTTAATATATTGAACCTATATATATATATGGCTCGAACATAGTGTATGCAATACGAAGCAAAACAGATATTTTAAACGACTGCTGGTCTCATGGCAAATTTTGACGCTTCTTCTGCCAGTGTAGGCATGCAGATGTACCCTTCAAATCCCTTCTACCAATCCCTGAATTGGATAAAGCCTATGACACAAACATGGTGTATGCGATACGAAGCAAAAAACAAGGGTATTTTAAACACCGTTCTCTTTACATGGAAAATCTTGGCGTTTTTATTTCTTGTTGACGCACGTATTTACTACTTATTGACCGAGCGTGAGGTCTGTACTAGTGAAATATCGGACCGACGTTTTTAGTACGGACCGAGCGAGCGCAGCGCGAGCCGAATGTTGTGAACGTTCTGCGAAAATTCAACAAAGTGTTAAACTCGTATTCGCCCCTATCTTTCTTGCGAACTAAACCAAAATGGAAGATGTTTTCCCATTTTTAAAGTACTTTCTCTTTAGCTAAAAATAGCACTTTTCAATTGCTTTTGTTTGACATATTGCTGAAGGTTGTGCATGAAGTAGTTGAATAAAAAAAGGATTAAGCCATTTGAAATACTATAATACTTGTGGGAAGTAAATCTTGTATTACGAACAATGTGACGAACATTGTGGACATTTTAAAAAGTTTCACAAAACACGGGAACTTGAAGTAATAGACCAAACACGAGGAAGAGTGTTTCATCCGATATCCAGTCACCGAGAAGTGGTTGAAAAACGAGGCCGTATGGGCTGAGTTTTTTTAACCAATTTCGGGGTGACTGTCTAGAGGATGAAAACACTCTTTCGATTGTTTGATCTAGCTTCTCAAACAAATCAGTATTTTATGAAAAAATCAGGTTGAAAGTTGGAAAAATCCTATGCTAATTAAGACCGGGTATCTGGTTCACCGTTTTCATCTTATGAATTATAAATGAGTTTGAGAACTATACATCAAATGAAAGCTTAACAAAATTTCTAACAACATACCAGCACGATATATTTCAACAATGGATAGTTCTGAAATTATTATCCATCTTGTTGCACATATACGGACATGACTTTCATTTTGTTTATAAAATTCTCACTGTCAGCGGTCCGGAATGGCAGACTGCTCGGGAACAAATCAAATTGCTGGATTTCACGTTCCAGACTGCTCACGAAGATAGTGAACTTCATTTCTTAAATGTTTTCTCAAAGAATGAACTTATATTTCTTTTCAGATATCAAGGCAGTCAGTGGCGATGAAGCCATAGAAAAATCCCTTGTCGAGGTAAACAGAGATGGAGAAAGTTTTTATAGTTTTAAACAATGCGTCGATGCATTGTTTCCTAACATCCCAGTTGGTACGATTAAACGGTGGTTGAGTCGTTTGAGTGCAGCAAAACGACGTACATAGAACGGCGTCATTTCGCCGAACATGGCATTCCAAGCTGCAGATTTATCATATCAAGAGTGGATTTGAAGGCAATTATCAGCTACGCTGGTAAATGTGGAAGAAAGATATCGCCATCGTGCATGACTTTAGACGTGAATGAAATTGGTAATATTAGCGTTAATGAACTTAGTAATACTACAAGGTTGGTTCCGATCGCGGAGCAAACCGAAACCAACCTTGCAGAATTAGAGCTGTAGTTTTTATTGCATGAAAAAAGCCCAACCGAACAGCTCAGCGAAGACGATGCGGAGGAAGTAACGGCAGAAGGGGGGGGGGGGGGGGGGTTGTACTTTGTGTCAGTACCTATCAAAATGCAGATCAAGCTGTATCTGCAGATATGAACTGCTTAGATTCGAGCGAATTAATTGTTGGAAATCGTCTGAACAGTCTGCCGAATAGCTGTTCTATTGAAGAAAGAAAGAAAGATGTGTGAAAATTCAAACTAAGACGACACTGCAACTGACTCGAATACGTCGTCTACTACTAAAACTATAGTTGAGAAAAAGGCGTTGGGGAGAGTAGGTCGATTCCCCGAGCATGCTTTGAACGGAACCTTGAAATGTTTGATGAATGATCTTGAGCAATTTTATTCGGTTACTGTCCAACCGCTAAGACGTGGTAAACATTTTAGCGACTCGACGCTCAGCAAACTTCTCGAAAGAGTCAGCTGTTTCTTGAACTTTTGCCGAATTAAATAAATACCCCGAAAAGTCTATTGATTTCAATTTAGTAGATGACTTTGAAATTGTGATGAGCATGAATCAGACGACATGGAAAGTACTCCAAGTAATAAAGTTGGCTACAGTTCTTTTTGTGCATAGACATTTCCCGAATTTGCTTCAATGGGCACGAATAACGGTTTGAAATCGACGTTGGCAGATATTACAAACGCCTAATGCTGGTTTACTCTGAAGAAGTGCTGTCTTTTGTTGAAAAAAATCAGCATTTGACTTGTGAACCATTGATAGTTCATACAGTAAGTAACCCTAATTGAATGTTTCATTTTCATAATGTGTCCAGTTTCAGAACCGCGAATGTGAAAGCCTGCATGTTCAAATTGTGAACTCAATTGTTCAAATTAGGATAGAATACACAAGAGTGAAGAGTCAAGACTAGATCGTTAAATCTTTAAATACATGTCTTATATTTCATCGATCACCGGTATTCACACCATATTTTTTCAGCTTAATTTACCGTGGCGTATACAAAAAACAGCGAATCCACACTTCAGTCTGCTCCTTAAATACATTAAGCCTTTTCTTTGCTGAAAGATCTACGAAATTTCATTGGATAAAACACATGTAAATAATTTTTTTACTTTTCGTTCTTACTCCACTGATGATATTTAAAGGGTTAAAAACCCCAAATGTATAACCTATCTTCCAAATTGAACTCGGGAATTTTAACCCCCAAAACCTGTTTTTTTATCAAAAAATAATAGGTGATAATTAGTGTTGGGTTATATATACATGCACTTGAATTGTTCGCTAGCTTCAGCAAACTGTTAGCTTGGCTAAACAGCTGATATATAACTCTCATGAGCAGTCAAATGACCCAAAACTAACATTTTCAAAGACTTCGTCTTTCTGAAAAGTATATTTAATGGGGGTATTCAGGAGATGTAGAGAATAATAAGGAGGCATTATCCAAAGCTATATATTGTCTGAATTTATAAAGAGCGTTCAGTTCGGTGCGAATCATACAAGGCTGGCAATCATTCGCTCCATCATTGACAAAATCAGATGTATTATATAGATACGGATGGTTTTATTATACAGAGGAAGTTCTTTTGCAAGGAGTTGGGTGTTTTGGAAGTCGGAGAAAACGCAGCGTCTTCCTATTTTTTGACATTTGGAGCGAGATCAAAGGGATAAAAGAAACTGCTTTTATTAGAAAAGGCAATTCACACGCTTCCCTTGGGCGTACCACCCGGTGTCAAAGCCTTCCTGCTTAAAGAACTACCAAATATAGTTATAGATTTTTACAACTATGTAAAAATGGAAAACGGCTCGATTTTAGCATACAAAGGTGGCATTTAGGAACGTGACCTGTTGGCGAAATTACACGGATCCCCGCCGTCAATCTGGAGCACTTTGGTCTCCCGAAAGCGGAGAAATTATTTGGAGCAATGTGTGGCTAGACCTGTGGTGATCACACGGTGCCTAACGCCTACCACCACTGCGCCAAAGTCGAAGTAGAAGCCTTTGGTCAACGGTTGACAAAATCGCTACGTGTAATGACAAACAAAAAGAAAACCGGTTCTTTTTTTAAAAGAACCACCTAATATTTCGAAAGAAAACTCACGAAACACTAAAAAAACATAAACACTAAAAAAAGATAAATCCTACATACAAAATCACTGAATTTGGTTTTTATCATTTAGTATTAGCGGCTGCAGTGATTAACGGACATTAGGTTTAGCGATGAATAAATAATGATGTATGCGGAAGAAGAAAAGCGCCAATAATTCAAGGATTGGAACAACGATGAGTTTTTGTGCCCAGAGGAAGATGTGCCCAGGTTTAGCGAAAGTGTTGAAGTACCAAAAGAAGTCTGCCAAAATGGTAGAACGAGGTATAAAATACCTTGATCAACGCGAGGCTTTGAGATCGGTTCCCGAACCACAACAACCTGTGCAGACCGAAGTGAATTTTAACTTAACCAAAGTATCTGAAAGATATGTCAAAAAGTTTGGCGCGACGTCGTGCGTGTATCGTGCTTCCATGGAGTCTCTGCCTGAAGAAGGAACGTTAAAAGTCAAAGAGACAAAGACATCATGACGGAACTCTCAGACGTGTTCACAGACGCTATAGACAAGGTATAGTGAATATCGTTAATTGTGTTATAATGTGAAAATTATAATTTAAATAAAAATGTTCTTCGTGTATGTAGTACTGGGTAATACCTAGTGAATTGTTCAGTTTATATATTAATCGGGGTGTTACTTTTATTACCAGGTAAAAGACCAGTGTGACTTACAAACACCGCTCGAAGACAAGATGCGTGTGATGATTCGTTCTGATGCTTTAAAGGCACCTATCAGCACACGACTTCTTCCAGCGATCCAAATGACTGCAAATAAAGTGTTGGCTGAGATCACCAAAGTTTCACAAAGTAACGACAATATCCCGTTAGAAGAGTCTTTTTTCATCGATGTGGTAGCCGTCAAAGAGCCAACCGGGTCCGGTAAAGTAAGAAATAAGAACGCTCTTAAAGTTTTAGATTATTCTAAAGACACTTTAGTTAAAAGATATATTATTACCATTAAGAACAAATATAATCTGTGCTGTGGGCGAGCTTTAGCTGCAGGGCAGGCGTTAGCGGATAATAATCCAAAGTTAAGACAAATTAAATTAGGAAGGTTAATTCAGAAAAAGTTAGCATTAGAATTATATAAAAAAGCCAATATTTCGCATGGTCCATGCGTGCCCGTTATGTTTTGATGTTAGAGGGGACCACCCATTTTATAAAGAAAGGAAGATGGAAGACGTTTACAAGGACACAATTCAACGCGAACTGCAACGATTACGCGATCTAGGTTACACTGTTAAAACAATATGGGAACATGATTTTAGAAAACTTAGAGAAACAGACGAAATGCAACAGTTTTTGGACACTTTTGACATTGTCACAGACCTCCGGCCTATCGCTAGTTTTTTTGGAGGAAGGACTGGAGGGTTTAAGTTATTTCGCGAAGCAAAACAAGACGAAACTATTGAGTATGTCGACTTTACTTCTCTCTACCCTTTTGTTAAAGTGCCTATCTCATGGTTGGGGATTTTACATATTTAGGATATTTGGAACATTTTAAGACGATTTGTAATATATCTTCTTTTCCTAAAATTTCATCTTCATGGACTTTTTTGCTGTTAAAGTTGGCGATTTTGACGATGGCCGTGAAAAAATTTTACTGGGTTCTAGTCGCCGGAAGTGACGTAGAAGCAGGGAGACCTTCTCAGACAGCAACAGTGTTTACATCGGGAGTTTACGGTTCATCTTGGATTTTCTTGGCTTTATTCAGGTTATTTTGTCGGAAATTCTTTTAAAAACTATGCCAAACAGGTGCGTAGTGTTTTTACTCTCGAAGGAACCCAATTGATATGCTAGAATAGCGCTGTATGCCATTCATTTTTTTGGGACAATAACGATGTACAATCCCGACTCACGGAAGGCGAATAAAAGAAGGATAGCTTCGGGTGAAAGGAACGCCGAATTGTCAAGGATAAAGGTGTGAAATGAACGCCGACATCTACTTCTGTGATCTGTTCGTCGTTCGAAGTAGTTTCAACGGGAATATTTAGTACTAAGACGATTCACAGCAGTTTATCACGAGGAAAACCCGTCGGTGTGGCGATTACAAAACGACAACAATAGAGCGTGGGGAAGTGACAAGAACTTGTGCATATCATCAGTCTCATATTTCTTTTTATCGAAGTATTGTTTGCGTTCGATCTTTGATCAAGAATATATCGAAATATACTTGACTTGGTAATGTCGTCTACCTCTGGTTCTAACACTGATAGCTAAAATGACTAGACTAGGATGTAAACATTCCGGGATACGTAATCGAGATCGAAGACGAAGTAAAACTGTCTTCCAGTGCAGTGCGGCCATACCTGAAGACGAATCATCTGAATGCATTGTCAAGCCGTATGAAGACGAGTCGGTTGCCGATGAAATTTGGATCGTAAATCATAATGAGCAAATGCGACCTGAAAAAGGTCTTTAGTACGACGGCTACAAATTCGCTTTTGAGGGGCACGATAAGATAAATGATTGGTAAGTGATCAGTGAATTTATGTTTACGTTTTATCTGCAATGTACGTTGTTTTCACGCTTTTGCTAAAACAAAATTGTATGCTGTCAAAGCCATATGCATGATTCGCATGTTTAATTCTATTGATATTACTCTGACACTGAACTGCTTAATGGGAATGCGAAGGAATGTCAGTAAATCAAAGCTTGCATTGAAATGGTTTATAATAACAGTGATCAAGTTCTTTACACTTGTTTGCCTGGAAATGTGGTCACTGCGTCTAGCGGGACACTTACATCGAAAAATTGACAAGATAAAGTATCAAATAAAAGATCAGTACAGAAAACAGGTAGGAACTAAGGAACTGTCTGTTGATTATAGAATAATGGAATACTTGCATCCACTTTTGAAATTTGAACTTGCAGGCGACAGTAACATACAGAGTCAATTTCTTCAAGTTTGAAGATGAAATCGCACAATTGTTGTTGTTTATCGAATTGGACGAGCACTGAATTGTGGCAATTTTGAAGAACGAAGCAATTCTATTAGCCTAGGTGAATTGTGCGCAGCTGGCTTATTCGCAAGTGGAAATCGGAAAGCGAACGGGTATTCTATTAATCAATACTGACAGTATCTACCTGCTTTCTACATCTTCTATTTTATACTTTGCCTCGTCAATTCTTCGATATTTGCAGCCCGCTAGACGCAGTGACCAGATATATAACAAATATAAACATGCGAATCATTTGGCTTTGACATACAATTTTGTTTTAGCAAATATGGCCAATTGCAAATATGGCATGCCAGTATATACAACATTCGACAAAACGTAAACATAAATTCACTGATAAAGCAAACTTTCATAACTTACAAATCGTTCACCTTATTGTGCCCCGCAAAGCGAATTTATAGCCATCGTAGAATATATTTTTCAAGTCGCATTTCATCCTAAGCTCGTCTTCATACGGCTTGACAATGCATTCTGATGATTCGTCTTCAGGTATAAATGGCCTAGACAGTTTTACTTCGTCTTCGATCTCGATTACGTATCCCGGAATGTTTACCTCCTAGTCTAGTCATTTTGGCTATCAGCATTAGAACCAGAGGTAGACGACATTACCAAGTCAAGTATATTTCGATATATTCTTGATCGAAGATCGAATTCGATAAAAAGAAATATGAGACTGATGACATGCACAAGTTCTTGTCACTTTCCGGAAAAACACGCTCTATTGTTGTCGTTTTGTAATCGCCACACCGACGGGTTTTCCTCGTGATAAACTGCTGTGAATCGTCTTAGTACCAAACTACTTCGAACAACGAACAGGTCATGGAAGTAGATGTCGGCGTTCATTTCGCATCTTTATCCTTGACAAATCGGCGTTTCCCGAAGCTATCCTTTAATTCGCCTCCAGTGAGTCGGGAATCGGGATTGTACATCGTTATTGTCGCAAAAAAAGAAATGGCATACAGCGCTATTCTAGCATATCAATTGGGTTCATTCGAGAGTAAAAACACTACGCACCTGTTTGGCATAATTTTTAAAAGAATTTCCGACAAAATAACCTGAATAAAGCCAAGAAAATCCAAGGTGAACCGTAAACTCCCGATGTAAACACTGTTACTGTCTGAGAAGGTCTCCCTGCTTCTACGTCACTTCCGGCGACTAGAACCCAGTAAAATTTTTTCACGGCCATCGTCAAAATCGCCAACTTTAACAGCAAAAAAGTCCATGAAGATGAAATTTTAGGAAAAGAAGATATATTACAAATCTTCTTAAAATGTTCCAAATATCCTAAATATGTAAAATCCTCAACCATGAGATAGGCACTTTAACGAAACAAGAAAATACCCTGTCGGTCATCCTACAATTATTCGTGAAAACTTTGGTGACATTTCTATTTCGGCCTTGTAAAATGTAGAGTATTGCCGCTTTATACCTAGCTACAAGCAAAAAATTGTTGCTAAGGAAAACATCCATGTTATCAACCATTGTAACAACCGCTGACCGGTGAATATCAATTGCTCGTTGCCAGGCCCCGCATCACATGTCGATCAGCTCCCCCATTGCCGTTGCGCCGCCCAGTATATAAGCGCCCTGACTGTAACTAACGTACAGCGTAACGTACAGCGTGCCGTCGTCTCATTCGAATTCTGCTCTCGTCATTCTTTGTCTTTGAGTCATAACGTTGTATAACGATAGTCAAGAAATAAAACTCGTGAGTTAGGTCATATGATTCTCGTTTCACGAAGTTTGGTTTTCATTTACTTGTTTTCTAGTCATGCGACGAAATGTGACATGTGAAATGCGAAATGGAGAATGTGACACATGAAACCAATCCGCACTATTGGAGACGTATCAAGCATGTCTAAAGCACTAAAAAAGAACAGGAAACGTGCTCAGGAAAACAAACGACACCTGTTTAATATTTTGTTAGTGGGGACAAGAGCTAGCTTGGTGTAGTTTTCCCCGGATCAAGAGTCGTGCTCGTAATTTAAAAATAGGGGTCTAAGTGGACAATGATATTTAAATATTGTCCAAATTCACAACAAAAATATAGCTTCTAATGGTGGACTATTCACCATGAGTAACATGGTGAAAGTGTAGGTCCAAAACCATTAGTGTAAATATTCCGTTTAAAATAGTGCGTGACAGAAATGATAAGAGTGTGTTAACCAGAAGCTAAAGATTATAGAGTAGTTTATAATAAGCGTGTGATTATAGATAATTTGGATACTTTGTCTTAAAAATTTTAAATATTTGATTTTAACTTTGTGTGCTTGTAAATAATTTCCAACTTTATAGATTGATAGATAACCTGATAGAGGAGAATTAAGTAAAGTAAAGTAAAAGAGCTGGTTGATGGTGGAGTAAACATAGAAAAAAAAGGAAGCTTGGCAAGAACTCCTCTACATGCTGCCAGCCATGGAGGTCACATTGAAGTCGTAGAGTACTTGATTAATAAAGGTGCAGATATTCATTCTCTTGACGAGGACAGCCAACAGCCACTACACGTCGCAGCTCGTCAAGGTTGTCTGTTGCTGTTGTCGCTAAAATTATCCGATGTTTTCTGTGGGAAACTGAAGTTATATCTCTTATTAACATTATCGATTTGTCTTGTCTTGAAGAAAAATAATTGCCAGGTGTGGGATTCGAACCCATGTCTTCTGGGACTTTACTTTGGGCATCACATAGGGACGCCGTGCGTGTTCTGAAAGACAGTAGCGATTATCGCTCTTTTGTGAAGCATTCAGTCCGTTTATTTACGATCATTTGGACATCACATAGGGATGCCGTGCGTGTTCTGAAAGATAATAATGATTATCCTCTATTGTGAAGCATTCAATCCTTTTTTTATTTACTCTTGGAAATAAATAAGGAGAGATCTGTCCAAATAGCTATACTTCAGTTCTCAATGTAGACGAAGCACAAGTGATGGAGGGAACAAACAGGAGAACAGACGCTGAGCGAAGTCGAAAATATCGAGCGAGAAAGAGGATACACCACCAAAGACAAGAACAACTGGAGTCCTTCGTAAGATTCCATTATCTCAACGTCTGGTACCATTTTATATTTTCTTTGCCGCCACAACAAGAAGATGAACAGCAAGATGAACATGTACAGCAACCACAACACCAACCAACTCCACAGTACGTTGACGACTGCTCCGATTGGGCCCCAGTTGTTTTTACCTACATGGAGCAGCAACAAGAAGCCACAACTGAACAGCAACGGCCAATCCCACAAGAAGTCGACAACTCCTCTGACTGGTTCCCGATCATTTACAGCAACTATGAACAACAACAAGAAGCAGCCGATGTCCAACAGGAACAAGAAGAAGAGTCTGCAGCTCTTGAACAGCAACAAGATTTGAATTCGTTAAACGTTCACTTTCTGCTTTCTTTTCTTGATGATATGTAAATAATTGTAAATAGAAAATTCAAATATATATATATTTTTTTAAATTCTGTGTTCATTTTAAACTGTGTGGGTGTACATTGGGGACCCTTGAAGATATTGGGGGATTAGAGAGGCTACCAGTATATTCTTAGAACGGGACCCTACGGGACACAGCAGTTTTCTCTCTCGTGGGGACACGAGTAAAATAGACGACCTTGGTTATCACCTTCTTTCTTGACTTTGTTTGTACGACAAACCAGACCATGTCGACATAATGGTTTGATACCCTCGAGGACATCAGCCCATTGCCAAAACGAACAGCGATTTCCTCGTTCGGAGCAAACGAAGTATGGTCTACCGTAACTTTCCTTCATCTTATCTTTAACCATACGCATCTGTGCTAGTTTTCCATGGGCATAGCACGTTGGATGTATACACCCACTTTCATGGAAGGAGGCTACGGCTTTTCCAAACATATAGCAGTCTTCTTCTGGCACATGGCCAGAAATCGAGGACAGCCAGCGCAAGTGGCCTGTGGGCTCAGATTTCGATGGAAATATTAGTTTGAAGATTCTGATGGCTAAATATCGATCATTTCGGCTATAAACAGAAGTCTATAACAATAAATTAATAGTAGAGTTATTCGCTAAAATGTCTTATTGACCCATTTCTTACCCAAATATCAAATCACAAAAGGTTTAATCGTCTAGACAGGCCTGTACATTCATACTCACAATAATTGCCGGATAAATTTCGGTTATTATTTCTGAATCCACAGTCACATTTCATAATAATAACAGCGAGTAAGACGCTGGCAACTTAGCAACAGCTCCATAAGAAATGGCGGACAAGAACCCAAAGTTATCAAGCAAAATTTGGATTGTTTACGCTAACATTGGTAATCATCTTGGTGTTTGATGGATTAAATTGCAGCTCTAAAACTGTATATTTCAAGCCATTTGGGAACATGTTCGTAGATGTAGAAATGTCTTTAAAAGTTTGGCAAAACAAAGTATCGTTCTCGATCAATGTATTCAGACGTGCACATGGGAGACAAACCGACCATATCTAGGGAAAATCGTCGCTGAGAAAAGCGTACTTCAACAAATCGTAGGGATTTAACAGACGCCAATACACAGAGGTAAGAGATAAATATAAGCGTCTAGGGAACACGTTTAGGCTAGACGAGTTGTTACGAAACTTGCTGTGGTTAATACTTGCATAATTTGCCGATATCTTAGGCTACGTCCACACGTATACGTTTTCGTAGCGTTTTCATATTGTTCTCCGTCCTCAAGGGAAAACAATGGTCTACTTACCTGAAACAATATGAAAACGCTACGAAAACGTATACGCGTGGACGTAGCCTTAGACGTACACATGTTGGAATTTTCAATCGCATGTACTTGAAAATGCATATTGTCAATTTTCCCCTATCAAATCTATTACAATCCGCCATCTTGAATTTAGTTCTTGTGAACCTTACGCGCATGCTTGACCGTCTGATTCCGCCATAGTGTCCTCGATTTCTCGCCATGAAAGAACTCGCAACTAGGTTTCTGTCCACAGAACCAAAAGGTACCATTACGGGTTGTTGAGACAGACGCAGATTTACCATGTAGACATTCCATTGCAGCGATGTTGTACTTAACCAGAGAAAGACCAAACTAATGCAGTCCCGACGCAGCAACACTCGGTTTATACTGTTTATACTGTTATATAACGTTTTTAATAAAATTAAGTATGTTCGTACTACTTGCATTTCCAATTAACTTTTGTCTCGTTTCAAATTTTACGTATGATTTCGTATACGTGTGCGTTTTCAAATATTTGTTAAAAAACGTTCCTAACAAAATTTTCAATTTTATAAAATGTTAATTTATATAGTCACATATATCTTCTTATCAGTGTGCTAAAATATCCTTTTTAAAAAACGTTACGTCCTCAATGAAATTTAACAGGTTTGTACTTTTGTATTTCTAATTTTATACTTTTGTCTTGTCTCATATTTATTTATGTAGTTACGTATATTTTGTGCGTGTGTATTTACGTTATTGCCGAAATGTGTAAGTTGCACGGTACAACCCTTACAAATAAGGAAAAACATCTAGATATTAAGTGTTGTTATGAAGCTAGTGAAGCGGCTGTAGGAAAAGCCGCAAATAGTCAACTAGGCAATCATTCGCTCCATCATGGACAAATTCAGAGGTATTATAGATATAGATCGTTTTATTATACATAAGTTTTCTTTTTCAAGGAGTTGGGTGTTTTAAAAGTCGGAGAAGACGAAGCGTCTTCCTATTTTACTAGTCTAATTCTTGAAGATGACCCTCGTGAAAGGAAAGGTTGTGCTTCTCATCTTCGGGTGCGGTGTGATAAATGTGGTTAGGTTTACACATTTTTCACGTCCAAAAAGGACCAATATTATTTTGATGTGAACAGCAGAATTGTGTACGCTATGAGAAGCATTGGAAAAGGGAAAGCTTCTCCAAAACGATTTTGTGCCCTCCTGAACATGCCACATCCTCCAAAACCTACTGCTTGGAAGGCTTGCAACATTGTCTTATCAAAGGCAGCGAAGTCTGTGGCTACCAATACCAACCAATAATTGAACTCCTTTGTTCTCTATTTCAAGTTGACTGGCTCGTTGATCTGGAGGTGCGCATCCGCAAACCAAGTAAGAGAAATAGATGCAATGGGAAGTTTATTGCTGAGAAAACCACTGGATGGCTGCACCACATAGTCAAGTATGTACCAAAAGTTTGTGGCCTGTCTAATCAGGCCACGAATGAAAGATGCTGGTAAAGAATTACACCATGAGAATGAAAATCCTGATCAGATAAGCCAATGTGGTGTCTCTTGTGATGGAACCTGGCAAAGGCGAGAACATTCGTCACTAAATGGTTGTGTCACCACTTTGTCGACGGAAACTGGTAAATGCCTTGATGTTGAATTTATGAGTAAAGTCTGCCATGTTTGCCAAATAATTGAAAGGGAAACACATAATGAAAAGAAATCTGTAAGGCAAGCAGAACATGTAGGAAAATGCAAGGTAAACTACAAGGGATCAGCACCATCAATGGAGAGCGAGGGCGTGAAGCGCATTTTTGGACGTAGTGAGGTAACCCAGTGTCTACAATACACCGAGTAGTTTGGTGATGGTGACAACAAAGCACACAATGAAGTTCAAAACATTTATGGCAACAATGTTCAGGTTGTAAAGAAGGAATGTATTGGTCATGTCCAGAAAGTGTTGGAACAGCACTCCGAAAATTAAAAAAAGAAAACAAAAGGTCTTGGTGGAAAGGGAAGCTGACCGACTCGTTCAAAATTATTATGGAATTGCAATCAGAAGCAATTCAGGAAATTTATCTGTGATGAAATCAACAATCCATACAGTTTATTCCATTGTGTGTCATCCGGAAAAAGAAATCCCCATCATCACTGTCCAGATGGTCCCCACAGCTGGTGTCGCTTTAAGCAGGACAAAGCAAACAATACAAACCTTTATAGTTTATAAGCCTGGGCCTGGTGTTCCAGGCCCCTAACCCACGCAACCCCAAACCCAATTAATCCCCAACGACACATTACACCCACTACAAAACCGATGACGTAACAACGAACATTAAACTAACTATTCACTTACAACAAACCGATCTCATTACGTCTCTGACGACTGACTGAGCGGTTGATAACGATAACGACTTTATACAAGTGGACAAGACATAATTATCCTGCTTGTAAAATGAAGGCACGACGCGTTGGTTTGTCTCCAAACAACAACAACAACTCCCGTAAGCACACACTTTTATTTATATTTAATAGCCTCGTTCTATGCTGTTTATTGTTTATTTTCCAACATAATTACATCAACTGACAAACCCAACTCCCTCTTGAACAGACCACGAGAAGGTCGAAACAATTGTCGAGGGTTGTGTCCCATTAATTTCCTTCCCTCGTTTCAGGTTTCAGTTTATCAATGTTCAAATCGCCAACAATTACTACCGATTGTTTCCGCAGAGATGCCCACATAGCAATATCGTTTAATTCCTCTTCAACCTTCTCTATATACCTCGAACAAGAACCCCCACTACGTTGTTTTGGTGGTCTATAAATTCCAACAAATAAAGTGTCGTTATTGCCTAATTTCGTCTCAATTGCTAGTACTTCGCATGTTTTATACTTTTTCGGGAGCTTTATTTGCTTGGAGGAAAGTGTTGATGAAAAATAAGCAATTATTCCTCCGCCACCTTTTACACGATTTCGACGATAAAGATGGTAGCCCCGTAGTTTAAACTGACTATTTGGGTAAGATTCGTCTATTTTTGTTTCGGAGATGAAGATAATACTTGATTTAATTTGGTTAAGAGTTTTCAATTCGTCAAATTTATTTTGTAAGCTATTAATATTCAGGTGAATAATCAAAGCTTTATTAGTTTGACGTTTTCTCTCAATAAGAAATTGTTCTAAACCCGATTTGTTTTCATTGCGGCTCGGCGAAGCATTAAACTCATTGTCTTTCAGCGCTCCATTAGTTGTATTATTCAGGTCTCGATTTGCATTTTGTGTTGGCGGAGCATGATTAACATAATTTCATTCGGCTTGTATTTCCTCAAAAAAGGAGTCTGATGGGTTATTTATCGAACAGTTAATACAAGATAATTCATCCTCTGCGTGTAGTAAATAATATGAGCTGAACATTTTCTTCGAAATACCTGCACAGTTAGCATGGTACCACTGAGAGCAGTCCTTGCACAAAATTCCATCTTGATTGTTTTTAACCGGCTTTGAACAATCTGCACATGGATATTTCCAGCGTGATTTTCTTTCAGTGCTTTGTTTTGTTGGGCCAGGGTTTGGCTCTATATCTCCACATATAAGTATCACCCGAAACGTTTTAATTGAATTTGGGTAGTAGAGTATCTTTCCACCAATGTATTTCGACTTTCTTCTTCCAGCAAAAGTTTTGATGTAAGCCGTCGTAGCGACAACATCGGTCTTAGTCGTTGCCCATTCGCTTCTCAAATATTCTTCACTATTGCATCTCTCTCTCGTTGAATTAGGATATATATCATCATTGAATCTTGAATAAACGTCTTGCCACTTGGGTGTAATAACAAGTAAGCCAAGGCACGACCGACCACCATGACCGCTCACGTTAACCGTGAAATTCCACACAGCCGTTACCATAGGTATTAACTGATACCATAGGTATCAAGGTCAAACAAGATGAATGACGAAACGGATGGAAACTCAAACCCTGCTGTTTCTGAAAGTTGTAGTAACTTCCAACCGAAAGTGAGAGCTGGTGTAAGTACCAGCAGGACAAAGCAAATGGGACGAAACTTTACAAACATGGTGCTGGTCTTCCATTGAGTGTGATTGCTAAAATCAAACCAGAATACCAGAGATTAAGTGAAAAGAGACTTCAGAAACGCTAGCATGGAAAAACTCAGAACCAAAACGAAGCTTTGAACGGTTTAATTTGGAAAACAATTCCAAAATATGTCTTTGTGTACCGAAATACTTTAGAATTGGGAATGTATGATGCAGTATCACACTTTAACATTGGTGCTGTCATCAAACTTTTGAATATATTGAAAATCATTCCTGGCAAAAAGTATACTGAAGCTGCCTGTCGAGTTCAAGACAAGTCCCGCATTTCGCTTGCTGAGTACAAGAACAAAGCCTCAGTAAAAACAAGAAGAAAGGTGATCAGAGGACTGAAAAAAACAAAAGAATGACAAGAAAAAACAAAGAGAAGGAGTCAAATATGCAGCTGGACAGTTCTAATGACATTAGACAGAAAAATTCCAGAAGAAATACTTTAAACTGCATTTTTTCAAAATACCAAATTTAACCCGATTTGCAAAATGTAATGGATTTTTCTAATTTTTTCAGTATTAATTCTATATATATTATGCTATACAACGCACCATGATAAATTGATTTGGCTTCATACTTGTTGTGTAAATGTAGTATATATCTTCCCATACCAAGCTGTTTCCTACGACATCTACTATTTATTAAATAACTTAAAAGTATATCTTTCAATGAAATATAATCGCGGGCGATCCAAAGCGATTCTGAACGATCAATGACGATCTATGCAAAGTTTTCGGAGATGTGTTTAATTTTTAAAAAGGTAGACATCCCTTTTGAAGCTATCGGCGAACACATGCAAAACTTTGCCATCGAAAATAATTTAAAGCAAAAAAAGACAAGGATTAATTGGAAGTATGTTTGCCGACATTATTACTCGGGCTATCTGTGGTAGACCGAGCCTAGGTTTCGGCTCCAGTTTTTTTTTCTATGTTTCGAAATGGCAATCATTACGTCATCCCGTCAGGCATTGCGCGGCTGATGATGCGCGCTAAATGCTATTGCTAATCTTCATGGCGTTTATTCTTTCAATCTTCGCTTTCCTGAATCCTGATGTCTGATCAAGTTGTTTGAAGTCAAGTGTTCTTTCTTGGACGTGTTCAGTGTGTTTACAGACATAGTTATTGGTCAGTAATGTCGCTGGCAGGTATCTTGATCTTATATACGCTTGCAATCGCACACGCCGTTGATTAAGTGAACTTTATAAATGAACTTTAGCATGACTATAAACATGATCATGCTGTGTTGATATTTAACAGCCGAAGGGACTCGTCGACATATGAACGCTGTGTGGAAATACATTAATAAATACAGGCAATCGTGTTTTGTGTATTGCGAATTGTGTTTTCTATCGGAGAATTATGTTGTGTTTTGACTATTTTCTGTGACCAATGACGTTTAGAGTTTTATAGATTTTAGCACAGCATGCGAAGTGATTGCAGCTGCGAGTTTGTAGTAGCCCGAGTCAACGCCTGACCAGGCGTCTTGTTTTACTTACAACACCACTTTGGTATAAGATATATGTGTCTCCAAGTATTTTAGGTAAAGCTTATCTTAACAAATTTTAATGTAATGAATACTTATGTGTCAAATGTGTTTGAAATGTGTTCTACGTGATTTAAATGTGTTAGTGTGTGTGTCTTCAGTCGCATTATTACCAAAGATGGAGTCGAAAACAAGTGCAACATTTGTTTTGGCACAATCGCGTTCGCAACGCCGTGTTGTGACCACCCAAATACATTTCGATTGCTAGGAAAGGTGGGAAAGCAAACAGAAGAGAGAGCGCCAAGCGTAAAATAAATTACACTATCCGGAGTATGTCGAAGATTTGTCTCATGCGACATTAATATAGAATATTTATCTGTTATTGCCATTAAAGATGATTTCGCAATCAGCGATTTTAAATCCAGCCCAAAATAAACGGTTCACCGCTTTATTGAAACTCGACGTCCGAACGCTGGTTAAAACCAAAAAAAGTGCTGAGTCAGCTGTTATCTCACTAAGTACGATCGGTAAGTACATTGTGCGTACATCAACAAAAACAATGGCGTCAAGATCTGCCAATGTGTGCAAATACAGAGAAATTCAATGTTTAAGCTAATGTAGCAGTTATATCGAGAACAAAAGCAGTTACAAAATTAATCGAATAAATACTAATAACGGTATAATACGCATTTAGAGTATTTATCGGTGTTTGTTTAAACGAAGAAAATGTAACGTTAACAGGAAAACATTTTTTGGACGACAATTATTTGTCTGATATAAGACCCTATACCGACTGCTGTGTTAATAACTACAATTAGACCACAAGTTTCAAATTTCTACGAGCTGATATAGTTGACTGACGTGAACTCCGAGTTCGTTAACTCGACGAGCCGGCCGAATTTTCACATTACTTTGCGCGTAAAAAGAAAATATTTTAATTTCGCTAGCATTTTTATTCGCAGATTTTCATTATTCTACCCAACGGAACGGATGTTTAAAGTGCCTATCTCAACTGTGGGGATTTTATATATTCGTAATCTTTGTGTTCCCCTGAGCAAAATCGCAATATATTTTGTCGTTCCAAAATTTCACCTTCATGTAAGTACTTTTTTGCTGTCAGAGTTGGTAATCATTTTCCGAAAGTGACGTCGCTATAGGCGTGAGCTTTTGGAAAAATAGAGTTTTTATAATATAATTATGCTTCTTTCTCGTTATTCCTTGTATTTATGCAATAACGAAAAGAATTAAGTGCAAAGTAGTGCGTAATGTTGTAAACATCAAAAAGCCTTCAGCGATGTCAGTAGTTACCAACTTTGACACTTCGACAGGTGAGATAGGCACTTTTATAGAAATAGGTATATCTGCTGGTGAGTCTTTTTATGGTATAAGTTTAGCGTTAAGTTAGAAATTTCCTTAGATCATTGAATCGTATTATTAACATTCGAAAATAATGCGACGTTCCGTTCCGTAGAATAATGAAGCCTTTGCAAGTATTTGCGACAAATGTAAATAGCTTAAAACATGCATTACACGGCGAGAACGCGACGCTTATATGCATGACACATCTACGCCGGTACGTGCTCTTCGAGCAACGCTGATTAAAAATACCCTAATATACCAATTGCCTTAGAAATACCGAAAATCGCCCAGCTGAACAAAATCTGATTGACATAGTTTAAACTTTACCTTTGCTACTCCGTTCAATGATTCATGGAAGTTGGTTTGTATATCTACTCTCATAGTGCATGTCCAATATATCGTCCACATGTTTTCTTGAATTTCCTAAGATGAAGAAAAGATAAAGTTGCTTAGTTTAAGATTTTCAGCTTGGAATTAGTAATGATTTCTCAACTCTTG
Source organism: Paragorgia papillata (assembly GCA_035771165.1). NCBI lineage: Eukaryota > Metazoa > Cnidaria > Anthozoa > Scleralcyonacea > Coralliidae > Paragorgia > Paragorgia papillata. The sequence goes on from JAWNZC010000361.1 coordinate 409,137, forward strand.
GTGTACAAACTGTCGTAAGTTGTTAATATTAAATAAACTGCATGAGTTCTAGACGGGACTGAGTCGGCTAGCCAGACGCTCTAACCATTGAGCTACTATAGAACTATGCAATGAAATCGAGGGTGCATGTTTATGCATCTTTAAATCGCTTATTCGCAACCACAAGCCCTATTGCGTCTTCCAGGGAAATAGCTGTTAAAGTTATACATATTCTGGTATGTATATATACCAGTGCTTAAAATACTCATTAATAATTCATAAACAAAGGACAAAAGAAATCAGTCCTAATTAGTATGCTGTAAATCGGATACAGCATCGTGCTAGTTTGCATGAACTTTTCCTTACGGCAGCTAAAATTGCTTGTATCTCCCAAATAATTTGTAAACATGGTTATTTAGATGCATCATGCAGTAGTTAAAGCAAGGGACAATATTCGCGATCGAACTGCATGGAATTTGCAAAGCTTGACTTCAGCTCGCCTTGCAAGTCTCATACCGTTTGATCACTTATACTGTATCTATTACAAATTACACAAACCTTTCAAGCCTCGTTGTTGTGTAAAAAGCCTTATTATTATTATAAATACAAGAACAAGGTTTGAAAAGCTAATGTAAATGCCATCCTCATTTACAAATAAACTTAAAATATTAATTACAATTATATATACATTCCTCTAATTTTACGCAACTATGAAACAAGGGCATATCATTCAGATATATTCACCCAATACCCAGCTACAACATTACTCAACAGCACTCATGTAATATTTAAAACATGCATGAGTAGCAATGTTTTATCCGATTTAAGACAAGAGACAATAGCTGAATGTTTTAGATTTGATAAAATATGTATTGCAAAAGTTTTGAATAGCTTAAAAAACGACCATTTGGTAAGTTGTCGGCGTAGTAATTTGGAAATACAACGTTGCCTGGGCCGAGAAAACCAAAGCTAAGTTTATGTAAAGTAGATCAGGAGGATTTTTTTCAGATATAAAACCATGGACATGGTACTGATTTCCTCTGCATGTGTTTTCCTCATAACTATATGACTTTTTAGGTAGTATAAAATACAAAAACAAACTTACTTCTGGGTTGGAAGTCAAAGTAAAAGACTAGAATAATTTACTGGCTTGCAAGCGGTGCGTTGATGGGAAATACTGTTTCTCTCCCACAAGATCACAAATCCAAAACATCCCCTGTTAAAATCAAATATATACATTAGATATTTCTAGTTTAGATTCATTCCCGTCCAGTAACATCTTTTGAAGTCCTTTTGCTTTCTTCCTTCGTTGTGGAGATATTGGAGGTTGTTTGATATGCAAACACCTTGACGTCACACGTGCATATTCGTTATCAGGGAAGGTTACATATCTTTGCTATTATCAAACGAAATCACGTCAAATGAAAAATGTAAATGTGTTTCTCCCAGCATACCAACATGTAATTTGAAGTGATTTCGTTTGATTATAGCAAAGGTATGGACCTTACTCAAAAATGGCTGACGAATTAAGAAACAAATATATTGTTTGAAGCGTTGCATGGCGATTAATAAATTAAATGTACCAGCCGACTGAGCCGAGTATACTAGCCAAAAGCTTAAAATTTTAAATGAAACATGCACGGTGAAACCCACAAATTGTGTATAAATTAGCCCCTATGAAGTTTTTTTACTTTAAAACGAGGTCATAAGGACTAATTTATATACACACAAAAGAATAAGGTCTATAGACCCTTTCAATAAGTATATATAGAATACGTAATTTTCACCCTATATATATGTATTCAAAAAGCTGAAAATAACGTCAATGGTGGAAAATGGCATACTCTACACTTATTAAAATGGTATACAACGTCCGCTATGTCATAGACGTCAAGTTGTTTAATTTGCCTATCAAACAAACTAAAATATCTTAACAACAAAGCAAGGGAACGGGAAATTGCGAAATATGTTACTTTGTCAGGCATTTTAAATGTTATTTCAAATAAGACAGACTTAATATACGTTTCATGCGCACTTTAACAAAATTGAAAACTCTAACTCTAAAAACCGTAAAAAGCAGCAGTCGTATATTAAGCTAAAATTTTCTACGAAAACTTATAAGACATGTAAAATGACCAGACTTACATTATACTTAATTATTGGTGAATATCAGTGAATAACAACCGTGATGAAATGAATACACATTTTTGTACTTTTAGGAAAAACATTTTCTTTGAAATTGTTACTTCGTCTGTAGCATTGACAAATTGGCTGGCGCCATTTTGAATAAACGTTGTAGGTGATTATCGAGAATTAGTCCGAAGTAGCTCGACCAATCAGTGCGCATGATTTTCTATAATCATCTGTGTATTTATACTAAGTATAGGTTAGTTACCGAACCTGAGGTAACTACGTCAGTTATTTACCAAGGGCCTTACCGATGTTGAGGTAACTAACCTACTTAGTTCAAGATCACCGAGGTTGCCTAAGAAAACTGAGATACTGAGTTCGTTATCACAGAGGTTGTCTAAAAACACTTCGGTCGCGATGATAAATCATTTATGACACTGGTGACCATTGATTAACCCTTAATTTCCCAAACACGTATAAATCAAGTTAATTGCCCCAGGCTAAATTATATTAGCACGGAACAATTAACTTGACTTGCATGGTTGGGAGTAACTATTATAAATAAGCAACCGCGGTACATCAAAGAAAACCGAGGTGATCTTGAACTAATATAAATTAATTACTTCTGACATTCAGATTAATTAATCTGCATCTGAAGATAGCGTCTGAATTAAAAGGTTTTTCTTTGTTTATCAAATATTCAAAACAGTGTAAAGACATAAACTGATGTTTTGAACAGAAGGGCTTGATTTGAGATTCAATCCCTCAATTACAAAAGCCAAGGATAAACATGTACTTGCAAATAGCGTATGTTATATACTTATATTTAATACTTGTTCTTATTCGGTTTATTAAGTTCATGAAGCGGTCGCCATTTGAACACAGGAAAATCTCAATAAAGAGATGCATGGGTCTCAATAAATCACTTTCTCCAGCTAATTTTCACATATTCGTGGTTCGCACAGTTCACAGAGTATTAGGGACTTTAATGAGAAAACACAATGAATACGTGTTTAAACAATATAATTTTATGTCAAATATATAGAGGTTTTCCAAATGCCTGCAGTCCCAAAAAGAATCTTCGCACCATCGTGACTATGTTCACAATGTAGAAAAACCATTTGTTAAGACAACGTGGAATTAACCGAGTCACTACAAAATTGAAGTCTTAGGAAAGCTTAAAGGGTATTGGCAATAAAAATTAAGTTTATCTCATTTGAAAGAACTCGTCAAATGGTATAAGAAGACCTTTTACAATTTTTCCGTATCTGTTTTGGTTTTGGAAATATTTCGACCAAACTCAGTGTGCTGTCCGCCATCTTGGAATTATTTTCGATATGCAAAATTATGCATGTGACATTAGCAGGGTAAAGTGAAATTTTTATCTTGACAACCTTATGACAATATGAGCTAGAAACTCGATTTTTTGTTGCGCTATTTCCATTTTAAATAGACCCACAACATTTAAATTTGGAAATTTGGGCACCCACGGAGTAGTTTCATCAGGTTTACCCTGCTTGTGACATCACCAATTTCCTAGTTAATTAGACCCAACATTACAACAAGATGGCGGACAGCACGCTGTCTTTGGTCGAAATATTTCCCCTAATTAGAGAAAAAGCGACTTTGAATTTGAAGCTAATCAACTTTGACTTTGAGGTGAAATCAAAATGACTTGGAATTCTGAGCAATTTTATAGTCAGGTGTAAAACGACCGCAATACCACACTAACCGGGGTGAATATAGTGGAATTATAGCTAAAAAAGAGCAATATGGAATGCATCAAAAAACTTTGTTGTGCAGCAAATTTAATAGTGATACAACCACTAGTATAAGAGAACGCTATAGATGGAAAAAGCCCTGTATCGCTGGCTAAATATATGACAATACCGTAAAAGCTCGAATAGAAGCTCTTGTTAGCCCCTTCTCAAATAAAGGACAAACCCCCCCCCCACCCCCCCCCCCCCCCACCCCACCCCGAGACATTTTTTCTCAGCTTGAATAGTACCACTCCTAGTTTTCTCATAATCGTTTTGAAACCTGGTTTTAAGAAAATGGCGTGACTGTTTAATTTGTATCTCAAAAGAAGAAGGCCTTATATCCAATACAGGCCCTGCTCGAATAAAGGCCTCCCGTAAAGATCTCATCTCTTTGTTTTAAAAATCGCCCGGAGCTCTTATGCACCCATCATTTGTTTCCACCACCCCTGGGAGGGTGGGCAACCATGGGGGACTTGACATTTTGTTTTCTTCCCGAGTGACGAGCATTTGACGAAGAATTGTGTACTGAAAATCAGGGAATTGATCAACCTTCACCCCAGGTTCATTTAATAATGGCGTGCTAAAACCGAGAAGACCCTGAAGACTAGTTACATGCTTACGTTGCTTTGACGTCTGCGATATTAAAATAGATTTTTTAAAAGATGGAGAAACTTTCCAAAGAAGAAATAGCCAACTTCTTGCTCGTCATACACCTAATAGAACAAATTTTTTGCCCCCTGGTAGGGGTATTTGACAACTGACTTAAACTTGTGAGTGGGAAATTTGACAGAGAAAATTTTCAAAAGTTCAAATTCCCGAGGGTCTGCCCGCCCTCCCAAGGGTGGTGGAAACAAATGATAGGTGCATTATTCAAGCGGTTACGGGTATTGCAGAAATTAATAGTAATTATGAGCATATAGTTACCTGAATTTTTCATGCTAATGATTTGTTTCAGCTTTTCTTCGTCTATCTGATATTTCAGTATACTTCGTTGGTTTATCTGTCTTGAACTTGATGGGAAAGCCTCGCCACTTTCTCATCCTCAATCCCTTCTTTATTGACTTAGACACAGACTATACTGTTCTTATTCTGGCGCCGTCGTGTTTTCAATTTCGCTTCCCAACGTTGAACACCAGCTGGCGATGTTTTCATGGCTTTTTGACAAAGGTCTGCCGACTCATGCAGAAGACCTTTATCTTTTATCCACCGAACTGACTTTCCTCGACTTCTTCTTGGTCGACGAAAAAGCATAAATTGGAATAGATCAAATTCGCCCTCGAAATCTCGGTTATGTCAACAATCTATAAGAAAAATACGAATAAAACTAGATTTATTAGTATACTGTGCAATGCCGAAGTTCATAACTTAACGAAGATACATTACCTTTCAAGACAATCTGAACGGCTAGAAACTACAATCAGTGCAAAAAATGTTGAAACGAAAGGAAATTCAACTGGTGCATCCCCCCCACCCCCCCCAATTCAATGTTGATTTGAGCTTAATTTTCCATTTTCATATCTTTAAGAAATGTTAAAGGCATATTCTTTCATTGCCATCATCAACATTGCAACATTGAACTGGGGGGGGGGGGGCGGGGGGGGGGGAATAGAAAATTTTAAATTAGTAAGGAATTGAAGGATCATTTGTATGAAGCGTTTCAACGAATAAATGCACTGATTGTCTGAAAATCAGTTCATACATTCTCGAATGATCAATGCCCTGTATTTGTCGCATTATGTAACGCTTCGCTTACCAAACTAATCGGTGCATGTAATTAAAAGTGTAACATTAACGAAATTCAAAAAAAAATTAATTTTAATTGATTAGATGACGTCATGATACCATTATTGTGAAATTACATAAACGTCCAATATGGTTTTTTAAACAATATTTGAGCGGAAAACAGCTTGCATTGGCAAAATTTCTTTGGCTAGAAAAAAAATATTCGTTTGCGGAGATAGGGAGAAAGACAAATATGTCAAAGGCAAGTGCTTGGAGAGCAGTACAAGAAAAGCAAGTTACAGATCCAAAAACAAAAGGGAAAAGGAAACGTGGCAGGCCTGAATGTTTAAGTTTGCGTGACAAGAGAAAACTTAAGCGAAGTATAATAAAGTTAAGGAAAGAACATGCCAATTTTACTGTTATGGAGGTAGTGCAAGAGAGTGGCATTTCTCCTAACGCGGCCAAGTACAGAACGTTTGTGAACAACATACAGAAATTTTGGATACAAATTTTTACAGACAAGGAGAAAAGGTATTTTGACAGAAAAAGACTACAAACGACGTCAAAAATTTGCTCGAAATATGTTAAAAAAAGATGAGTCTTATTGGAAAAGTGACGTGGCCTTTTACTTGGACGGAGTATCTTTCGTTTACAAAGCTAATCCGATGAGTGATTGCATTGAAACCAAAAGGGAAAATATGGCGCAAAAGGAATGAGGGGTTAACAATCACAACAAAAGGAAGTAAGGATCTGGCAGGGGGAAAGAGACTGCATTTAATAGTTGCAATAGCCTACGGAAAAGGTGTAATATGTGCGGAGCCTTACGAGAAAATGAACGGGTCCTTCTTTGCGCAATTTGTGAGAAGAAACTTCCCAACGCTATTTGAGATAGCAGGAAAGACGTCAAATGAGCCAAAGTTGTTTGTAATGGACAACGACCCATCACAAACGTCAAAGAAAGCAAAGGATGCCATGACAGAAATTGGTGCTACAATGGTAGGCATTCCAGCAAGATCCCCTGATATCAACCCTATTGAAAATATGTTTCATATCGTGAGGAAACGTTTACAAGCACAAATTCGAGAGAATAACATCACGCATCAGACTTGGGAACAATTTACAGACGCTGTAAAATATAATGTCTGGTCCGTATCAAAAGAGTATATAGATAAAACTATTTCTTCAATGTCTAAGAGAATAAGAGATATCGTTAACTCCAAGGGAAGACGCATAAAATATTGATATTGTCATTACACACTTGAAGGAAATATTCAATAAAATATCTTGAGTTAATGAGTGGTGTCAAGTTGCACAATGTCTTTCCCTATATATATAGGATATATATTTATAACAAAATGACGTAAAAAACGGAACTTACAACATTTGAAAGTGATTTGTGTATGTAAATCATTTTACAGGGAAAGAGCTTTCACTTGCGCACACTTTACCGTGGATAGACTTAAAAAAACTACACTTTACCACACTTTACCACACTTTACCACACTTTACCGCTCAGTAATAAAGACACAAAGCAAATAATCTTATTAAATGCTGGAAAATGGTAAAGTGTGGTAAACTGTGGTAAAGTGAGATAAAACCGTCAGGAAGGGTGGTAAAGTGCGTCAATATATTACATATATTGCTCTAAGTTTAAATAAACCAGTTCTTGTCCCCAATTTCTCTGCCTAACAGCCTAAGTTTACCTAATAATGTCATTGAAAGTATAAGACGCGCAAAACAGGAAGGACAAGCAGTAATCTCCTTTTGCTCGCTACAGGGGATCTGTCGGTAGAAGTTAAAAACCTTCCATCGCACAGCCATCATTTCTGTTTCTCGTTCATCGACCCCGCCGTTTCGAACATAAACCAAAGGCCGCTTGCCGGTACAAAATATTGGCGTATCTCTATCGAACACGCCGTCTTTAGCGAAGTGGGATTTGGGCGCCGGCAAATGCACTAACTGACCTTCTAACATGAGAAGGAGATCATGCCACGCTATGATCTGTGGAGACCACCTGAAGTCATTGAGAAAAATTATTTCAGCTTTCTCCGCGCCGACCCAGGCAAAACTAGTGGATGCGGGATTGGTAAAAGTCTCGTAAATTTTGTTCAACGGATTTAAGAGAAATGTTTTACCGCAGTTTGCCGGCCCCGTCAACATTATATTGCGATATTTTCCTCTTCCCTTTTCCAGCAGCTCTCTCGTACTGTTAACAAATGCCTCTTCAGAAATTCCATTGTTGGCCAAAAGTTCTACAGCACAAGCCATCCACTCCCTTTCTTCCTGACAAATACACTTCTCCGCATATGCAATGCGCAACAAGTCCATGCGTGATTTCTCCTTCCGCTTTTGCATGACTTCTGCGTTGGCCATCTCCCAGGCATTACTCAATAGTTCGTTAACAACTTTACTGCCCCGATTGATAATGAACTCTGCCAAATCAGTTTTCCCCTCACGTTTTCTGCATATTTGCAAAAGCTAACAAAGCTGTTTCTGTCACGAAGATTTTGAGATATTATAATTTCGGAAACCTGGAAAGCACTGAGACGTTTCCGCTTTTTCGAAACCCCTTTCTTTTGCCCCTTTGCATGTATGCATTCTCCCATTTCTCCCTCCGACTGCTCTTCTCCACTATTTCGAAGTTCGTTGTCGCGCACTCTCTTATTCCTTCGTCTCTGAATGGCTTCATGAGCTTTTGTTGTTTGATGGGCCTTTACTATCTCTCAAATCTGGGTGATTATCACTTTCTTGAAAGGTGCTATCTTCTTTCGTTTACATACTTCCACGCCGTGTAATAATTTGCATGGACGGTGGAAAAAATGCACTGAAATGCCATGATGGCTGCCCTAGATATCTCTTCGAAGGTAGCCATCGTTTGAACTCGGTCTAGCTTCAAGCACAGGTGGTAATGAACCCCAGATCTTTTGTGTGATTCTTTTGAACAACACCAGTGTTTTTACTTTGGCGGTACCGCATGAGAAAGAAGCAACAACGGCGTTGGCAAAAGATTCCCTGGTTGGAAAACTTTTCGGTGTTTGCCTGGCTATAAGTTACTAGATACACTTGTCGATTGTCACGAGAACGCAATTCTTCTGCTTCAGAATTTGTTGAAGAACTATCGCTATGATACTCAGAGAGATACTCCATAAGTGTATAGTTGCGATTAAATTGCGGTTTACGAATTAATTGCGTGTATAACATTCCATTGTTGGTTTCCACGTGACACACAGCTCACAGTTCTGCATACGCCCATGCACATTTTAGTGAATAAGTAATAAAACATTTGTGAAAAATGAAAGTAAACGTATACCTTGTTAACGACTAAATAGTTTTTAAAAATATATGAGTATTAATTAATAAAAATTTTAAAAAGATTATTCTCCATGAAAACGTTAAATATGATTTTGCTTTCACATTATTGCGCCATTTGGGTAATTTTCAATTCAGACAATCAGTGCAAAAAATGTTGAAACGAAAGGAAATTCAACTGGTGCATCCCCCCCACCCCCCCAATTCAATGTTGATTTGAGCTTAATTTTCCATTTTCATATCTTTAAGAAATGTTAAAGGCATATTCTTTCATTGCCATCATCAACATTGCAACATTGAACTGGGGGGGGGGGGAGGGGGGGGGGGAATAGAAAATTTTAAATTAGTAAGGAATTGAAGGATCATTTGTATGAAGCGTTTCAACGAATAAATGCACTGATTGTCTGAAAATCAGTTCATACATTCTCGAATGATCAATGCCCTGTATTTGTCGCATTATGTACGCTTCGCTTACCAAACTAATCGGTGCATGTAATTAAAGTGTAACATTAACGAAATTCAAAAAAAAATTAATTTTAATTGATTAGATGACGTCATGATACCATTATTGTGAAATTACATAAACGTCCAATATGGTTTTTAAACAATATTTGAGCGGAAAACAGCTTGCATTGGCAAAATTTCTTTGGCTAGAAAAAAAATATTCGTTTGCGGAGATAGGGAGAAAGACAAATATGTCAAAGGCAAGTGCTTGGAGAGCAGTACAAGAAAAGCAAGTTACAGATCCAAAAACAAAAGGGAAAAGGAAACGTGGCAGGCCTGAATGTTTAAGTTTGCGTGACAAGAGAAAACTTAAGCGAAGTATAATAAAGTTAAGGAAAGAACATGCCAATTTTACTGTTATGGAGGTAGTGCAAGAGAGTGGCATTTCTCCTAACGCGGCCAAGTACAGAACGTTTGTGAACAACATACAGAAATTTGGATACAAATTTTTACAGACAAGGAGAAAAGGTATTTTGACAGAAAAAGACTACAAACGACGTCAAAAATTTGCTCGAAATATGTTAAAAAAAGATGAGTCTTATTGGAAAAGTGACGTGGCCTTTTACTTGGACGGAGTATCTTTCGTTTACAAAGCTAATCCGATGAGTGATGCATTGAAACCAAAAGGGAAAATATGGCGCAAAAGGAATGAGGGGTTAACAATCACAACAAAAGGAAGTAAGGATCTGGCAGGGGGAAAGAGACTGCATTTAATAGTTGCAATAGCCTACGGAAAAGGTGTAATATGTGCGGAGCCTTACGAGAAAATGAACGGGTCCTTCTTTGCGCAATTTGTGAGAAGAAACTTCCCAACGCTATTTGAGATAGCAGGAAAGACGTCAAATGAGCCAAAGTTGTTTGTAATGGACAACGACCCATCACAAACGTCAAAGAAAGCAAAGGATGCCATGACAGAAATTGGTGCTACAATGGTAGGCATTCCAGCAAGATCCCCTGATATCAACCCTATTGAAAATATGTTTCATATCGTGAGGAAACGTTTACAAGCACAAATTCGAGAGAATAACATCACGCATCAGACTTGGGAACAATTTACAGACGCTGTAAAATATAATGTCTGGTCCGTATCAAAAGAGTATATAGATAAAACTATTTCTTCAATGTCTAAGAGAATAAGAGATATCGTTAACTCCAAGGGAAGACGCATAAAATATTGATATTGTCATTACACACTTGAAGGAAATATTCAATAAAATATCTTGAGTTAATGAGTGGTGTCAAGTTGCACAATGTCTTTCCCTATATATATAGGATATATATTTATAACAAAATGACGTAAAAAACGGAACTTACAACATTTGAAAGTGATTTGTGTATGTAAATCATTTTACAGGGAAAGAGCTTTCACTTGCGCACACTTTACCGTGGATAGACTTAAAAAAAACTACACTTTACCACACTTTACCACACTTTACCACACTTTACCGCTCAGTAATAAAGACACAAAGCAAATAATCTTATTAAATGCTGGAAAATGGTAAAGTGTGGTAAACTGTGGTAAAGTGAGATAAAACCGTCAGGAAGGGTGGTAAAGTGCGTCAATATATTACATATATTGCTCTAAGTTTAAATAAACCAGTTCTTGTCCCCAATTTCTCTGCCTAACAGCCTAAGTTTACCTAATAATGTCATTGAAGTATAAGACGCGCAAAACAGGAAGGACAAGCAGTAATCTCCTTTTGCTCGCTACAGGGGATCTGTCGGTAGAAGTTAAAAACCTTCCATCGCACAGCCATCATTTCTGTTTCTCGTTCATCGACCCCGCCGTTTCGAACATAAACCAAAGGCCGCTTGCCGGTACAAAATATTGGCGTATCTCTATCGAACACGCCGTCTTTAGCGAAGTGGGATTTGGGCGCCGGCAAATGCACTAACTGACCTTCTAACATGAGAAGGAGATCATGCCACGCTATGATCTGTGGAGACCACCTGAAGTCATTGAGAAAAATTATTTCAGCTTTCTCCGCGCCGACCCAGGCAAAACTAGTGGATGCGGGATTGGTAAAAGTCTCGTAAATTTTGTTCAACGGATTTAAGAGAAATGTTTTACCGCAGTTTGCCGGCCCCGTCAACATTATATTGCGATATTTTCCTCTTCCCTTTTCCAGCAGCTCTCTCGTACTGTTAACAAATGCCTCTTCAGAAATTCCATTGTTGGCCAAAAGTTCTACAGCACAAGCCATCCACTCCCTTTCTTCCTGACAAATACACTTCTCCGCATATGCAAATGCGCAACAAGTCCATGCGTGATTTCTCCTTCCGCTTTTGCATGACTTCTGCGTTGGCCATCTCCCAGGCATTACTCAATAGTTCGTTAACAACTTTACTGCCCCGATTGATAATGAACTCTGCCAAATCAGTTTTCCCCTCACGTTTCTGCATATTTGCAAAAGCTAACAAAGCTGTTCTGTCACGAAGATTTTGAGATATTATAATTTCGGAAACCTGGAAAGCACTGAGACGTTTCCGCTTTTTCGAAACCCCTTTCTTTTGCCCCTTTGCATGTATGCATTCTCCCATTTTCTCCCTCCGACTGCTCTTCTCCACTATTTCGAAGTTCGTTGTCGCGCACTCTCTTATTCCTTCGTCTCTGAATGGCTTCATGAGCTTTTGTTGTTGATGGGCCTTTACTATCTCTCAAATCTGGGTGATTATCACTTTCTTGAAAGGTGCTATCTTCTTTCGTTACATACTTCCACGCCGTGTAATAATTTGCATGGACGGTGGAAAAATGCACTGAAATGCCATGATGCTGCCCTAGATATCTCTTCGAAGGTAGCCATCGTTGAACTCGGTCTAGCTTCAAGCACAGGTGGTAATGAACCCCAGATCTTTTGTGTGATTCTTTTGAACAACACCAGTGTTTTACTTTGGCGGTACCGCATGAGAAAGAAGCAACAACGGCGTTGGCAAAAGATTCCCTGGTTGGAAACTTTTCGGTGTTTGCCTGGCTATAAGTTACTAGATACACTTGTCGATTGTCACGAGAACGCAATTCTTCTGCTTCAGAATTTGTTTGAAGAACTATCGCTATGATACTCAGAGAGATACTCCATAAGTGTATAGTTGCGATTAAATTGCGGTTTACGAATTAATTGCGTGTATAACATTCCATTGTTGGTTTCCACGTGACACACAGCTCACAGTTCTGCATACGCCCATGCACATTTTAGTGAATAAGTAATAAAACATTTGTGAAAAATGAAAGTAAACGTATACCTTGTTAACGACTAAATAGTTTTTAAAAATATATGAGTATTAATTAATAAAAATTTAAAAAGATTATTCTCCATGAAAACGTTAAATATGATTTTGCTTTCACATTATTGCGCCATTTGGGTAATTTTCAATTCAGACAATCAGTGCAAAAAATGTTGAAACGAAAGGAAATTCAACTGGTGCATCCCCCCCACCCCCCCAATTCAATGTTGATTTGAGCTTAATTTTCCATTTTCATATCTTTAAGAAATGTTAAAGGCATATTCTTTCATTGCCATCATCAACATTGCAACATTGAACTGGGGGGGGGGGGGGGTGGGGGGGGGGGAATAGAAAATTTTAAATTAGTAAGGAATTGAAGGATCATTTGTATGAAGCGTTTCAACGAATAAATGCACTGATTGTCTGAAAATCAGTTCATACATTCTCGAATGATCAATGCCCTGTATTTGTCGCATTATGTACGCTTCGCTTACCAAACTAATCGGTGCATGTAATTAAAGTGTAACATTAACGAAATTCAAAAAAAAATTAATTTTAATTGATTAGATGACGTCATGATACCATTATTGTGAAATTACATAAACGTCCAATATGGTTTTTAAACAATATTTGAGCGGAAAACAGCTTGCATTGGCAAAATTTCTTTGGCTAGAAAAAAAATATTCGTTTGCGGAGATAGGGAGAAAGACAAATATGTCAAAGGCAAGTGCTTGGAGAGCAGTACAAGAAAAGCAAGTTACAGATCCAAAAACAAAAGGGAAAAGGAAACGTGGCAGGCCTGAATGTTTAAGTTTGCGTGACAAGAGAAAACTTAAGCGAAGTATAATAAAGTTAAGGAAAGAACATGCCAATTTTACTGTTATGGAGGTAGTGCAAGAGAGTGGCATTTCTCCTAACGCGGCCAAGTACAGAACGTTTGTGAACAACATACAGAAATTTGGATACAAATTTTTACAGACAAGGAGAAAAGGTATTTTGACAGAAAAAGACTACAAACGACGTCAAAAATTTGCTCGAAATATGTTAAAAAAAGATGAGTCTTATTGGAAAAGTGACGTGGCCTTTTACTTGGACGGAGTATCTTTCGTTTACAAAGCTAATCCGATGAGTGATGCATTGAAACCAAAAGGGAAAATATGGCGCAAAAGGAATGAGGGGTTAACAATCACAACAAAAGGAAGTAAGGATCTGGCAGGGGGAAAGAGACTGCATTTAATAGTTGCAATAGCCTACGGAAAAGGTGTAATATGTGCGGAGCCTTACGAGAAAATGAACGGGTCCTTCTTTGCGCAATTTGTGAGAAGAAACTTCCCAACGCTATTTGAGATAGCAGGAAAGACGTCAAATGAGCCAAAGTTGTTTGTAATGGACAACGACCCATCACAAACGTCAAAGAAAGCAAAGGATGCCATGACAGAAATTGGTGCTACAATGGTAGGCATTCCAGCAAGATCCCCTGATATCAACCCTATTGAAAATATGTTTCATATCGTGAGGAAACGTTTACAAGCACAAATTCGAGAGAATAACATCACGCATCAGACTTGGGAACAATTTACAGACGCTGTAAAATATAATGTCTGGTCCGTATCAAAAGAGTATATAGATAAAACTATTTCTTCAATGTCTAAGAGAATAAGAGATATCGTTAACTCCAAGGGAAGACGCATAAAATATTGATATTGTCATTACACACTTGAAGGAAATATTCAATAAAATATCTTGAGTTAATGAGTGGTGTCAAGTTGCACAATGTCTTTCCCTATATATAGGATATATATTTATAACAAAATGACGTAAAAAAACGGAACTTACAACATTTGAAAGTGATTTGTGTATGTAAATCATTTTACAGGGAAAGAGCTTTCACTTGCGCACACTTTACCGTGGATAGACTTAAAAAAAACTACACTTTACCACACTTTACCACACTTTACCACACTTTACCGCTCAGTAATAAAGACACAAAGCAAATAATCTTATTAAATGCTGGAAAATGGTAAAGTGTGGTAAACTGTGGTAAAGTGAGATAAAACCGTCAGGAAGGGTGGTAAAGTGCGTCAATATATTACATATATTGCTCTAAGTTTAAATAAACCAGTTCTTGTCCCCAATTTCTCTGCCTAACAGCCTAAGTTTACCTAATAATGTCATTGAAGTATAAGACGCGCAAAACAGGAAGGACAAGCAGTAATCTCCTTTTGCTCGCTACAGGGGATCTGTCGGTAGAAGTTAAAAACCTTCCATCGCACAGCCATCATTTCTGTTTCTCGTTCATCGACCCCGCCGTTTCGAACATAAACCAAAGGCCGCTTGCCGGTACAAAATATTGGCGTATCTCTATCGAACACGCCGTCTTTAGCGAAGTGGGATTTGGGCGCCGGCAAATGCACTAACTGACCTTCTAACATGAGAAGGAGATCATGCCACGCTATGATCTGTGGAGACCACCTGAAGTCATTGAGAAAAATTATTTCAGCTTTCTCCGCGCCGACCCAGGCAAAACTAGTGGATGCGGGATTGGTAAAAGTCTCGTAAATTTTGTTCAACGGATTTAAGAGAAATGTTTTACCGCAGTTTGCCGGCCCCGTCAACATTATATTGCGATATTTTCCTCTTCCCTTTTCCAGCAGCTCTCTCGTACTGTTAACAAATGCCTCTTCAGAAATTCCATTGTTGGCCAAAAGTTCTACAGCACAAGCCATCCACTCCCTTTCTTCCTGACAAATACACTTCTCCGCATATGCAATGCGCAACAAGTCCATGCGTGATTTCTCCTTCCGCTTTTGCATGACTTCTGCGTTGGCCATCTCCCAGGCATTACTCAATAGTTCGTTAACAACTTTACTGCCCCGATTGATAATGAACTCTGCCAAATCAGTTTTCCCCTCACGTTTCTGCATATTTGCAAAAGCTAACAAAGCTGTTCTGTCACGAAGATTTTGAGATATTATAATTTCGGAAACCTGGAAAGCACTGAGACGTTTCCGCTTTTTCGAAACCCCTTTCTTTTGCCCCTTTGCATGTATGCATTCTCCCATTTCTCCCTCCGACTGCTCTTCTCCACTATTTCGAAGTTCGTTGTCGCGCACTCTCTTATTCCTTCGTCTCTGAATGGCTTCATGAGCTTTTGTTGTTGATGGGCCTTTACTATCTCTCAAATCTGGGTGATTATCACTTTCTTGAAAGGTGCTATCTTCTTTCGTTACATACTTCCACGCCGTGTAATAATTTGCATGGACGGTGGAAAAATGCACTGAAATGCCATGATGCTGCCCTAGATATCTCTTCGAAGGTAGCCATCGTTGAACTCGGTCTAGCTTCAAGCACAGGTGGTAATGAACCCCAGATCTTTTGTGTGATTCTTTTGAACAACACCAGTGTTTTACTTTGGCGGTACCGCATGAGAAAGAAGCAACAACGGCGTTGGCAAAAGATTCCCTGGTTGGAAACTTTTCGGTGTTTGCCTGGCTATAAGTTACTAGATACACTTGTCGATTGTCACGAGAACGCAATTCTTCTGCTTCAGAATTTGTTGAAGAACTATCGCTATGATACTCAGAGAGATACTCCATAAGTGTTATAGTTGCGATTAAATTGCGGTTTACGAATTAATTGCGTGTATAACATTCCATTGTTGGTTTCCACGTGACACACAGCTCACAGTTCTGCATACGCCCATGCACATTTTAGTGAATAAGTAATAAAACATTTGTGAAAAATGAAAGTAAAACGTATACCTTGTTAACGACTAAATAGTTTTTAAAAATATATGAGTATTAATTAATAAAAATTTAAAAAGATTATTCTCCATGAAAACGTTAAATATGATTTTGCTTTCACATTATTGCGCCATTTGGGTAATTTTCAATTCAGACAATCAGTGCAAAAAATGTTGAAACGAAAGGAAATTCAACTGGTGCATCCCCCCCACCCCCCCAATTCAATGTTGATTTGAGCTTAATTTTCCATTTTCATATCTTTAAGAAATGTTAAAGGCATATTCTTTCATTGCCATCATCAACATTGCAACATTGAACTGAGGGGGGGGGGGGGGGGGGGGGGGGGGGGGGGGGAATAGAAAATTTTAAATTAGTAAGGAATTGAAGGATCATTTGTATGAAGCGTTTCAACGAATAAATGCACTGATTGTAGAATCACATACTATTTATACTGAGAACATACAGTAGTTAGATGGAAGCGGCAAGCGAATGAATAAAAACCCAAACCACGCTAAGCCTACATGAATGCTACGCGTGGTTAGTCGCATATTAATGAGATTTTCTTTGTTTGAGCTGATGACCTCTGTAGTATTCTCTGTATTTAGGATTGATGTGGTTCATCTTTAATAATTTCTTCTACTACATGTACATGTAAATAGAACTCTCAAACATGGCCGATCGATCACATATATAGGTTGCGCCTACGGAACACATGGCCATTGGCCAGTGCACAAGCGAACGTCATGTAATCTAAATATACAACATCTTTCCCTTACAAAGATTAATATACAAAATATAGCTTCCCTTTACATTTATCTACTATGTATTAAATATATATATTTTTTTAACCATTTTTCTGTTATATCCTACTGAAGTTCTTACGATCTGAAGTAACTTATTTAGCATACGTATCAACAACTATTGTTCTTAAATTAATTGTTTTTTGACTAGATCATCACCATCAATAAATAGTTCATTACTTTAATCAAAAGGTCCATTCACAGTTCCCAACTAAATTCTAGATGACATGTTCAATGTACTTAACTATACACAAATCCCTCTTTGATAAGCGGTTTTAGTTTCCTTCCAAAACGTGAGTATTTCGGTGAGCTTCCCATGGAACTGCTGCATTGATCTTCCGAATTCTCTACCGTTTTATTCCTGTGGTCATCCGTAGTAGTCTAGGTGTCTACGATTACGGCGGTATTCTCCTCCTTCTTCTGTTCTAATGTAATAAGATCTTGGCGTGTCGAACTTTCCAGTCACCACTGCTGGTTTCCACAAGCCATTTCTCATCTGCATCCTCACTCTCTCTCTCCTTCCTGAAGTGGTGGAAATGCCTTTGCGGAACGATCATACACCGATTCTTGCTCTTTTGGCGACTTTCGCGAAGCTTTTCTCGGACTTTGCTTGGTTCCACTATCTCCTGTTGTAACTGTCGAGGAACAGTGGGTAGTGTTGTCTTCAGGCGTCGTGCCATCAGCAATTGGGCAGGAGATCCAATTCCATCTATTGGAGTACTGCGATAACTTAATAGCCCCAAATATGGATGTTTCCCGTCTCGTTCTGCCTTCTTTAGAATTTCCTTTGCGATCTGCCCATATTTCTCAGCTAACCCACTTGACTGTGGATGATATGGGCTACTTCGAGTATGCTGGAAATTCCATGTCTTCGCGAATTCTTGAAATTCTGCTGATGTATATTGCGGACCATTGTCAGTGACAAATTCCTCACATATACTATGTCGTGCGAAAATGAACTTGATTCCACTTATCACTTTGTTAGCACCAGTACTGCGAAGCTTCTCAATTTCAAAATACCGACTGTAATAATCTACCACTAGCAAGTAATCGTGATTATTCCACATGCATGAACACATCCAATGCTAACTTTTGCCAGGGTCGTTCCGGTACATTGTGTGGAATCATTGGCTCTTTCTGGTTGGATCTTTGATTTTCTTGACACACTGCGCATGATGACACCTGATACCCTGAATTTGTTACTCATCCCTGGCCAATAAAGAAGATCTCGCGCTCTTCTCTTACACAGGGTTACGCCGAAGTGACCCTCGTGTATTTGCCTCAGCATCTCTGGTCTGAGCTCTCTTGGGATAACAATGTTCTCCGCTTTGAACACGATCCCTTCCACGATTGTCAAAATTTGACTGACCAATATTCTCGAATACCTTGTGGAACTTGTCATTTCTTTGCAGGCCAACCGTTGCTGATCATGCCAGTTAACTGCTTCATTTCTTCATCTTGGCTGTTGCTTCTTGAATTTCGGCTATCTTTGTATCCGATACCGGTAAATTCTTCCATTCCGTATGCACTTGCTCCTCCAGTGTCTCATCGTCCTCTCCCATGCCGCTGTGATCTGTAAACCTTGATAGTGTGTCTGCGACTGGGATTTTCTTTCCGGGTACATATACAACTTCAACATCATATATTCTGGATTCGCAGCAACATTCTCTGGATCCGTGGTGGACAGTTTGCTAAAGGCTTCTTTGCAATGTTTTCTAACGGTTTGTGATCCGACTGCACTGTGACACGTCGCCCATATATACCGTATATACTGATGAAACTTTTCACAGCCTACGACAATCGCTAACATTTCTTTTTCGATTTTGTCAGGTCAACAAAACGCTTTATTCTGGTTTTCATCCCATATCCACTCGGAAAGCAGCTGTCGTAATGGTGCTGTCTTCTCTGCTAATTATGATGAAAATCTGCTTAGATAATTCACCATGTCCATCACTGCTTCCAGCTCCTTCTTGGAAGTAGGTGCTGCCATCTGCTTTATCGCTTCGGACTTTCTCCGGATCAGGTTGTAAACCTTGTGCAGTGAACTTGTGACCATAAAACGATACCTCTTGTACACCAATCGTTATCTTCTCGGAGTTTAACTTGAGATTTCTCTCTCGGCAACGCTCCAGCAGTGCTAGGAGATTCCTCTCTTGCTCTTCTCTTGTAACTCCATGGACCGTCTAATTTCTCAAGCGCCAGATGGATTCTTTTCTGGAAATTTCCTGCGCGGATACTATACCGAATGGCAATCTTGTAAACCTCCATCTCCCATACGGCGTGTTGAAGGTTGTCAGCATACTGCTCTGCTCATGAAGTTCAATTTGCCAATCCACTGGAAAGAGACCTCTGCAAACATCCGACACTTTGCCTGATGCAGCCCGCGCCGTCCATGATCTTGGACGTGTCAAACCAGTTTTGAAAACAGGTTTGGTGCAACACACATTCTGATTGGCTACTGAGCGTGCTTAATTACGCAATGACCAACGAGTTGTTTACGTGGTGGCGCTAGAGTGTAAACATTAGCGTTCCTGAAACATTTGAGCTTCTGTAATCTTGTTTTTATCTCTTTATTTACTATTCAAAACATTATTTCCGTAAAGAAATAAGAATACTTTGTCACAGAGTCAATATAAAGTTGTTTACAGTTTACTGCTTGGGAAGTTACAAGACGACTCACAGAGCTGGTGAAACACTGGGCTATCGCCTCGTGATGTTCAGGCATATCTTGTGTTTCTGAGCTTCGTTGCCAAGGTAACTTCGCATATGCGCGACAGGAAAAGTGTCGGATCGGCTTGCAGATCGATCTAGAGGTCTCTTTCCTGTAGAGACCTCTGCCAGCAGGGAAGGCCATGTATTAAATGGACCAATGGGCTAAAAAGAAGGCTTTATTAGAAAGCAGTAAAAAGTCGCGAAAAAACTGTTAAAATTGCCACTTTAATGAAGAAGCGAATTCGCACACACATGCTGAGAAATTTCAGAAAATGTCACAAAAATTAAAATAAGAAGGATTGAAGGACTTTCAAGCACTTCTTTATAAATTCAAGGAGTTTTTTGAAGGACTTTCAAGTTTTTTACGAACCCTGATTACCGTTTTTTAATAACAGTAATAATCAACACTTGAGATTAACCGAGGAGAACACTGTTTAAGTCAATTAGTGCTGCATTGATTGTTTTATAGAATTATCGTGAAAACAAGCTACGTATATAGACACACAAAGCTGGTCACCGCATGCGTACCTCGATCACTGATCTCGGACCACTGTTATATAGGGATTGGATTAAAGAAATACCAAATGATTTTCCGTGCAGGATACTCTGATCCTAACATGCGGGATGTTGCTAGACTTGAGAAAAGCGTAACTAAAGCACGAGCCGCTAGAAGAGTGCTTTTAGCTTTTCGAAAGTCGAGCAACTTCCCTAGTGTTTGGATCAGAGTATCCTGAACGGAAAATCATTTGGTCTTTCTTTTATAAAATAACTGACTTTAAACAAACGGTATATTTAAAAAACATGATGAAAATACAAATTCTTTCGAAATTCATCAACTACCAATCACATTTCTTCTACTAACACTTTTGTGATTCAACAACCAATCACATTTTCACTTCTAACATTTTGATGACGTAACTCCACTGAACTGCAGGCGAAATGGAGAAGTTGACAAGCCAAAACATTTTTTGGCTTCATTTTTCCAAATTAAACGAAGAAAAAATTAGGTAATAAGTCAACTCTGAATATCGAAAAACAGTGAAAAGTATTTGCAGCTACCGTAGTCAGCCATATCAGCGTGTGGATCATGTTTTAAAATCATCATTGGCCGTAAAAAGCTACTCAGTGTGCGTGAAACGATCTAAAACTCGCTCCAAAAAGAGAAAAGTATAGCTTTTTCATAGGGAATGGTTTGGATTTATGTTGAGAGCTCGTGGACATTTTGCTCTATATAGATAGTGGTTTTTTTCTACCAAGTGAGTTTATCAGGCAAGAGTACAAGCTAGAGGTATTTACACACAATTTTATTTCGTTAAGTCGATTTTAAAACGTGAACTGATCACACCTTTTTGCTGTGTTTTCATAAGCACAAATCACCATGTTCTACTAGTTAAGCATTTGTTGAGCTTGGTTGTTTTTTATTTGTCGAAGCTTCTTACAGTTCAAGACCTTACATGTTTCTTTTTTTGTTTATTAACGGCTATAATACGTTGTTTATTTCAGACCTTTTTTGCTTTTATATAAAATACGACAAAAGTGCGTTCGATTTCCGTATTTGGATACTCTGATCCTGCACGGATATTGACCAATCAGAGCTTGCGTAGTATAAATGTTATTTTATAAAGTGACATCATACATGTACATCGACCATAATTAGAAATGTTCCTAGCGACGGAAATATTCCTAGCAACGGTCAACCTAGCCTGCGAGCAGACGATCTGAGAGTTTAGACCAGTATCATCTTACAAAATCTCTGATATTTCACTCCCCATCTCCCCTCCTATTTTTCTTCCTTCCGCCGTTATTTCAATTTTTCGGAACGCGCTCGGGTTTCCTTCGGCCCCGTAGCACGCGCCTGCGATACGCTAATGATATATACCGCATTATTCAAAATATATGGCTGAACGCCGAACAAAGAAGAAATACAGGTCAGTCTGGCGTGCTCCCTTGAACAGCTAGCTAACCTTAACTCGCTGTTTTCATTACGTCCGCTTTGCCCGCAGGGGCGAAGCGTGCATTATCCAGTTCGCTTTGGAAGTTAAAAATTTCTGCGCACGGAAAACGAAAACGGCCATAATCCACTAATAATAGGCCATGTGCACGATGACGTGAGATGGCGTTGGGTAACTACAACTACCAGAATGCTTTGCCAGTATTCTAGGGTTTCGGCTAAAAGGGATCACTCAGAGGGAGCTGTCCATGTCCAGTCTTTTCGTTTTCGTGGTTTTTCCAAAATATGTCGTCAAATATGTTCTTCCAAAAAGCTAGGCGGTAAACCATATTTCAGATTAGTCTGTTAGGGTTTACGTTGTGGTTAGGGTATCAAAAAGATTGCTAAAATCTTGAGACTCACTGAAAGTTGACGACAAATTTGACAACATATTTTGGAAAAGGAGCGAAAGGACTGGACAGGTCCTCTTGACTCACCCTTTTTAGTTGAAACCCTAGAACACTAGCAAAGCATTCTGGTGGTTGTAGTCACCCAACGCCATCTACGTCATCGTGCAAATGGTCTATTAACCAATTTACTGATGCATAGCCACAGGGAGCCCAACTCTGACGCCTCTTTTTTTGTTTTATTATATTGAGCTTGACTGAAAACCGAGGCCGCTTAACAGTTGTGTAAGCTGGGATCGCGGCGCTTCTCTTAACAGTTGGTAATATATGCAAATTACAGCGCGCGGTAATTTGAAACTCGAAAAAGCTGTGGGCTTCTGTGCCACGTGAATGGCGCGTGACGCTCACTGAAAGCTGAGACGACTAAACACGCAGTCAGTCGTCTCAGCTTTCAGTGAGCGTCACGCGCCATTGAGCTGTTTCGAGTCACAAATTACCACGCGCTGTAATTTGCATATATGCATATATTACCAACTGTTAAGAGAAGCGCCGCGATCCCAGCTTACACAACTGTTAAGCGGCCTCGGTTTTCAGTCAAGCTCAACATAATAAAACAAAAAAAGAGGCGTCAGAGTTGGGCTCCCTGTGGCATAGCCTGTGTGCGTAGCTGGTCATATTTTGGGGGTATTGGAAGCGGAAGTGCCGGTGGGGGGGGGGGGGGGGGGGGGGGGGGGAGGGGGAGAATGGGAAACATCCGCCTCTTACCCACCAAATATGGCCAGCTACGTATCAGCAACTGATGCAGGGCCAAATGCAGGGTAAATTTTATCACAGTTTATCACAGCAGTAAACCCGCCAGTGTTGAGTTAAGTTGCCGCTTAATTAAGCGATCGATAACCCAAGTTAGGTACGTTTGCCATATGCTATTCCAAATATGCCACCGGCGGTCTTCAATTAACTTCTAAAGGCCAATATAAATATAGCTGAAAGGTTTATATAGTCGAAGGCTTCAGCTCTTTCATATCGCTGAAGTCATTTTATTCAAACAATTGTTATCCAAAATAAAATGTTCAGAAAACAGAAACACAATTAGAGAATTAAACATTTTTAATTGTGACCTGTTGGCTGTTTCTAAAAAGTTTTGTTGCCTTAACATTTAAGTTTTAAATTCATGATTTTCTTGCAAGGCCAAAGTATACAAAAAGGTTAGCAAATTGGCCAGTATCTCACATTGTGTATAATTACCTGGCGTCCGTTTAAGTAAATTTACTCCAACACTCCCACGTAGCCTCCTCCGCAGGCAACTCCGTGTCTTTACAGATGTGTGAGCTGCCAGCTAGCTGACACAGTGAGCTGACATTACTCTGTGTCTACTGAGATTATATGGCAGAGCGCCTATAATGCCCCTTCTCCGTCGTCCAATCCCAAATCCCATCTATCCCCCACAATTTCCCATTTTCCCCTCGCTACAGGTCTATAAATGCTAATTGTCAGTTAGCTATAACTAATATGTTCGGATAAATCAGCTCACACACCTGGGAAACCACAGAGTTGCCTGCGGAGGAGGCTAATTACTCCCACGTACGCTGAAGCTAATTAAATGTGTCGAAATAACAACAAGTATTCTTTCAGAATCATCAATCATATCATCCCAGAATTAGAACGCGAACTTCCGTTTTTAACGTCACTAAATAAGGTCCAGTTTAGACGTCAAATTTCACATACCGTAGAGTTCCGAAAGTACTCACTGCTAGTAGCCTGCGTGCAGCCTCTATACCCGATTTCGAAACCCGATGTTGTATAGAGTCTGCGAATCGCAGCGAGAAAGGTTGTACGGTCACGTGGATTTCCTGAATAATTTCCGACATGTAAATGAACATTGAACATTAATTAATATTCCTGATTAACAAATTATAATATTTAATAACATAGCGTCTCTTATATGCGTACTCTGTTTTGTCAAGCTAGAAAAGAAAGCTGATCATATTAATCTTGTTTTCGGGCAAACGGACTGTCGATATAGCAGCTGAAATTGAAGACCTTGAATTTGTCATACAACAAATTTCAAAGCACATTTGCCGTCCTTGTTTGAGTTTGATTACGCAGAGGGTAACCACCGAAGGAAATTACATAACCTGAACGCAAAATTGTTGAGCGACTACCAAAGACAAGCATGCGAAAGAGGTATGGCTGTAAAGTTGAAACAGTCGGCAAAGCCTTCCTTGTCAATCAACGAGACTAGTGCTTCTAAATCTTCGCAACCAATCGAATCAAGACCAGACACCGCGTACCAAAGGGCCAAAGGCTAAACGGAGAAAATGCACAACAACAAGAAGTCAAATCTTCCTAGCTGCTCGGTTAAAGAGATGTTTTGCTTCAACGAGAGAAAAGAAGGCAGAGAAAGCAATATAAAGGCAGTATAATTTTCTTGAGAAAATTATTAGTCACATTTTCAGCTTCTGAACGTTAAATTAACGTTAAACATGCATAATTAGCCCTTAACCAATTACGAGTCGTCCCAACTTTTGTTGGGAAACCCACAAAATCCACGTGACCATACAAGCTTTCTCGCTGCGCGTCGCAGACTCTAAATAATAATAATATCGGGTTTCGAAATCGGGTAGAGGCTGCACGCAGGCTACGAAAGTAGCGGCCATTACTTTCGGGATTAGCGCCCATTAGGGGCCGCTACTTTCGGGGGGTCGCTAGCTCTACTTTCGGGGCCCGTTATTTTCGGATGGTAAGCTAGACAAAAGACAACATTTGATTGAGAAGTTACTTTTTATCTTTCTTTGTTCTGATGGTCGCACGTTTGTTCCACCATGTTTGTAATAAAAGTGTTAACATTGAGTTAATTTCTTTTGTGCACGTGTTACATGCATACATACATGCACGTGTCTATAGAAATCATGTCAGTGCATAACTAGTTGTGGGTTTCAAGCAAAATTATAAAGCTGACCGACGAGCTTGCCGCTAGCACGTGCACGTCAGGGCACCACAATTGTATTTACTATACCTGCGGAATGCTCAATGCTTTTCTTCACAAACATGATGTCGTAAAAAAGCCGCCAAAATCCTTGGCGTCAAAAACATCGCTTGTATTCTCGTTCCTATAGAGCCCACGTTTCTAATAATAATAATTTGTTTAATTAACCGCATTGCAGTATAACTGAATTACACGGATATATGAACTATTAACAAGCTATATATTTTAACAATAATAATAATACCTATTATTATTCGATTTATTTTTATCTTCCTTTTAATTGGTTGAGGGACCACTACGTCACCTGCAAATAACTGCCTACAAATAACAGTCTGCTCATGCGCATTAGCCGGAAATGTTGTTTTGCAGCAAATAATATTCTACTCATGCGCGTTACACTCGATTTCGGCAAACGTAAATCCCTCGTTCAACCAAGCTGGAAAGAAATGAATGGACATAATTACAGGTAAACAATGTCAAATAAAAAATAAATCGAATAATAAAACAATTATTGAACTCGGTTTTCACAAAATATCGTGATTTGTCAGTGTCTCGCAGTTCAGTTATTTGCCTTTGCCTTCGGCATCGGCAAATAACTGATCTGCTCGCCACTGACAAATCACGATATTTTGCTCAACCTCGTCCAATAATTGTTAAATATTTAATTGTTATAAAATTATTAAAACGTTCAGCGCGTGCAGTTTTAACACTAGCTGGAGCGCTCTGAGCGAAGAAAGTACTCATGATCAGTGATCGGTGGGACTGTTTTAGCAATATTTGTTAGAGGATTACAGGTTAATCTATTGCATCGAAGTTTATCAGAAAAATCTCCACAATAATTATGTCTACGTGTACTTAAAGTTTCGAGTCCCGATTCGACCAGTGCTTCATCATACGACAGGTTTGGATGGATAATTCTAAGGGCTCTCTTTTGGATGCACTCCAATAAGTTCGACAAAGTAATTGGCAGAGAAAACCAGGCAGGGGAAGTATATTCAATACGTGTCCGAATAAACGAGTCCTGTGTCCGTGGCTTACGGCATTGAACTTTAAAGAGACTGGAACGATAACTCGCTTGCACGTTTTGAAGCCAAAAATGGCGGACTGATGGGCGGCACCATGCACGTCACCCCCAGTCCCTTTTACTTTATAGCCGAGAAAAAATGAAGCTGAATTTGGTGAAATGGATTGCAAAAACAGCTTGAAATCAAAGAAAAACTGAACTTGTTAACCACTTTCAGGCTTAAATCAAATTCCAATATACCGTAGAGTAGGTGAACACTGACATGACGAGTAAAAACAAGAAAAACATTAAAAATATAAGCTCTCAAATGAAATTCAACAAACGCAAGCAAAATTGCCATGGTTTGGACAAAGAAAACACTAACTACTTATTGACCGAGCGGGAGGTCTGTACTAGTGAAATATAGTTCAGGTACAAGGCCGACAACTCGACAAGCCCAATATACGTACTAGCTTCTTCGTAATTATCATCTCTAAACTACTTTAGGTCTAAAAAATTGTAAATTTTCTGGTTGTTTTTTGCATTGAGTTTTCAGTTTTTCATTATGCACTTCGTACGTTCTGTGGACGTTCATGGCTACCCCCAGCGGCTGGAAGTTTGGCTTCACCCAATCATAGGGCCTG
This sequence comes from Paragorgia papillata, assembly GCA_035771165.1. Classification (NCBI taxonomy): domain Eukaryota; kingdom Metazoa; phylum Cnidaria; class Anthozoa; order Scleralcyonacea; family Coralliidae; genus Paragorgia; species Paragorgia papillata. Next base: position 435,988 of record JAWNZC010000361.1, read on the forward strand.
TCTTACGGAGTTAGCGTTCCAGTTTACTTAGAGTTCAATGGCTTACGGGCCCTAACACTGACCTGTATATAACTAGACTGCGTGCTCCTATTACTTTTGAGTTGGGAAAAGTGTGACCATTTTCAGTTTCAAAATGGCGGCATTTATAGGTCCTTCTGCTAATGGTAATGGTCGCTGACCGATACCTAAGGACCGGACTGTTGACACATGTATTTAAAATTGCATATTTTAGACAAGAAATTCGTCGTTACTCGTTAGGTGTTTTATAGTCCGGTAAACGAAGATATTTCCATCGTCCGTCTATTTTCCCGTCGTTAAAACAAGAAAGCCGGACGACAAACTGCCACTCGGTTTTTGAACTTCCATATAATATTGTTTATTTTATTGCTGATTAATCGCGCCGTACACCCGGGACGTCTTAATTCAGAGCTACAAGCCTACAGCAATAATTGTCTAGTAATTATGTTGTAGTTCAGAGCTACAATAAGTCTCTTATCATGAAAATGTTCCGTGCCGCTGAGCAACAAACGTAAACTGATATTTTGTAATGTTTAATATACAAACTCGAAATCATGTTCTACTGGTATTCCTATTTGGTCAGACAAATAATTCAGTACGCCTTTTCAGTCTTGGTCCACAATTAACAATTACATATTTCCCCCCAATTTATATACTTTCCTACTAACACGTGAACTACAGTTATTTTACTGACGAACTACACCAAGTATTTTTACAGCGATATTACTCAGTGCTTTTACTGACAAAGCCTAAGCGTGCGTCTATATTTACAACATGGGAAAATCACACAAGTGGACAAGATAACTAAATACAGTATTATCTTTATCTTATAACGTACGCCGTTCGCTCAGAAACCGAGAAGCTACTTCTGAAAACAAGTTTCTAAAACTTTCTGTCAGTATTTAGAACTTGAAATTGAATAAAAAATTAAGGTTTTGAGTTAAAAAACCTGAGTGGCGGCGTTGGGAATGTATATTTGATAACCTTCGTTAACTTACGCACGTCCTTCGGTTGTGACGTCATTACCACAAAGTCAGGACATTCGATAGCGTTCATGATGTCAGTAGACACAACAACCCGGCTTCCGTTTAAGTAAATTTACTTGGCAACGCCACGTCGCCTACGTTCGCTGAAGCTATTAAATTCGTCGAATTAGCAACAAAACTTTCTTTCTGAATAGAACAGTGTATCTTCCCAGAATTCTAGCACCCAAACGTCCGTCTTTATATTTATAACGTCACTAAATCTGGGCTTATATAAAGCTCGACTTTCTCGTACAAAACTACTTGAACTAAAACCTCAATAAAGTCATGTTGAAGATATTAAAGTTTGTAGTTGCTTTATGCAGTCTTATAGAAATAGTCAGTTCAAAAGAATGTTGGAAATCAGGGCAAAGATGCCAGTTAAAGTGTTGTGGAACCAGTATGTTTTGTCGGAAGAGTTGTTTGGGAGTATCGTGTAACAGTGATTTTGATTGTGGCGGGAATTGCTGTGTGAACTCCACTTGTAAGAGTTGTTTGTCGAGTTTAACACCACTCTCAACAACAGCCTCGAAAACCAAAAGTACACCAACAACCATGACAATAGAAAACCCAGGTCCAGAGATCACGTCGGCAGCCTCAACAGCTAAACCTCGACCTAAAGGAACAGAAACACCGACGACATTGTCATTGACAAACGACATGAAAACTACTACAGGGAATGTTACACGTGGTAAAAGAGTGAAAGGTCGTATCATGTCTGACTGCAATAACGACAATAAGTGCTTAAGCAACTGCTGTATTGGTGAAAGATGCGTGGGCTCAGCTCGCTGTGTTTCGCGATTTAACGTCGATGCAGAGAGCCCCAAGAAACTCGCTAGAGGAGGGAGAGGTGGAGGAGGACGAGGAGGCGGACGAGCTGCAGGGGGTGGTGGTGGAGGAAGTGGTTCGGACATTGGAGATTACTGGTGGATAATCTTGGTAGTGATTTGTGGGTTGATAATTTGCTTCTATACTGTTTGGGGAGGATGTGGTGACGAAATAAAGGCATGTTGTTGTAAATGAGATGTTGCCTACTGGATTCAAAGTTGGTACGGACACCTCCCTAAAACAGACACTCATTCTTCGAACCGCTAATAGATGTACTAAAATGAGAAAGAACGCTCTCTGATCAGATAGTTTTTATTGAACAAGCTTTCGACTACCAGACTCTAGCCTTCGACGGGTTAAAGATAAGTGGAGTGTATCATGTAATTCACATGCATCTCTGAAGATGTTGTTCGAGTAAACAACGAAACGTTAGATTTTATTAAATATTATGTTATTTTTATGTGTTGGATGGCTTCTATTCGTGTTTTGTGCTGGGCACTGATACTTTTAATTAGGACCTGACGAAGGGGCAGTGCCCCGAAACGTTGTAAAAATAAAGTTCTTAAAACCCAAGTTAAGTGTGGTTTACTATATATATATATATATATATATATATTATGGAAAAGAGTATTTTATTATAGCAACTAAAATACTCGTAGAATCCATATTTCACTACATCCGGGAACCGAGTGGCGTATGACTCGCGAATGACATATCGACAAGTCAAAATTTACGCGGTAACTTTCGAATCAAGTAAATTTGCGCCAGTAACTTCTCTTAATTCAGTTTTTCACGTAAAATGACGTATTCTAATAAGCTGTTGTATTTTTCATTTGTATTTTTTAAAAGTTTTAGGTCAAGCAGTTGTAGTTTTTGCATTAAACCCAGTTTATCAACATCACCTCCTGTTCCACGCATAATTTCATTGTCCATATAATAAATAGAACATTACACGGTTGCTCAAAGATATGGATTTTATGTTCTCGTGGCAAGAGCAATATCTCACTCCTTCGCTATGCTCATTCGTGAGATATTGTCCTTGCCACTCGTCACCGTGTATAATATCCCCTTTATATATGTATATATATATATATATATATATATATATATATATATATATATATATATATATATAATACAGGACGGAAGAAATTAAATTGCATAAGGGCGGTATCTAAATTATTTAGCGAGCGTGGGTAAGTCGGCGTCTAGGCAGTGGTTTAGAGTTATTGTTGGCTTCGTTTGTAATCATACGAGTGGTCCCAATTGGTATTTCGTATTGTTTTTTACCTGTATTAAACGGCCAGCTTAATTTATCTTAGGCACAATTTTTACCGCAAGAGACCCGAAACTAAAACTTGAGCTAAATAAGAGACCATAGAACACTTAGTTGTTGTCAGTAAGTACATGTATTTATTTCATTCAACACATGTCACTTGAAACCTCATGCCTCAAGTTTACATGTAATCAAATTCAAAAACATTGTCGGTAATAAAAATATCTGCATGTTGTGCAGGGATTTGGCGTGCTGAGACTCTGCGGAATTTCGCACAGTATCATGGATATGAGGAGCTTGCTCTATCAATTTCAAAGACAAATTACTTGCTTTGCGCTTTGAAACTCAGTGCAGGCGTCAGTATACATGCCTCGAACGTGTGGCATTTTTGTTATTCGTTTCGTTGCTCCTTTGTTTAATTATTTTTTCGGTTTTTGAAAACTGTTTTGTTAACTACTTGTTGGTTTTTTCAAAGTCTACATGTTACTGTTATCAGTGTTTTAGAATTGAATAAAAGGACATTTGACCACAGCCAAGGCCCATTGTTGGCGTCACTCTATTAAGCGGCCACCTCTAGGCCGCTTAATAGAGGTTCGACTGTATGTATGTATATACATGTGTATATTGTATTTTATTAAACTGCTGTTGAAAGAAGCTTTTGTATTATACAATACAGACAAAATAGAAAATAGTGTCCTAAAGATCTGTTGTATGATGAAAAAAGCTCCGGTCTGTAACCTTTTGATATAAAAACAATACAGCTATGAATATACATATATATCTTGGATGTTTACAATTTATTTCAACGACTATATATATAGGACGCATTATTCACACTTCAGAAACTTTCCCGGTCGAGACTCGTGGCTTTTAAGCATTCAACGAGATTTGCGAATGTTTGACTGAATTGGTGTACGACACTCAAAACTTTGACGTGGCCATTACGTAGACTCATTTTAGTGCTTTAAAGTGCCTATGAAACGAAGTTTCACTTGTTTTTAATATTGTATTTGGAAGAACACCTATATGAAAGTTTCCGCCACTAATAAAAATGATGTTTCCGCCGCTAATAAAAACGATAATCTCACATTTGTGATTATTTATGATAATCTCACATGTGTCGATTATCGTGAAACGTATTAGAGTTTACGGCTCTATTTTTGTGAGGAAATAGGACTATTTTTTATATAATAAACAGAACAATACATGAATGCTTGGAAATATGAAATTTATTTCTCGTGTTGACCAAGATATCTCACTCGTTCGCTTTGCTCACTCGAGAGATATCCTAGACCTAGTCAACACTCGAAATAAATTTCATATTTTCGCACATCCATCCATCCATGTATTATTCTCTATATCTAACTAAGTACTTTTACTTAGCGTGCGTCTATATTTACAACATGGGAAAATCACACAAGTGGACAAGATAACTAAATACAGTATTACGTTACACACGCTTTACTTTATCTTAAGCTACGGTTACACACACCGATTTGTGTCGCCGATTTGTGTCGCCGATTTGTGTCGCAAGGTATTGCGAGATAAATCGGTCACCCGGCTACACACATCAGTTTGTGTTGAAGAAAAATAAAAAATATAAAAATAAACTAAGGATGGGCGGATATCAACATTCTTGTGACATCAAAAACAAAGGAAAATAACCAATTTCATTAATGAACACCATGCTTAGGTAACCATAAATTACTCATGACAACATTTTGTCTTGAAAATATTTTAAAAATGGGTAAAGCAAAATCCAAGCTACACTGATGAGCTGTTGTACAGCGAAACACCGTGTCTGTAGATTGAACTATGTACGCTCCTTCACTTCGGTGTTGTTGAGCACTCTGTGAAGTTGCCGTGGGTACCTATTAGCGATAATGCAACGCTCACTACCCTCGTGGAAGTTTGAGCACTCTGGGCCCATGCGCACTTCACGCTATCTGAATGTACTTCACCGATGCTGTCCCACATGCGGTTGTCACCGATGAGCTGTTGTACAGCGAAACACCGTGTCTGTAGATTGAACTATATATATATATATATATATATATATATATATATATATATATATATATATATATATATATACATGTAGACGAAAGTCAGACAGAGAACGAGAAACTACAGCATTTACAGAGGATTTCACATAACTTTTGCCGATTGTGTTCCGAAGTTCGTTCGTTACGTAATAGCCAATCAAGTTGCGAACTTCGAAACGAACTTGCGAGATTGCGAAGTTCGTTGTTCACGGCATCATTTCAAAGTTCCCTGTTGGACGTATAGAGTAAATATTCGAATAACAACGGATCTTAATACTTTTGGTAGACAAAACCTATAGTGTTGGTTTCGGCAGATTCAAGCGATAATTTCGATATAAAATTTATTTAAATCGGACAAACAGAAAATATTTAAACATGTTTTGAAACACATGTCTCCCAAATGTAAATAAGACACCCACCTAAATAATTGTAAATCTAAATAATACGAGTAAATCAAGCTCATACTTCAGTAGTGTTTTCGCTAACGGCTTGCTGCTTTGTCCAACAACTACAAAACGCAAGTAATAAGTACAGAATAATGCCAAAAATATGAATATTTATATGTTTACCTGTTCGCATGTCTAGATATCATATGGGTGTCGTATTACTTTGGGAGACGTGCGTTTCAAAACATGTTTAAATATTTTCTGTTTGCCCGATTTAAATAAATTTTATATCGAAATGGTCGCTTGAATCCGTCGAAACCAGCACTATAGGTTTTGTCCTCCAAAAGTATTAAGATCCGTTGTTATTCGAAATTTTCTCCAAACGTCCAACAGGGAACTTCGAAATGATGCCGTGAACTATGACACAACGTGGCAGAAATATCCTGAATGTCAGACCTTTATTTTATAAAAATAGAAGGAAAGAAGGAAAGAGAGAAGGAAGAAATGAAAAAAGGAAAGGAAGAAGCGAGAAGAAAGGAAAGAGAGAAGGAAGGAAAGAAAGAAGAAGGGAAAGGAAGGAAGGAAAAAAGGAAGGAAAAAAAGAAAAAAAGAAAGAAGAAAGGAAGGAAGGAAGGAAAGAAAGAAGGAAGGAAGGAAGGAAGGAAGGAAGGAAGGAAGGAAGGAAGGAAGGAAGGAAGGAAGGAAGGAAGGAAGGAAAAAGAGAGAAGGAAGGAAAGAAGAAAGGAAGAAAATAGATAAGAAAGAAAATAAATGAAGAAAAAAGAAAGAAGGAAGGAATGAAGGGAAAAAAGGAAGGAAGAAAGAAAGCAAACAAACAAATAAAATATATACAATATCCACGTGGCGCAAACCTGGATGTTTACTGCTGTCGTGAATAGCGGCTTCAAAGGACTCAAATAAGTCATACATATCGGGATAGTTTGAAAGAAACATCTTTAAATAGTCACCCACGCTCATAACTAACACGTTCAAAGTAAGCTCACCAAACTGTTCAAGAACCTTAACTTATACTTAGTCTTACTTAGTCTTCGCTGACTGATTGTTGTTGTCACGGCTAGTTCCCACTTCTCTTGCAATGTTTACTCTTTCAACTTCACGCATGCGCATGTTCTCTTGAGGTTCACCGAGAGACGATCGGAGACCTGGGGCTAAATAGTCGAGCAAAGGCCCATCTAGTTATCAGATGGGTCTGTGGCATAGCCGCCAATTTTTTTTTGAATTATTGGGTTTCTGAAAGGGTATTTTCTGCATTTTAAGGGTGCCATTCCCGTATTTTCGTCTGCTGCGCCGAGCTGGATTAAAAATCTTTTGATCTGTATAACTACGTTGTATGAGGCCCTGAGAAAAATGCCCTTCCTGCCCTCCCCTCTTGGCGGTCCTGACAATCTTATAGCTGTTCATGCAAAGTTCTCACCTCAGGATTATCGCTGATTACGACGATAGGCAGTTTGCCTTCTAAATGATTGTAATACCATACAGCAGCTTCATATACCAGCCTACAATGACATTGATAATGAAGTAATTAAATTAAAAAAAATATTGCTTCTTTTCCTTTCTACAGGTCTTTTAACACAAGACAATTTTACTAAAATTGTAAAAACCCCTGTCCGGAACAAAGTCTATCAAACCTTACCATATCTCAATTGTTCTATCAAATAAAGCTGTATACCAAAAGCTGTATAGCTCATTCCTGTCTCAGGGCTTCCCAAAATCACTTTCGTCACTCGGAGTAACACCTTATTATTATTATTCTCTACCCGACTTCACTGTCCCACAATAATCATTCGAAGTCGTCATGTATGAAGATTGTTGTCTAGACATTGAAGGAACTAGTCTGTTTCGAAATATCAAATAGCCTAAGTACTATCATTCGACCTTCAGCTCCCAACTTGACCTGTAGCTCAGTTGGTAGAGCATCGGACTAGTAAACCGAAGGTCGCGGGTTCGAATCCCAGCCGGGCCAAGTAGAGTTTTCTCTACTTGTCCGGTATGGTTCGTCACTGGGAGAAACACCGTATTATTAAATATAGTGAGGTTTCAATAAAATTATTAAAAAAAAGAACAAAAAACGGAAGAAAGCAAAAAAAAGGAATTGAGATAGATAAGTATACAGTTAAGTTAATAAAATAGATATGTACTGGTGGGGAAAAAAGGAAGAAAAGAAGGAAGAAAGGGAAAAAAGGAGAAATGAAAGGAAGAATAAGAAGGAGGAAAAGAGCGAAGGAAGGGGGAAGTAAAATAAGAAGGAAATAAGAAAGGAAGGAGGAAAGGGACGAAGAAAAAGATGGAAGACGGAAGAAAAGTAGAAATAAAAGGACAGAAAAATACCGAACAAAACAAGCCCAGACAAAGGAAGCCTGGACAAAGAGCCCCGCTAGACAAAGTACCCTAACCCAAATCACAAACGGGTCCCCCCCCCCGCCCGGCCCCATTCGCAAAGCTCAACCAACCGCCCGTAGTAATATAGCAACCACTGATCTCTATATAACTGGATTGCTCATCGTTTATGGTCAGCAGTAAACATTTTGAAGCCACTGGCGGCCATATTGGTACTCCAGGTCCAGTTTACTTTGCGGCGGGCGTAAGAGTAGTATGAGTTTACCGGGGGAGTTGGAAAAGCCGTAACAATAATATATTCTCAGATGGCAATTTACCGACTGGAAAACAGAAAGATAATACAAGCAAGTACAGTCCAAAATTGTCAACTAACATACTTCAAGGCTTTGTAAAGACCTAATGTCTTAATACCAAAGGTATATAAATAGTTTAATAATGAAGTTGTTGACTGATTTCGTTGGGGTTTTTACGAGTTTTGTGATATACTGTAAGAAAGTACGAAATAACACGTTTTACTGCTTAATAATACCAACAAATGCAAAAACTAAGCTTCTAAACCTTTTACAGTGTTCTTTGTTTGATACCAAAATAAAGCAGAAATTTTCATAATGTGGCTTTTTTCGTCTCTTTTCGTGCTACGAAAACATACCATTTTCCGTGGCGGCCATCTTGGTACTCCAAATTCGTCATCTCTGATGGCTTCATTTTTGGAGTCGGATGAGCAATCCAGTTACTATATATAGAGATCAGTGCAAGCAACCGTATGGAATATGGTGAGATGCGTTGCTGCATACGTCGTAGAGTTCAATTACGTCACTGGGCGTTATCTTCGGAAAAAGTCCCACATCCGATCTATGAACTTCTAGTGTGCTACCATGGATTGTAAAAGGACTGTATAGGAAACTGATAGTCATATGGGGTGTTTTGAGCCTTTTGATTGGTTTAAACCGCATTCACGCAGTTTGCAAAATGGTTGAAACCTAGTTGCAAATAGACCTTTTCGATAATTACGTCACGCTTCATGAAAACGAGGCTCCAGGGCCAAGCTTCACAATTTTGATTATCATAGTAATCCCGCCA